>CM052810.1:33723063-33741668 GCA_028533885.1 Nasua narica | reverse complement strand
GCGGGAGCCTGGTAGTGGGTATCGAGAAGGGCATGTATTGCATGGAGCACTGGGTGTGGTGCATGAACAATCAATCTTGTAACACTAAAAAATTAAAATAAACATATTTGGGGAGAATAAAAAGAAAAAAAAATAAATAAGTAAAATCTTAAAAAAATAAAAAAAATTTAAAAAAGCAGTTATTTATTTTCCTTGTCATACATTTTATTCTAAAGATATATACTTAAGGTTGAAATAATAAAACAGTATCTGTCCACATATGTCTTTCCATTCTTACCTAAAATTTTAGAATTAATAAATACATTATAGTTTTCTTCCAATCACACTAAAGAATATCAGATTAGCACATAGTCTATCAACAAGATTTGAGGGCTTATCTATTATCTTTATGGATAAAATATTCATAAAAATCACTTCAATTACAGTTTTCAGGATTACATAAAACAAAACAAGGTGATCAAGGATAAGATTAAATAGGTCATATATAAAAACAACAACAACAATAAACCATGGGCACCTACCTGGGTGCCTCAGTCAAACCTTCCACTCTTGATTTCAGCTCAGGTCATGATTTTGGGGTTATAGGATTGAGCTCCTTATTGGGCTCCACACCCAGTGGGGCATCTGCTTGAGCTCCTCTCCCTCTCCTTTTCTTTCTCCCCCTCTCCCCACTCACTTTCTCTCTCACTCTCAAATAAATTAATCTTATAAAAGAGAGAGAGAGAGAGAGAAAGAAAGAGAGAGGGAGAGAAATGTTTGTTTCTAATTGCTTGTCATAGTCGTATGTCTAAATTTCAATCCAATGAGGACGAGGTTTCTAAAAACTAATTGATTTCTCTTTCTATAAATCATCCCCAGAATAATTTAATATGGAGGTAAATATTAAGACTTCATATATTGTATCTGGGAATAGAGAAAAGAAGAAAAATAGCCTGTTCTCTTTGAGGCAAAGGTCTCTGCTCTGGGCCGTAGTAAGGGCACAAGGTAATGTTTTAGTTGAGAGAGAGAGGTGCCTAAGCCTATATAGAATAAAGTTGAGAATAAAGGGGCACCTGGGTGGCTCAGTGGGTTAAAGCCTCTGCTGTTTGCTCAGGTCATGATCTCAGGATCCAGGGATCAAGCCCTGCATTGGGCTCTCTGCTCAGCGGGGAGCCCGCATCCTCCTCTCTCTCTGCCTGCCTTTCTGCCTATGTGTGATCTCTTTCTCTCTGTCAAATATATCAATAAAATCTTAAAAAAAAAAAAGCTGAGAGTAAAGCAGGGATCTAGTATGGTAATCTTAGATTTAACTTTGTCTTGTATTTCCTTTCGATATCTTTGAATCTGCAATAAATATAATGTCTACTGAAGACAAAAACAATGACTTACTCTTCATAAGTAATTTGGAAACCATATGTATTTTACTAAAGTATATTTATAGTATGACTAAAGTATATTTATAGTATGACATACATTTATAGTATGACTAAGAAGGTTTAATTCACATATTAAAACAAAATTAAATTAAAACAAATAAACAAAAAAGAACCTCATAAAATACCCAATAGACACTTCCTCCTCAAGTATCATCCTTATATACCAGTCACTGGGTTCACCCTTCTGGATTCATATTTCCCCAAAGAAGCAGTTACACTTTTCCTGGCCCCTGTCTGTAAAAATACAATACTCCATTTGTGTCTCTCAGTATCTTTTGTTCTTCCTCTATATCTGACATTTCCCTCAGCAGAAAATATATATATATTCTTCTTTTTATCCTGTTGACTCTTCATAGAGTCACTAGTACATAGGCACTAAATGCATATTACTTAAGTAAATGTGCTCACTAATAAGTGCAAAACTAAAAAGTAATTCAAAACTTAAGGACAAAAATCAGTGCAAAATATTGTTTGAGAAAGGAAAACTGCTTATACTGACTGGCAGTAAGTTTCACTTTTCTTTAGGTTTTTCTGATACTGTCACTACTTTGTTAATTTCACAAAGGCCACCATAGGGTATTTGTTCAAATGAATTAAGCTGAAGAACTACAAAGTTTCAGTTTTTCTAATTGATACATATTTACTCTTTAGAAAAAAAGCCTGCTGACATATGAAATAAAAGAAATATTCAAAACAAACGAGATTTAAATTCACAACAGCAGGGACTTCAGAATGAGCATAATATTATCATGTTATTATTGCAGAACTGAGATTGTATGTTTTTTTGCTAGCTCTAGGAATGTCAGTATAATGAAATTTCAAATTCCTTTGGTAACTCATTATTAGAAATTATTTGAATCTATACAAGTTATTACAGAATAATAATTCTCAGACTATTTGCCAGTGTCACTTGTTTTGTTGTGCTGTGTTTTGTTTTGTTTTGAATTACTGAGCTACTCTTTTTTATCTATTTGGTATTCACTTATAACAAAATATTGCCCAAATCTATAAGAGCCCATAAGTAATATTTTTTTCCTGATATTAGGAATTTATTATATTATAAATCCCTTTCGTGTTACTGGCATGAGTTTTCAATTGTCAATGTTTGTCAAGAAATCTACACAATTAAAATGCAATCAGATAGCAAAGTTATAAATGCTTTTATTTACTTTATAATATATTCTAAGTATTTCTTCTGGTAAGAAAGCAAAAAAAGAAATATTTCCCATAATCAGAATTATTCCCTTTAGGACACATTTCTTTCTTTTTTTTTTTTTTTAAGATTTTATTTATTTATTTATTAGGAAAGAGAGAGAGTGAGAGAGAGAAGGTCAGAGTGAGAAGCAGACTCCCCATGGAGCTGGGAGCCCGATGTGGGACTCGATCCCGGGACTCCGGGATCATGACCTGAGCCGAATGCAGTCGCTCAACCAACTGCACCACCCAGGGGCCCTAGGACACATTTCTAAAGCAGATTCACTTCAGAGTGCATTCATATGGTAGGAATATCTCTAAAAGTTTTATTTTCTCTTACATTTTTAAAGCATGTAATATGGAAATTGTTATAATGTTTTAACGTAATTTTATTTATTAATAGTGATGATTTTCAGAAGGTTTTATTTTTCCATTATGAAATGCCTCTATATGTCATAGCCAACCTATGTGCTAGGCATGGTATTAACCACAGGAAGTCAGAATGGTGGGAGAGATGAGCACATGACAAACAGATGCGATAACAGGGAGCCATCATCACTGCCCCTTGTCCTGGAGGGGCAAGGGAGAATGTGATTATCAAAATGGGGGGGGGGGGGAAGAAGAGAGGGAAAGAGAAAGAGATACTTATGTGGACAGTATCATTTGACAAGAAACTTGGGTACATGCCCAACAACCTGCAATAAGAAATCGGTAGGAATTAATATCCTGACTCTATTTGTCCCACACTGTCTACATCTACCTGGACCGTCCATAGAATAAACCCAGTCTGATGCCAGATCAGCAAACCCATTTTCTTGCTTTCTAGGGCAGCAGAAAGGTGGAAAGTGACTACGGAGAAGCAAACAAAAAATATTCCACATAAACCTTCAGAGTCACCTTTTCAAGCATAAACTGGAATTCAGTAATCGGTATTTTCCGAAGGGTAGGAGAGTTAGCAGGGATAACAGAAAAACAACCTATGGCTTCAACATTCCTTGGGTCAAAACCAGACTGAGTTACAGATAACTAAATGTTTCCTCCACTGCCCTCTGCTCTCATCTTTTAATAAGAAGTTTTGTACAATGTAAGGCAAATAAATATATGACAGGTATTAGATAATTCATCAAGGTAAAGAACAAGCAAAGATGACAATATGTTAAATCTAATATAAATATAAATTTCATAAGGATTTAAAAATATATTTGCTCTAAAAGCAGGTATAAATTTAGATAAGAAAAATGTTTAAAAATAAAAGGGTATATACTCTTGGAAGAAAACAAAAAGAATTTTCATGGTCTTGTATTTGGCAATGGCTTCTTAGATATGGCACCAAAGCACAAGCAACAACAACAACAACAATCAACAAATTGGGACATTAAAATGTAAAACTTTTGTGCATTGGACACTAGCAAGAAGTTGAAAAGACAACCCATAGAATGGAAAATATTTCCAAATCATACATCTGATAAGGCTCTAATTCCCAGAATATATAAGGAAATCTTACAACTCAACAACAAAAAGGAAAACAACCCAATTAAAAAATGGAAAAAAACACAAATAGACTTTATTTTCTTCAAGAAAGATATACAGAAGACCAACAGTTGTGTGAAAAGTGGCCAACATCATCAGTCATTAGGGGAATATAAATCAAAGCCATAATACCACTTCTTACTTAGTAGGATGACTACTACATAAAACAACAAACAAACAAAAAACAACAAACAAAAAACCAGAAAATAACAACTGTTGGGGGAATGTAGAAAAACTGAAACCATTGCTGATGGGAATGTTAACTGGTGCAGCTGCTATGAAAGAGTTTGGTGGTTTCTCAAAATGTTAAACATATAGCTACCATATAACCCAGAAATTCCATTCTTAGATATATACCCAGAATTTCTGAAAACAAGAATTCAAACAAAATATGTACACAAATGTTTACAGACATACTCACTGCAATAGCCAAAGGTGGAAAAAACCCAAATGTCCATCAACTGATGAGTGAATAAGCAAAATGTGGTATATCTCTACAGTGGAATATTATTTAGCCATTAAGAAACCATTAAGAAGTACTAGTACATGCCACAAATAGCTGAATCCCAGAAATGATATGCTAAATAAAAGAAACCAGAAACAAAAGGTCACATATTGTATGAGTCCACGTACATAAAATACTCACTATAGGTGAAGTCATTAGAGGCAGGCAAAAGATAGGTTTTTGATTACCAGAAAAGAGGAAAATAATGAAAATAAGGAAAATAATTAAGTCTGCTTAATTGGCATAAGAATTCCTTTCGGTGTTATGAAAATATTTTTGTAGAGGTGATGATTTGCACAACATTTTGAATGTACCAAATGAAGTGGACACCTTAAAATGTTAATTTTCTATTATCTGAATTTTACCTCAATAAAAATTTTAAAAATAAAGGTGGCTTAGATAATCAAATTTTAAATTAGAATGAATATAGTCATCATATAATAATTATAAAAGATGTTAGCCACTTGTGTAAAATTATGTTAATTAAAATATCATCCATTCCAACAAACCACTCTTAGTTGAAATAAGGAGCATATTCATTTATCTCATTTTAAACTTTATTTTTACCAAGATAAAATATCCTTAAAGAGTATTAAAAAGATCAAAATGCCTATATACCAAAGTTCTTAGCAGTCACTGTATAAACAAATAAGCACTATATAGAGAAAATAAAGGACATATTCTACTAATTTAAAAATGGTTTGTTCACAGTATCTAAATTTTCTGTTTACATGTTTATTTTCATTACAGACCTAAACAAAATTACTTTATTCCTTACTTAGGAATATTACATAAAAATAAAGAACCAAAACCTTTCATAAAATTACTAGTGCTATCCTACCACTGTAGTCTATTTTTCTCTTGTAAAATGTTGGGCTTTTAATTATCATAATAAGGGGCACCTGGGTGGCGAGTGGGTTAAAACCTCTTCTTTGGCTCAGGTCATTATTTCAGGATCCTGGGATCAAGCTCCACATTGGGCTCTCTGCTCAGCAGGGAGCCGGCTTCCCCCTCTCTCTCTGCCTGCCTCTCTGCCTACTTGTGATCTTTCTCTGTCAAATAAATAAGATCTTTATTTTTTTTTTTAAAGATTTTATTTATTTATTTATTTGAGAGACAGAGAAAGTGAGAGAGAGCATGAGAGGAGAGAAGGTTAGAGGAAGAAGCAGACTCCCTGCGGAGCTGGGAGCCCGATGTGGGACTCGATCCTGGAACTCAAGGATCATGACCTGAGCCAAAGGCAATTGCTCAACCAACTGAGCCACCCAGGCGCCCCATAAATAAGATCTTTAAAAAAAAATTGTCATAATAAGAATGTCAGCTCCCCATTTGCTTACCTAGTATCTATGGGATATGTACTTATCTGCAATTACAGCATAAAAAACTAGACTTAATGGAGGCTCTCAATGAATTTTAGCCATTTGATAGTCTGTTGTGAAATCTCACTGTTGTTTTAATTTACATTTCCCTATCGCCTAATAATGTTGAATATATTTTATGTTGCCAGTTGTATAAACATTCTGGCAAAATGTCCAAATCATTTTCCCATTTTCTAATCTGTAGGTTTATGGAGTTTTCTGAATTTGAGAAGTTTTCAGCCATTACTTTTTTCAAATACTCTTTTGTCCCTACCTTCTTTCACTCCTTCTTCTGGAACTCTGATGATACAAATACTGGATATTTTGTTATTGTTCCACATATCCTGGAGTCCTTTTAATTGTTTTTTCCACTCTCTTTTCTCTGTCAAACTGAATTAATTCTATTGATGTTTCCTTAAATTACTACATCTATTCTCTATCATCTTCCCTCTACTAGTGGTCTATTCAACATTTATTTTTAAAATTTTTACTTTTATTTTGTTCTTCTCTAATTTCATTTGGTTCTTTTTCATAACTTTTCTTTTCTTTTTTGAAATTAATTATTTTTATCTGTTTCAAGAGTATTTGTGATTTCTTGCCGAGACATTTTTATGAACATTGGTTGAAAAATCCCTGTCATATCCATATATGCACTTCAGTTGTCTTTTCATTCCTGTCAACTTGTGGTTATATTTAAAATTGATTTATTTATTTAATTAGTTAATTGATTTTTTTTTTTAAACCCAGGAGTTTCAATTGCTTTCAGGAGCAGTATCAGTCTACTATATTTCAAGAAATAGAAGTCAACCTACATACTTTTCTGAACATTTATATCATACTGTTTGCCTTCTCAAAAAGACCCTAAAGTTTATTTTTTTTTCTCTTTTATCACCACCCCTGCGACACACATCCATACATATCTGGTTTTCTTCTTTTTTTTTTTTTAAAGATTTTATTTATTTATTAGGAAAGAGAGAGAGAGAGAGTGAGAGAGAACAGGTCAGAGTGAGAAGCGGACTCCCCATGGAGCCGGGAGCCCGATGTGGGACTCGATCCCGGGACTCCGGGATCATGACCCGAGCCGAAGGCAGTCGCTCAACCAACTGCGCCACCCAGGGGCCCCCATATCTGGTTTTCTTCTTACATGAACAACATTTTAATGTTACAAATATTCCTCATTGTGAGCTTGATGCAATTCATCTTGAAAAGTCTGATGATTTCACTGATTACTATTTATGTGACCTTGTACAAATCGTTTAACCTCTTGCTGCTTCGGTTATTTCTTCCATTAAATAAGGATAACAATCCTGTCTACCTAAAGGGAGTTTTCTTTTTTTTTAGATTTTATTTATTTGAGAGAGAGAGAGGGCCCAATTAAGGCAAGGGGTAGAAGGACAGGGAGAGAATCTTAGGCAGACCCTGCACTGAGAGTGAAGCCTGATGCGGGGCTTGATCTCATGACCCTCATATCATGACCTGAGCCAAAACCAGGAGTCTGACCCGTAACCTACTGAGCTTCCCGGGCACTCCCTAATGGGAGTTTTCAAATGTTAAACAAGATGAGTAATTCCAATATGTCAAACATGTGTCAGACACTATTTCAGCCACTGGGTAAACTAGACAGACAAAACAGTCAACTAGACAGACAAAACAAATTACTGACATTTTTGGGCTTTCAGTCTAGTTAGGAAAAGAATGAATACCCAAACACTGTTGGCGAACAAATATCAAGGCTCAATGACCCAAAAGTAGTAAGTGGATGAGTGGGGCCTATGAGAATGTTATTTTCCTTCAATTTGGAGGGACTGAACTATACACTGAATAAGAGGATTACCCTCACAAGCCCTTTGAGATCCTTACCTTGCAAATGTCTTTCCCCATTACTGTATTTTTACATTTATTTATCATAATATCAAACATTTATTTACGTTTTTATCAATATTTATTGAGTGCTTACTGTATGGTAAGTACAGTACTCCAACCTATGCATGTGTAATCTTATTTAATTTTTATGACATATGAGATAGCCTTTACAGTAAATATCACTTCAGTGAAAATTTCCCCAATAATCCCAGACTGATTTAAAAATCTCTTCTTTCCTCTATTATAAATATTAATCCAAGCTCATATAGGTTTTATAACATTTATATACATGAGCAATGATAAAAAAATGATCTAGCCAAGTGTAATGATGATAACATCGAGAGGATTCATGCCTTTATTCCTATAGGAACAATTCCCTATAGCTGATTTTACATATATTGTAATGCATACCTGAAATATATAAATGCTTTTATTCCATGAAATAAAGATTGCATATAATTATTTGCGTTTATTTCTTAATTAAAATGCAAATTGACATTCAATGGTATTTCTAACATTAATAAAATGTAGTGAATTTTTTTATTGTAGAGAATAGATGTAACTCCAAAATTTCACCTCCATTTAAACCACATTTTAACTTTTAAATTGAAAATCTTTCTAAAACCTTATAAATTAGAATTGGTATTTTTCTAAGTTAGCAACACTGTCAACCAGAAACCAAAGGGCAAAAACATTCAGCTAAGTATTGCACAAGTTCAGGAATGTTTTAACTATGAAAAGAGAGTCCATTTAAAGCACCTAACCCTAATTAAAAAGGCTTTAAAATGCTATAACTTAAAGTGAGAAAGAATTTGTACTATTCAGTATCAAAAATAGAAAGTAACAAAAGGGTCCCAAACATAAAGTCAAAGAAAATATAACCTAAATTATCATGAATATAATACTAAACTTGAGCTAAACTTATTTTTTTCCTTATTATTCCTTTTTTTAAACTTATTAGTTTTAAGGCTAATTAGGAAAAGTTTCTAAAGGTGAGAACAAATTAATATTAACTTTTAATGACTAAGTACAGTTAAAAGAAAAATTCAATGTATAAGAAAAGTATGCAATAGAAATATACAAAAAAGTCAAATCCTGCTATAACTTGGTTATTCCTTTAAATATTAGATATATAAAAAGTAAAATATTTGAAAACTTGTTATCTGTAAATATGAGGAATATGAATTTTCTGCATCTGGAAAACAAAGGTAAAAATTATTGATACTAAATATTTATTTTTTATAGGTTATGTGCCAGAAACCATTTCCTGCAATAATAGTGTACTAAAGATGACTCTTGTGATTACTTTTTTTTTTTAAAGATTTACTTATTTTTTTGAGAGAGAGAGAGAGAGAGACAGAGCACAGAGGGAGAATCAGTTTCCCTGCTGCACAGGGAGGTAGATGTGAAGCTCCATGTGGGGTTCCATCCCAGGACCCTGGATCATGACCGGAGCTGGAGGCAGATGCTCAACCGACTGAGCCACCCAAGTGCACCATCTCTTTTGATTATTAATTGCATGATGTATAAAGGAAAACTACCTTAAGCAAATAAATTAATCAGAATAATGATAAGAATATGATTTGAAAGAGATGCATATAACACTATGAAAGCTTATAATCAGGAGATACAAATTGATCTTTGTGAGATAGGAAATGGATCCATATATTTTCTGAATAAGTGATGTGTGAGTTGAGTTGGAAGGACTGAAAAAGAAAACCTAGCAATGGTAAGCACAGTTTATTTCAGAGATTAACAGATTTTTTGAATCATTATGTTTTTCCTGAAGAAAAAATCTTCACCACTGAACTATGATGCTCTTTTAACATATAGAGAGTTTGATTGGTGTTTCCTGCCCCTTTTTCACCGGTGAAACCACAGAATCAGCACTTCAGGGAGCCCTATGCAAGCAGAACTCTGGTTGAGATAGGGGAGATATGGTAAAGAACAGGAAGAATGGAGAAGAGGGAAATCATTCTTCCCTCCCTAGTTTTAATAAAGATTAAACTAGAAGGTAAAAAGGCCAGAAGGTCCTTATGTCCCTTTTTAAGGATAAATATGACAATGTCACATGTTTTCTAGAGCTCTGATCCAAAGGTTTTAAATTAGCAAGAAGATAAAAAAAAGTAACTGATCAAGTAGGGGTGTGTACTGCTCAATTAGGGGAAGATACAGATTAAATAAGTATTTTGCCTTATGGTAGAGGTGTGTACCTTCATACCCTACAGAAATTAGAAAAGACTGACCCTAAAAGATTGAATATTTTTCACATGAACTTATTACATGAAAGGAGACTCAGTTTCCTCACTAAATGAAAAAGGACTTTAAGAGTACATGACACTATAATCACTATGGCTCTTGCATGACCTTAGTTCCTACACATATTTTTCATAACCTTTTCTTGCCCTTGACCTTAGTCCTGGCCAGTGCCCCACTTCCCTCACTTTTGTTAAACATAAATTTCCCAATCAACAAATGTTAAACTGCAAAAGTATTTCCTCCCTCTTTGGAGAACCATTTTTGACCAACTATCCATGAAATTAGATGAAGTTAGACTGACACCTCTATCTAAAGCCCTATAAATACTGTGTGTGTGTGTGTGTGTGTGTGTGTGTGTTTTCCCAAATAAGAACATTCCTTTGGAGTCATGTTATGTTGCAGTATTCTGAATAAAAGGCTTTTGCTTAATAATGTTCTGGCTGATTTTCTTTCACAAAATATAGTTTTACTCAAGCTGTATCATTAGGTCATGCAATTATTGCTCATACAACCTTACTTTGAACTAGAAAATCAGTACAAGTAAAAAGGAAGCGAACTCTGTTCTCTTTTTAACCATCTTTTTTTGTTGTGTTTTGGTTGCTAGACATTAAGAAATCAGTAACACACTATGAAAAACATCCTCCCTGCCTTTTTCTTGTGGGGGTCACAAAGTTGTAAATAAAGTGCCAATGTTAGTTTTAATAGTCTTAAAGGGGGTATGCTCTTTGGACAATTACATGGTTTCTTCAAATGTAAGGAAATGAGAATAACAAATATCCATACATTATCAATAACCAAATTCTGTGAAATCTTATTCAAAATGTTAAAGATAAAATTAATATTTAACATTGCCATTTTATGATAAGACATTTATTAAGATCAAAATATTTTCATGATCTAGCACTAGAATCCAAAAAAGTTAGCTCTCTCTAATACCACAGATATTTTATAACAATATTGTGAATTCAAGTATTAGATTAGGGAATGTGGATGATATATACAATGAACATCTCTTAATCGTCTCTTAATCTCAACAATTAAAAACAAAATAGATTAATGGATATCACATTTCACAAACAAAAAAAATGAAACCATTTGGTGATTTCTTTTACTTTTTGTTTACTTCAAGTTGGTTTTAAAAAAAGATCAGAATGTAAATCTCAATTTGCCTTTAAAGGTCATATTTTCTCAGTTGGAATCAGAGATAAATGAAATAAAATCCTCAACTGATAAATGAATTAATAGATTTAAATGATGCTATTTTATTGATAGCTATTACAGAAAAGTAGATAGTTTTTATAATTTAGTAAATATATTACTTAATGATCACATTTGCACAATTGTAAGATCTTTTAAAACTACCCAATTATTAATGTACTTATATTCAAATTATAGGGAAACATTTTATCACCAAATTTAATACACAACAATCTCGATCAAAATGTTTCTCAGAGTCTATTTGCAGAACAAAGCCTTTGTTCATGCTTATAATTGGATATACAGACCTAAGTTAGAACAGTAAGTCAGATTCCTATTATTACATTATTTCAATAGAAAGCTCTTCTAAATAACATCCATAAATTTAATAAACGTTATTTTCACTAAAGAGTTATAGTAAAAAGACAATTCACCATGACTATTGTCTCCAAGTAATGAATGAGTTGGCATTAGTTGCATGACTCAGTTCTGTTTTCATTTTTAGTTCACTCCTACATCTATCTGAATTGAAAATAATGTGACAGGACTTACACTGCCAACTAAAATACTTCACTGTTTTTTTCCCCCAATGGATTTTTTTCTCCTAAATTACAATCTAGTTTTCTACAAGGTCAATAAAAAAATTTATAAAAAGCCAAAATTAAATGTACAAAAATCTCCCTTTTTTAAGCAAAATAGAGTCTTGAAGGAGCATTACATGGTGAGATATTTGATTTGATGGATGGTCAATACTGTACAAGGTCTATAAACTTTTTATGAGAGAACTGAGGTGGACATTAGGTGATTATCTTAGCACTATTTCTACCACTAGCCAACTGCATGGTGTTAAGTCCTTTAGTCACTTTTCCCCTTATTTTCTTATAAAAACAAACAAACAAAAATAAAACCTTGATGTAGTGCCAGAAAGAAGGTCTAGCAGCCCTAGACCCTCCTTCTCCACATAAAAACACACCGATACAGCAGTAATTTACAGACAAATGTCCTTTGTAAAAAATCGGAAATTAATTGAAATATCCTGCACCTGGGATAATGTGAAAACAGACTCACCAGAGCCAGGAGGAAGATATGGAACACCCCTCATCAGACACCCTCCTCCCAATGCCGTGCTACACCAATCAGAAAGAGACTCACTGATTCTAGCTTTACCAGGGAAGGGAAAAGGCCAATTCAAATTCAGTGCCTCAACTTTCTAATGGAGTTCCTAGAAGACCATCCTCTGTCTTACCAATTTTCAAGCTCTGAAGAATCTAGCAAAGTTTAGTAACCCGGGGAAGAATACAGGTGATAGCTTTGGCTATCACCATTGATCCTATCCTGTGTACCACAGAGCAAACAGATGAAAAATTCCAGTTCTCAGCATTGTGATGTCTTCATATTCAAACTGGCAAAGACCATTATCATTATATTTACTTTATTTACTGTGTTTTTATTGATAATATTCTATAGAAATTATATGGCATTCTAGAGAATTCTATAGAAAATATGTAGGAATCTTACTAAAATTAGTTTGGCAAACTACACACTAAGGAAACTAGCATATATACATACCAGAATCGCCAAGAAATGTGATCAAAAGGTACAAACTTTCAGTCACAAGATAAATAAATACTGGGGATGCAATGTACAAGCATGATGATTACAGTTAACATTGTTGTTTTTAAAAGAGTAAATATTGAGTTTTCTTCATAAGATATTTTCCTTTTTTGCTTCTTCTTTTTATTGTACTTTTAGGAGATGTAGATGGTAACTAACTTATTGTGGTAATCATTTCATAATATATAGAGGCAAATCATTATGCTGTATACCCTAAATTTATGCAGACATGTATCTCAACTATATCTCAATAAAATGGGGGGACTCCCAATGCGAAGAGTTGCAGTTTTAATTTACATTTTGTGAAGATATTTTCTTTTGAAAAATCAGCTTAATATTTCTGTATTTAAATGATGGGAGTCCTTATTAAGAACTATAGGCTTTGTGCTGAGGATTCAATGTGGAATGAGTTACATTTGGGACATGGAGATGCCCATTGACTAGAGAGGAAGAACACAGTTTTAAAAGCACACAGATAATGACGTGGATGCCATAAGAAAGATGCAATTAGCACGAAAGCTCAGATAAGATGGTATGAATTCTGCCCTGAGCAGAGCAAGCAGCTAGAAAAGTCCTTCCTAGAAAAGTGACATTTGAACTAATATGCCATACATCTTATTTTTTAGGCTATGATTAAAATGAAATTATCAGACTGATTATATTATTCTTTTTTTTAATATTTTATTTATTTATTTGACAGAGAGGGAGAGAGAGATCACAAGTATGCAGAGAGGCAGGCAGAGAGAGAGGGGGAAGCAGGCTCCCTGCTGAGCAGAGAGCCCAATGTGGGGCTCGATCCCAGGACCCTGAGATCATGACCTGAGCCAAAGGCAGAGGCTTTAACCCACTGAGCCACCCAGGCACCCCTGATTATATTATTCTTACATTCCTACAGATATTTAGGAAACCAGGGAGATTCTTTTCATAAAGGAACAAACCTATTTACTGCTCTAGGCCATTTTTTCAAAATTATTCTCATTAGCATGAAAACACCAAACATATTTTATATTTCATGTAAAATATATTTAGAAATGGATACTGGCTTCCAATTTTTTGTACCGTCTGGCCCAAATGACACTTCTGAAGTTCCTGGATCTTAGAAAAGATAATATGAATATACAGTAGCATACTATATGTGTACCACTAGTGCACCGTCACGTGTATGAGGTCTAGGGCAACACCCTGCACTTAAACACAGTGCTAAAACGTCTGGGTACTCACAATGAATAGGTATATAAACACTTTGAATACATTCATATCAATTCAGTTTATGTTTTTCTACCAATGCACATGCCACAAATTAAAGGAAAACATGTTTTCTGAGATGTTAGACTTTGAAATTAATACAAGGGATTACAAATGTACAAATGATTGAAAGGTTTAAGTGAGTAAATTTTACTTCAGTGTCAAAGGAATAAAATAAAAGGTTTTGCTTCTACGAACAGAGTGAGACTGGCTGTATGTATTATATATGGCAGAGTTTTCTCTTTTGTATGTGGCCACCACTGTTATTGCTGCATAGGTCTCATTTATACTTGTACTTAGAGATGTGTATACTTGAGCCAAAAATAGTAACGGACACAAAATCCAGTTACTGCAGGGCAAGGCTCACTTAAACACAGCTTTAGCTTAAATACTAAATAAACAAATAAACAAACAAATAAATATCCATGACTTCAAAGTAACTTTTATTTATTTATTTTTTTCATGGTGACTTTTAGAGATGTGTTCACTGTTAGGCTGAGGACCAGGAGTCATGATTGGGAACTCACAACCTAAAGAAATTAAAAATGCAACTGACTGCATTAATGAACTCATCATTGTACGTAAAGATAACGAACTTCAGTTTCTGAATAAAGTTGAAAATAGTCGTTAGGTAAAATCAATGTATGACTGATTTTAAAAGCAGAGACCTTTTTCTAAGTTTACTATTGGAAATCTAAACTCATCTCAAATCCAAAACAACGTATGAAATGTACAGGAGCATCAATATTTCCTTCATATTCAAGGCACTGAAATGTAGGAATTCCAATTTATATTTTAAAAAAAGAAATGTTTAATTTTTAACCAGGTCTTACCTTTTCCAAGTCCTATGTGTAAGTACGGTTAACTCTGGTGTGGAGATGAGAGTTGTCACTTATTTATAGTAGATTTGGGAAACTGAATCTGAAGAGCTGAAACCAACACAATAGAAACAGAGAAAGAAAGATAGAATTAACAGAAAATCTTCTATTTAATGTTATTTGCAATGATTCCAGACACAAGCCATAAAATATCAGGGGAAGAAAGTTTAGTTATCTGATTACCTATGACATCATTAGGGAGCCTTTTCCAATTAAAAGTATTTTCTAGAAGAAAATCCTTGGTGCTTTCTAAAATCAATATAGAGGAGTCAGATAATTATGAATTTTAATCAAAACTTCTCTACTTTCTAGTTGCGTAAGCTTGATCAATGTATCTAATGTCTCTGACCTCAGTCTCCTCAGCTGATCTAATCAGAGTAGTCTTCCCACAATTTCCTATCTGTAAATTGATTAAATCTATAATTCTAGTGTAGGATCTTTACTAGAACTAAGTATAAATATAAATAATTTAACACAGGTCACAAAACATAGCTAAGTCTTCATGACTGATATTTACTATGTATTAATTTTATCTATGATTAGTAAGTCCAATTATATTCATATGCCAAATTTGGGTATATATAAAGGTTGGCAGCTCTCATAATTCCACTATTTTCTCAGATCACTAGCTGACTTCTAATTTTTCCCTGGGATGGAAGACATTACAGTGTGAAATCAGAACTAACAGAGAACACTTTGTGTTTCCCTGGAGGTGATATCCACCATCCACTATCCATCTCCTGCTCCTACAGGCAAACTTTTCTAGAAATAGCAGTTTTCTAACTTTATGATCATGACACACTGTAAAAAATTTCCTTTTATAGTAAGCACATCACAATACTCTCCCCCAACACATAATACTCTTCCCCAACACATAACTTCATGTAAATAAAACAAAATGTTCTTAAAAACACATGTAACTCTCAAAACTATTATTCTATTTTATCTTAAGAAATACTTTGATTAATGTGTTACTACTGAAAGTTTAAAAATCCACTGGCCTTAAGAAAAATAAGTTGATATAAAGACAATCAAATGAGAAACTATTACATCGGATTTCAGTAGTAATAAGGAGAAATTCATGTTTCTTTTATGTATTTTCAAATTTGTTAGATATTATACCGTTTACCACAGTGTGTATCAACTTTGTTATCATTAAAATAAATGCTGTGATATTTTCCATTTAATAAAACTTGTAAAAGAGTAATCACACTGGTGCTTACAGAGTATAAATCATATGTAAAATTATGTAAATGAACTGATTAAGAATGACATGGACCTAATTTCAGCACTGTTCTTTCCTACTTAATACTAGATTAAAGAAATAAAGAATAGAAAACCATGTTTTCTTATAATATTAAACTTTTCTGATATAAGCAATAGTAATTATCTTTGTTAGTTATCTGAGGGGTTATCTCTACTGAAGTTATGAAATTATTAGTGGGGGAGTAAAACATGTCACCTGTGATTCTCTTCTCCTAAGATAAGATTGCTTTTCCTAGTCTCATACCTAGTCAAATAGTATACCATCAGGCAGTATATAGCTTCTGACATTTGTTGAAGAGTTGTTATATATAACATATGACTGAAGCTTCAAATAGCAGAATGCCTAATGCCCCTTCTTCCTCAAACTACCTAGTAATTTTTCTGTAGTTTGTCACATTGAAAATCTAAAATAACCAGTTAGTTGTAAAAAATGAATATTATGGAAACAGATATAGATTATATATTTTAAGACTATTTGAACAAAGACATCAAAATACCAGTAAGGGTATTTTGGGTATTTTTTGAAGCACAGGCCTAATGATTTGCTCAAGGTTATGGTGTTGACCACTGAAAGATTTAGGTTTGATGTTGAGTGTATCTGCCACTTTGTCCTAGGACCCAAAAAATCCCCCCTTATTATGAAAACCATCTCCTCTGGCATAGAAAATATAGGTTTCATATGTAGGCTAAAGCTGAAAGAAGTTGTACTTTTTTCTCAGTCTTATTTCAAACTTATCAATTCCTTGTTCTATTTATAATTGTGTGTAGTTAGTACACATGATTTTTTAATTTCAACACTTACGATACATTTACATTAAACAGAGGATGCCAAAAACAATGGCCATTTCTTTGATGATTCTTTATCTCTAGTAAAATATGACCAGATATACTTTCATATAAAGTAGCTTAATGATGCTGTTGCTATTTCCTATAGAATTTACATAAGGTACAGGCTTGTGGAGTTAACTTCAATAATCAAACTGGGTGAAGGTATTTTCATTTTATTTCTCTCCATTTAAAAAAAAATGAGACACAATAGGGCTCAATAATTTTTATGTCTCTTCAGATCAAAAATATTAAATGATGTAAATGGATGTGATGAAACAGTCCGACATTGAAAAGCGAAACTACTGTATAGGACACAGCAAAACTGTGTAACCCCCTGACTGTAACAAAATGATAAGAATATGTTTTTGATGCATGCATGCTTCATATACACAACATAAATATCAAATCACTTACCATAATTCTTAATTTAGAATTGCCTATTAATCCATGAGATTCAACTGTCTCTGGAGACTTAAAAAATTTAATATTTGAGTAAGTCTCTGCCTTAAATTGTCTGTTCCATAATTTCATTATGTTAGGTGTCTCCATATATGTGTAATTCACAGATAAATACTTTAAGTAGGAAGCTATTTTGTCTTCAGTATTCAGAAGATTAAGTGAAGATGGTTAGGGCAATGGAGATCATCTAAAAAAATATAAAAGACTTTCTGTCTTTCAAAGTGTCCTTTAAAAAAAATCTAAATCTCTAAAATTGCTAAACTCAGCATCTGAAAAGAAGATGGATTCATTCTAGTCACCGAGAGGAGATGCAAGAACCAGTCAACTGTGTGAACTGAATAAAACCCTTGTCTAAAACTCCATGAACAGATTTTTTCACCTGTTCTTACAGTGAAGCTTACTAGGGTCCAGTGGGCATCTAGCCAGTGGCAGAGAGGCAGCAAGAAAAGAGAAATGCAAGAAGAGAAAAAGTAATTCACTAAAACAAATTTACTGGAAACCTATGGGCAGCTGCCAACCAGGATAAAAGCAAAGCAGAAAAACAAATTAAACCAACATAACTTTACCAAGGAAAACTAGAGGTATGAAAACAATAATAAGTTTCTCCAAAAGGTTATTACAAGTCCATATTTTAGAATAAAGACTGGTCACCTCCAAAGGCAAACCTGGTTGTGATGTTTTAACATATCTGAGGATGTTATCTCTTAAATATATTTTCCCATAAACATTATATAATAGATGACAAATAGATCATCATGACAAAAGCAAGTTCAATCAATAATAGTGCATGCAATGGCTATAATTGTCTGATGGTACAGTTGTCTCTGTGTGAAATGACATATCTAGAGGAAAGTACATTCCCATTTCCATCTTGAGAGATTAGGATCCTCTTTCTTATTGCCACCAAGTAGGAGGATTTCTGCTAGCAGGGGAAATTTGCTATGAAGAATATCTTCAGGACATGACTCTTTTACTACAAGGTGGGCTCTAAGAA
>CM052810.1:33695653-33716896 GCA_028533885.1 Nasua narica | reverse complement strand
CCCTGGGTGGCGCAGTTGGTTGAGCGACTGCCTTCGGCTCAGGTCATGGTCCCGGAGTCCCGGGATCGAGTCCCACATCGGGCTCCCAGCTCCATGGGGAGTCCGCTTCTCACTCTGACCTTCTCCCTTCTCATGCTCTCTCTCACTCTCTCTCTTTCCTAATAAATAAATAAATAAAATCTTTAAAAAAAAAAAAAAAAAAGAAAAAGACTCAGAGACTGTCAAATAGGCAGTCATTGTGAGTTCCTGCTCTCTAGAAAATTAAATCCATTCAAGAGTGATACAAACAGCAGCCAGTCAAAGGCTTCTGTATGTTCTAGTAGGGATGTTATATCTTCTTATTCTTAGAAATGGCTTTAGAATTTAGATGTAATGGATACTTCAATGAATAAAAAAGCTTGCGGGCGCCTGGGTGGCTCAGTTGGTTGAGCAACTGCCTTCGGCTCAGGTCATGATCCCGGAGTCCCGGGATCGAGTCCCATGTCGGACTCCCAGCTCTGTGGGAAGTCTGCTTCTCCCTCTGACCTTCTCCCCTCTCATTCTCAGTCTCTCTCTCTAATAAATAAATAAATAAATAAATAAATTATCTTTAAAAAAAAAAAAAAGCTTGATATATTACCCGACAAATATAGCACTTCTCATATTACGTGCTCATTTGAATCTCACCAATAAATAAATCTACTGCCGTCTGTCACTGGCCCTACAGCTGCTGCCATCCTTACCGAATTCATCTCTACCTCAGCCTTCCTGCCCACTGTAACTCTTCCTCCAGTTGTAAATTGTCACTCCAATTCACCAGGCTCTCTACAGGACTAGGGGACCCAAAACCTACCTGTTGACAATTTCAGTCAAAATGGTATCACCTGTAAGGACCAGTAAGATATAACTCTAGGACTCCTCTGAAACTTTATCCTTAGGTTAGCTTCTGTGAAAGTGTCCAAAGCCTTTATAAGAATATCATTTAATATCTCACATAAATTCCAAAAGGAAATTTTAAAAAAATAAGGAAAAGGGGAGCACCTGGGTGGCTCAGTTGGTTAAGCGTCTGCCTTCAGCTCAGATCATGATCCGAGGGTCCTGTGATTGAGCCCCACATCTGGCTCCTTGCTCAATGGGGAGTCTGCTTCTCCCTCTGCACCCCTCTACTCATGCTTTCTCTCTCTCTCTCTCTCTAATAAATAAGTATAATCTTTTTTAAAAATTAAGGAAAAAGATCAAGTAAAGTAATATGATTTTGAGATTATTAAGGAAAAAGGGGAAGACTTTAAAAAAGGAGAGGGGATTGCCAAGCTAAATAATGAGAGTCTGAATTTCAGTGAAGGAGTTAAAGAAGGTTGAACTTCTCCTATAGAACCTTCATCAACAGTTGAACTCCCAGCTTATTTGATAAAATGTATTGCTTTTCTGTCCCATGATCAACATTGGAATTACAACAATGACTTAGGTGCTGAGTTTGATGAGCATAGGACCTTGCATGCCAGGACAGGGACTACAGCTAGATTTATTAAACTGGATGCACAAGGGAAACACCTTTCTCCCGTTCAAAAGAGTATCAGATTGTTCATGAAGAAGTCTTACAACACATCAAAGAACAAGCGGACTAGCAATAGTTATGATAAAGAAAACAGAGTGGCTCATATTAAAAAGCAAATAGATTAATTTCACCAAATGTCAAGCAGGGTCATAGCAGTAGAACTCTTCTTGTATCAAAAGATATGAATAATTGTAAGCTTACTTATTTACTATTAAAAAGAACCAACAAACAAAATTAAACAGAAAAAATCATGTGTTTCAAGGTATTATTTTATAAATGTGCTCCCAGAAGTATCTTTTTATGTTTAAAAAATTTAAAAAAACACAAAATATCAATTGATACTGTTGTTATAGCTGAATAGTTGAGACATCTGAGTCATCTGAGTAGCTGAGAACATCACAGAAGTCGTCCATATAAAATGAACATAATAAGCTATACTGAGATAAACACTTTAGAGATTAGTCAAAAAGGATTCAAAGAAAATAAGTTCAATTGAAACTCATGTGTCATGTATCAGAACCACAAAACATGAACTCTTCACTGACAATGGAGTATAATATGTTTATGTCAAGTAGGAATGCATCAGTTTTTACTATATTCCTATATATAAGCATGAAGTTTATCATACTTTCACCTGTAAATTGAATCATAAAAAGATTGTCAGTATCCTGGGAGAGTTAAAAAAGTAACTGATAATTTGAATTAGCTGTTAATGCTAGCATGACAATGATCTAAAAACCTCAATTCTATCATCAGAAGCTTTGCAAGTGTAATTTTTTTCCCATCTTTCTGGAACAATCCTTGCTTGTCTAATCCAAATTATTTTATCATTAATGTATATTTCTTAGTGAGATCAAGTTTCTCAAGGTTGTATGTGCCTCCATTTTGTAGGCTTTTCATTGTAGTCTGTTCTGTTTGAAACACCTAGAACTCTATTTAATTTTTAGATTCTGCAGAAGACACTATTTTCATTGAGGGATATGCCTATTATACTCAAAGCCTAGAAATATGTAGCAAATCACAGGAATGTTGCCCTAATGGAGGGTATGAATGAAAGTCATAATACTTTCCAGTTTACAATATTGAAAATTTTAATGGTATATAATTATAACTATAATAATATATATGGTATAAGTAATGGTATATATATATACAAATATGTATATATATATATATATATATATATATATATATATTTAACATATCCACCACTTTTTAAAGATCTACATTGCTATGACAATATTTATTCTTGCTCCCTGGTTTGAAATTTTATGGGAATCATTGAACCATTCTTTTAATAAAGGGAGCTTGGGAATTGGATATATTTTCTTAGGAAATTATCTTTTTCCTACATTTAAGACATTTTAACCAATTTTTGAGAGCAGCACAAGAGTCTTTTTCCTGACTACGAAAAGAAAAAAAAATATTAATGAAATAAGTTCTTGCAGTAGATTATTTTTGCACAATGGTGCATATTAATATAGGGCTGTTTGTATAGCTAGAACACTAAAGGATTATTAAATGACATAGTTCTTGATGAAAATAGTTCAAAATATAGATATTTTTTAAAATGGAAAGCTAATAAAAACAGATTAGAACAAGACATCTTGCATACATGATATAGCTGCACTATATGCATAGCAAAATAGCGTTGGGTGAAAATGAACTTCAGATTTTTTCTGACTTTATGAGAGAAGAAATTGGAAAAAAGCCCAATATATAATTTGTGGTTTTCAACTCCTTAAAAGATGGAACAGAATTTACCTTTGACGTGGTCTTTATCTTTGTTCTAGGGGGCGGGAGAGCTCACTGGCTTTTATTAGTGTAAAAATAAAACTAAAAAAATCATTATTAATGAAAAGTTTTCCCAAAGAAGTTACATTTTCTGCATAAAATTATAAAAGACTGTAATAATTATAGGTAGAGCTTCATCTTAAGTTATATTTCTAAACATTTATTTTAAAATATGAATTAAAACAATGTTGTTCCTGTATGTATTTTTTTTCCCATAATTCAAACAGATTTTCACAAACCAAAAGCACAGACCCCTGAGTGATTAAATTGAGCTCTGAAAGCCATTTCTTTTACTTTTTACTAAAGAAGAGAGGGAAAGTGAAGTAAAGTGAGCTGGATGCAGCTGAAAGGAGACATGATTTACATCTCCCATGGTGGGTGCTATTTTAAATGAAATAATCTAGACCTTGGCACACACTGAAAGTGCTTTATAATGTTCTTGAGAAGAGTGTGAAACCACACTCTTCAGCAAAGAGGGAAAGATCTCTCCCATGCAGCACACAGGACAGAAAATGAAAGATATTTTCATCTCCCAAAAAGTCAACAAAGAATATCATGAGGGTGATCAATAGCACAGGCAGAAGCAGGGTGTCAGGATAGGAGTTGCAGAGCACAGGAACTCTGTGTTACTGTTCTGAGCAAACATAAACTAAAACTCAGGGTCATTTCCTAAAAAAACCTTAGAAACATACAAAGAGTGACAATTTTCCAGTAATTAAGTGATGTGTCCCTGAGATTTTAAACTTTAAAAATTATATTGCAATGTGACCTTAGTTTACTCACAAGGCTAGTGACCAAAACATTTACGGTTGTGTTTCACACACTGTGCTTCATCTGGCATTATCTCATCCACTGTAGAGACTCACTTTGTTTTTCCATTTATGTTCCAGAGACATTTTAGAAATTGAGGCCATTATTAGTGACTGAAATAAAAACAACTATGAGTTTCATAATGCCATAGGAAAATTCTGTAAGAATCAGGATTGCCAGATAAAATACAGGATGCCCAGTAAGAACAATTTTTTTGTTATTAGTATATCTTCCAAAATACTTCATGGAGTATGTAATACTTCAGTGAAAAATTATTTGGTCTTTATCTGAAATTAAAATTTAAGTGGGGATCATGTACTTTCATTTGCTAAATCTGGCAACCCTAACAAGAATGCCTAAGAAATACAGTCCAGTTAATGTAAGACATTTTCTCCCAAACGTTTTCACAATGTAACAATGAAATATGAGATATGTCCAGCATGTGTTGGCAAATGGAAGGGGATGCTAGTGTGTAGAGATAGTGAGCTCAGGACTCCAGATATTCGAGGCTACAAGCACACCAGTCCGTGTACACAGGTGAGTGAGTATACTCTAACAGATGCAGAGAATACATTGCAGAAGGAAAGATACCTGACTGTTTTATATACAAACATGACTTCTGTTCCATTCACAGACATCAGTTCCTGAGAACTACTGTAGTCCTACATATTTTCAAATATTTTTTTCTCATAACCTCATAAGAAACTTAGGGAGATATTTTAATGAAGAAAGTTGAATTTTTGTAATCAGATACACTTAAGTTTTGAGTTTTAGTTCTTCCAGTGTTGCCTGGATGGCTCAGTTGGTGAATTTTAGTTCTTTCATCTACCAATTCTGTGACATGGGAAAAATACATATAACCATTGGTCTGTTTCCTTATCTGTAAAATGTACATGAAGTTGCCTAAAATAGGATTATTGTCAAAATATATGCAAAATCACTAGTATAAATATAACCTGATAAATCACTCATAAT
The DNA here is from genome assembly GCA_028533885.1 of Nasua narica. Taxonomy (NCBI): domain Eukaryota; kingdom Metazoa; phylum Chordata; class Mammalia; order Carnivora; family Procyonidae; genus Nasua; species Nasua narica. Next base: position 33,711,783 of record CM052810.1, on the reverse strand, counting down.
TGAAAGGTATTTTAACTAAATACCATGAAATGAAATGACTTTCAGTGTAGCTTCCTTTAAAGATTTTATGCCAGTGCTCGCTTCGGCAGCACATATACTAAAGATTTTATGCCAGCAAAGAATGATTCCATTCCTGGTATTGCATAGTGACAATAAATTAGAACTCAGTTTAGGTAAATATACTTTTTTTAAGATTTTATTTATTTATGTGAGAGACAGAGAGAGAGAGAATGAGAGAGAGAGAGAGAACATGAGAGGGGAGAAGGTCAGAGGGAGAAGCAGACTCCCCACGGAGCTGGGAACCCAATGCGGGACTTGATCCTGGGACTCTGGGATCATGATCTGAGCCGAAGGCAGTTGTTTAACCAACTGAGCCATCCAGGCGCCCCTAGATAAATGTATTTTTATGAATTTCCTGAAGAAAAATAAAGTCTTCACTGAATTAAAGCAATTGTTCATACCTACCTCTCTGGGCAATATTATACCACAATCTTCCTTGGAGTTACTATTACTTAACGCACTTTGTGGTAATAACATTTACTTTCACTAAGAGCTAGTTTAAGAAGCAGCTTGTACAATGTAAATTCAAGAATGATTCTGCAGATCTCATGTGTCACTTAAACACTATTCTTTTTATTTGGACCCTTGAGGGAGATTATCTGTCTATCATCTCTCTACCTACTTGCTTGGCCTATGAAACATCCATTTCTATATTTATTAAGAGAATCCCAGGCGCCTGGGTGGCTCAGTTGGTTGAGCGACTGCCTTCAGCTCAGGTCATGATCCTTGAGTTCCAGGATCGAGTCCCGCATTGGGCTCCCGGCTCCGCAGGGAGTCCGCTTCTTCCTCTAACCTTCTCTCCTCTCATGCTCTCTCTCACTTTCTCTGTCTCTCTGATAAATAAATAACATCTTTAAAAAAAAAAAAAAGAGAATCCCAACTTCATCAGCTTCAATTGGGATATTATCTGTTCTTGATTATATTCAGTCTAAATGGGACTGCAAATGAAGTAAACTTATTATATGGAAGGCAAAGGATAGACACTTAGAAGCTATAAGAATTGAACATTCTTTCCTCGAATTTCAAATCCCGGGCAGGGTATAGTTTGAAATGTATGTCAGAAAACCCAAAATAAGGAAAGATTAAACACATAAAGATCTGTATTTCAAATGAAAGAAGTTTGGAGATAGAAGACTGTGAGAATACTATGATGATTCCATAAACCTGGGAACCAGATTCCTTCTCTTTCTGTTCTGCCCTCCTTAGTATGTATCATCCATTCTCAAGGATGATTCAGGATAGGGACTAGATATTGATTGCTCCATGCTCTCATTTGCATTCCATGTAGTAGAACATAAAAAAAGACAAGACAAAAAGTGCATAATAGGCAGTTGAAACAAAATTCTTTAAGGAGTTTTTCAAAATTTCCTTATAGCTCTTCCACTGATTTCTTTCTTTCTCCTTTCTTTCCTTTCCTTTCCTTCCTTCCTTCCTTCCTTCCTTCCTTCCTTCCTTCCTTCTTTCTTTCTTTCTTTCTTTCTTTCTTTCTTTCTTTCTTTCTTTCTTTCTTTTTTATGTAGTCATTTATTTAAGAGAGAGAGAGAGCACTAGCACGAGTAGGAAGGACAGAGGAAGAGGGAGAGAGAATCTCAAGCTGACTCCACTCTGAGCAGAGTCAGATGCAGGACCCTATATCTTGGCCCTATATCATGGCCCTGAACAGAAACCAAGAGTCAGATACTCAACCCACTGCCCCACCCAGGTGCCCCTCCATTGATTTCTAATTAGCTAAAACACCATTATAGTAATGGTTACAATGAATGCAAGAGAGGCTAAGAAATGTTGAACTTATCCCAGGTACAAAGTTTTCAGCAAAAAATTAGAATCCACTACTAAGAATGAGAGAAAAGCTATTAGTTATAAAACTAGCAGTCTAGTGACATAAAAAAAAAAAAACAAACACTGTTTGAAGGTGCTAATTTCGGTGGCAACGCTTTGCTTAAACTGTCAAATATTTCCTGCTATATATGAGAGATAACTTGGCTTTGTCCTTTTCTAAGTCTGATTCTCCATGTTGTCTGATGATTCTATGAGTTACTCAATTTCTTGCTAAAAATTTCTTTCCTACTTAAAACAAGATTATACACTATGTCTAACTCAGGACCACTGGGTGACATTTGGGGCAAATTTGAAGAAATTCTATTGTGACCATGCATACATTTTGTGTATGGACAAGTACAGCTTTGCAATATTGCTAAACATTGTGTAGCAACCAGACCTTATAACAAAAAAAACAATTTCGATACACAGTAAATTTCAGTGACATGTATTTAAATTTATGAATATAATGGGCCTTTCAGAAAGTACAATATTAGAAGCCAGTGAAATGAATTTCCTTTTCTTAGGAAAGTAAAATGACTTGTATTTTTTAGAATTCTTTGAACTGTTGTGAATCACCGAAGGATTGTTTAATAAAGTTTGGTAATTATTGCTTAAAAGATAACATGGAAGAATTAACATTTAATGAGTATTAGAGAAATTTAATTCTGTTGGCATTCACTGAAATTTGTGGGCCTCAATTTCATCACAAGTAAACAAAAAAAAGTGGGGGGGTGGATGCTAGGAAGAAATATAATAAAACCTGCACATCTTTCTAGGGATCTTTTCAAGCTATTGAATAAAAAATACATTAATATGAACATGTTTCATAAACTATAGATATGTTATTTTTCCAAATTAGAATGATATGATTGCATACAGAAGCCTGGTCACAGGCAATGTCAGGATAATATAAGTACATACCTTCAAGGGGAGTTCATCTGTGACTCTCTACATCCCCAAAATCATACAGTGTTTGGAAAATAATCTTTTTAATCTTTATTTGAATTTTTTTTTTTTAGAATAGCTACGTTAAAGCTTCAGGTTTTTAAAAAACCAGTAATAGTCTAATGGTTCTGTGCACTAAAATTAAAGATTATTTTATATACAATCATAGTCAAAGACTTTTAATTTGTCACCATAATAATTTCTGTGTATTCATAGATTATTTCATTGGCTTCTGTCACACTTAACTAATGCCACATTTCACTGGTAGCTGTGAATATTGGGAATTTGTTATATCTAATATTCTCAGATTTCTTTAGTGGATAATATTATATATTAAAATATCATATATGAAATGATGCTGCCCCAAATGTCCACATGCTGCTTATAATTATAAATAAGATGACAGCAAAATACATTATGCTTTTAAAAAGAAAATTTCACCTATATGAGCATAACATGTTTATTTTGCTGCTTATATGATTGTATATTTCTTATATAAGTATTTAATTCCTTAGCTGTTAGTAGCAAAAAAAATATGAGCATTAATGTCTATCATAAATTGCAGAGTTATTTAGTGGATGCTGAAAGAACCGTTTACCTATAGATATAGATATTCATAGAAATATCATGCAGTTCTGGTTTAAACCAGTTCTGGTTTAAAGTGATTCCTTTGGCTTAATTTTTCTGAGTAAAATTCTTATGTAAAAAAGAAAATGTTGTTGGGATGATGACAACTACACACCATTGTTACCGAGGAACACACTAGGGTAGATAAATTTTGAATGTTTGATAAACACATTTAAAAAATTATCCTGGAATATTTTTAGTTCTAACTTTAGAAAAATCTAAGGATACATTTTGAAACTTTAGAATTTTCATTTATTAATGAATTGTGATCGAACAATGAGAAACTGTTTTTAAATAAGGTCACATAAAAAATAGTGTATTATTGTTTTTTGCTAAAAACAAACAGGGGCACCTGAGTGGCTCAAATGGTTATGTGAGTGCCTTGGTCTCAGATCATGATCTCCAGGTCCTGGGATTGAGCCCCACAAGGGGCTCCTAGCTCAGCAAGGAGTCTGCTTCTCTCTCTCCCTCTGCCCCTCCCCCTGCTTGTGCTCTCTCTGCCTCTGTCTCTCTCAAATGAACAATTAAAATCTTAAAAAAAAAAAATAACAAACAAAACACCTCCCCACCCCCATCTCAAAACCACCACCACTGGAAAAAAAAAAAAAAGAAAAAGAAAAAAGTCTGAATGCAAGTGTCTAATTTTCATTCTATCCTCATCTGAGTGATGGCAGTGCAGCTGTGGAGTACTAACTCTCACTAACCCTTTATACATCAAGGTCAATTCCAAGTCATTTCGGTCATTAAATAGAGATGGTCTTCTTAGTGAGGTCTCAAAGATTGACCTTTTTTATTTTATTTTTTCAACTTCAATAGCTAGAAACATGGATCTGGGGTTATGAAATGTTTCATTATCCACCATTAATTAATACAATGCCTTAAATATTACTGGGAATTATTATAAACAGTAGATTACATATAACATACAATACTATGTAAGGTATATGGAGTAAGCTTTCTTATTCCCACACACCATATACACCAGCATTTCTACCTCACAGATCCTAAAGTTATTGTTTCATGTGTTAGGCAGTGAATAGGTGGTTGGATTAAAAAAAAATAAAGACCATGACTTATATGTTAGTCTTTGGTATTTGGAAGTTCTGGTTTTTCTGGGGGCAAAGGTCTAAGGAAAGTGTTTTATTGCCACAGGTGGAGTTTTAATAGTCAATAGATATTGTAAATATACTGAGAGATGGGGAAAGAATGCACTAAGAAAAAAAAACAGAAAAAGGAGATAAATGAGAAACATTCAGAGTTAAGATACAAAGTATTTTTTATGATTCTTTAAATTTAGTGAAAAATCAGATAAAGCTGAGCCAAGTTTTGAGGGGTTATAGGGTTAGAAAGGTTGTACCTTGTATTCCCTAGAGTATGTATCCCCAAATGAAGGGATGTAAACTTCTGAAGAAATCCATAGAGAATGAGGGGAGAATCAATTTATTATAGAAAAGCACTTCATATTGATGTTAGGGTGCCTATAAGTGTATTTATCTTAGTTGAATTTATCCATTTCATTGTATTGAAATCTTTTCAAAGTCTCCTACCTTCCCTTTCCTAGAACTATTTTATTTTTCCCCATGGTATGCTTCACCTTCTAATATGAAATCTAATTTATTTATCTTATTTATTATCTATCTACTATACCTAAAATATCTGTCTACTATGGCTAAAACATAAGTTCCAAGAAATAAGAATTCTGTTCTTTTGTTTACTAACATGTCTGAAATTCTGAGGAGAGTGCCTGCCACATAGAAGGCACTCATATTAAATAGATAAATTAATGGTTTCCAAAAACTGGTTTAAAAAAATAGAAGTATTAAGTTGAAAAAAAGTTTATATTTCTTGAATTAGATACAGTAATTAAAAGTGCTCCGTGAGTATAATTTTATTCAAAAACATTTTTAAGCACACTGTTAAGCACTTTTAATTATTTTTCAAACATGATTTTTTTTTTCCTCTTATACCGTACTAGTTCTTTACAATGTTAATGAATTCTATTATTCAGCATACATTGTAATTCTAGCCCTCAACTAAAGGAAATAATTAGCCTCTGCTGGTTAGTCAGTCATTCAACTAGAGCTTAGCCACTTCCTTATTGAACAAATGAATTGCTAAGCACTATGGAAAGTGATGTATTAAATAAAAAACACTGAGCTTAATGAGCCTAGAATAAAATGAGGTGAGTTACACGATTACTAAAGTTCATCATTGGTCAGAAAATGTGGAATCTGTGCTGTATTTTGTCATTACAACCTAAACGTTTATTTTCCAGAAAGGAGCTTTCATTAAGTATTCTTAATATGTTTAAAAAGAGTCATTAGCCTTCAAAATAAACACAGTTGATAAGGTTGTCAAACAAAAAATAACCTTAAGAGAGGCTTGAAGTTGAGAGCAGACATATCAATTACTTGCCCAATGAACTACATAATCCCGTGGTATTCTTTCCTTTTTAAATATTTAGAGAGTGTCCAGATCTCCAATACTAGAAGAGAAAAGTCAGAGGAATATGATCATGTAGGGTGAAATTCTGCCTAAAAAAATAATGTAAAATAGATTTTTACAAAACCAGAAAATAAAAATCCACTTAGAACTTTATTAATATCCTCCCCACTAGATATTATCAGTTTGCAGTTTCAGGCAGAGTATGGCTGCTGATAGATATTCCCTGAATGAATGGGTACATGAATAAGTGCAGGCATACAAAAACACTTTACTTCCTTTTTTGACAAGTTAAATCCATCAGAATTGTATATTTCATATATTATTTTTAACAAAATTCTCGAATGTATAATTCATTCTCAGTAGATATATGTTTAAATTTATATTTGAAACATTGTTTTGATAAATTATTTTCTTATTCTCATTTATGATTCACTATACTATGTTTTATATTTCAAATTTAGACATAGATGGGAAGAATCAGTTGCACTGACATTACTCTAAGGTTGGTAGCAAATAAAAAAACCTAAGGTATAATACTGTGTATCAAATTATCTGTGTACCTATAAGGAAATATAAATTCCATTTGGCACACTTAATTATACTTAGAGAAAATGCATTTTTTTATTATCCAACAACATGCAGGCACCATGTTTGTACTTCATGTCTTTTTATATCATCCATATATCCCCAAACTACTGAATTGTTTTCTTAAATCTGATCCAAAGTAAAAGTATCTTTATGTAAATGTAAGGGGAAGTGAGGCCTTTAAAGTTAGATAATTCCAGAGGAAATGTTTTCTATAAGAAAAATTTGATTATCAGGTAATTCTTACAAAGCAATGTAGTTGAAAATTATTTCTAATCAGCCCGGGAGAAAAGTGAATATATTTTGAAAGTCCATACAAGAAATAAAGGTCCCAGAATGTATTAGTTATTAATTGTTCTGCATTTTAGATTATGAACTCATGTTAAAAACAAGATTATGCATTTAATAAAAACCTTCATTATAAATAGCAGGAATCATTTTATGATATAATACTCCTTTAAATTATAGTTTTCTAAATTTTTAAAACACAATGCAATTAAACTGTAGTGCAAAACAACATAAGCAACTTAAGTCCTCTTTTAGGTACAGGCAATATGATTTAGTTACGGTGACAATGAATTTTATCTGATTATTCCCAGTCATGTAAAAAGTTATAAAACTCTGATAAAACATATAAATAAATATTCAGATGACTCTGATGTTTGGTAATTCACATTGGTTTCATTCAGATGAATGCCAGTTAATCAATGAGTTACATTTAGTGAACCAGAAATTGTATGCATCATTTCAAACATAAATCTTTTTAAAGTACATTTGATTTTAAAGAGTATGAAGTTATATATTTTTCTATATTGCTAAATTAAACAAGAAGGCCATTAGACTGAGGTAGCTCATAGTGCTTTAGCTGCCTATGTAAGTAAACCAAAATTTAAGCCTGTAAATAAATGCCTCAAAGCATGTATATACACATACCTAAGGACAATCAATCACAAATAATCAATTAAGCTTTAAGCTGTAACCAGTCAAATCATTTTCTTTGTTTGGTGTGACATTTCCTCTGTATGTGTTTCCTCTAGCTCTTGTGGGTTGAGTACTCTCAAACACTTCTGATTTGGTTTTATTCTATTGGAATAAATAAATGCTTAAGTAAACTCTTAAAAATTTTAATATGCCTCAATTTATCTTTTAATTATATGTACAAATACACAAAAATTCACACAAGTGAATATGCATGGATCAAAGGAAAAAACAAGATATATAGTGAGTTATATCAGCAAAATGGCAGAAGAGGAAACCTCAGCCTTAGTCTCCCATAGGAACAGATTTCACATTATACATAGAACAAATTACCTTATGAAAAGTCTAGAATCTAGTCAAAAAGTTTCAGTCTGCAGACAAGCACAAACCTGAGAGTAACTGCATTGAAGTGAATGAATAGAGCAACTTCGGTTTATCATGCCTTCCCCTATACCAAACTAGCAGAGTTCAACACCAAGAAAAACCACTTTGGTTTGTGACTTTACTCAGAGGGACAGAGAGAGTAGAACATTCATCCAACATCCTGACCTTCTGGTGAGCTGCCAAATGGGATGGTTTTTGTCTCTCCTTACAGAAAGTGCTGAAGGAACTGGCATAGTTCCATGACTTGGACACCTAAGAACAAAGGAAAAGGGAAGACAGCTTGCTGTGGTACAGCAAGACTCTGACAGGGACCAGGAAAATGTGCATAACTGCAGTTTCTCTTATGGAAGGGATGGAGAAGTGTGCAATATACTTCAAAGCCCTGGCCTTTCAGTGAACTGCTTAAGGGGTCAGTTTTTGTTGCCCCTTACTAAGAGTGCTGATGGAACTGACACTGTTTGGTGGGGGTAGCTAAGAACAAAGGAAAAATGATGAGTGGCCTGCTGTTTGAATGCTCCCAGAATCTCTAGTCAGAATCTCTTCACTGATTTGTGAAGGTCTTCCCTGTTGAAACCAGCCCAGAAAGACTAAGAGATGGCTCTTTCTTCAAATGCTTGGATACCTATACAAAGCTATATGGAATTGGATAATCTATAAGAAATGGATAAATTTCTATAAATACACAACTTACCAAGACTCAATCATGAAGAAATTGAAAGTCCGATAAAAATAGACAAGTGGAAGTACATCAAACCAAAAATCTTCTGCACAACAAAGGAAGCAACAAAATGAAAGGACAGTGTACAGAATGGGATAAAATATTTGCAAATCATATCTCTGATAAGGTGTTAACATGCAAAATAAATAAGAAACTCATACAACCAAGAGCAAAGAAGACCACCTGATTAAAATGGGCAAAAGACTTGAACAAAATTTCTCCAAATAAGATATACAAATAACCAAATGTTTTATGGAATGATCCTAAATATCACTAATCCTCAAGGAAATGCAAATCAAAACCATATCTCTTCACACCAATCACAATGGTTGTTATAAAAATAAAAGATAACAAATGTTGATGCAGATGTGGAGAAATTAGAATGCTTGTGCACTTTTTGAGGGAATGTAAAATGGTGCAACCACTACAGAATACAGTATGGAATTTCCTCAAGAAATTAAACATAAAATGATCCAGCAATCCTTCTTGTGGGCATATATACAAAATAATTTAAATAAGGAAGATATAAACATACAAGGGAATATTATTCAACCTTAAAAAAAAAAAAAGAAGGCAACCCTACCATTTTCAACAGCATGGATGAACCTGGAGGACATTATGCTAAGTGATAGAAGCCATACACAAAAGGGCAAATACTGCATGATTCCACTTATATGAGGTTAACTAAAATAGTCAAAATCATAGAAACAGTAAAATGTGATTTCCAGGAACTGGAGGGAAGGGAAAATGGGAGGTGCTGTTCAATAGGTTTAAAATTTTGGTTATGTAAGATGAGTAAATTCTAAAGATCTGCTGTACAACATTGAGCCTATAGTTAATAATACTGTACTGTACACTTAAAATGTTATAAGAGAACAGATCGCATGTTAGTGTTTTTATCACATTAAAAAAAATCTCAATTTTGTAGAGGTTGAGAACTTGATCAAAAGTATTTCATTCAGTGACTTATTTTCATAACACAGTTTGAAGTCATTTGAAACTATTCTTTCTTTATGTTCTTGCATCAGCATCAACCTATGGGGATCTGGTCAGTGATTTTTGATTTACTTTGTCTTCTAATTTTCCTCTGTCTTAACTGTAAAGGAAATTTGAAAGTTCAATTAAGATGTCACTTTTGGAAGGGGTGTTTATTTGTGGGTAGGTAATGTCTAACTATGCTGCTACTGCCACTTATTTTTCCCCTTTTTTGTGTGATTATATTGTGTTTAAGTACAATTTTTAAATCTTTATAGAATAGATGGTTTATTAAAAACTATAAGGAACATAATAAAAAAGATATATATAACTATTCCCATATCATTAGTCAGATTATTTTAGTATTATCATCCAAAAACTAATTTACAATGTAATGTTTCTATACCTGTCTGATAAAAAACGTGATGAAGTATACTTAACATTCACTGCATGAATGCTGGGATGTCTCTTGAGAAGATTTTGAAGCCAGAATGTCTTGATTTAGTCAGAGAACACTTAGTGTCATCTAAGGAGAAGGGCAATTTGGGGATTATAATGGTGCCTATCAGTCAAATTGGATTTTCAGCTTGATCTGCATTTGATTCATGCAAGACTCCTAAAAGGATAAAGGTGGAAGAGCAGGAAAAAAGAAAAAGAAGATACTGATGTGTCATTTCACTAAATCTCTATAAAATATTAGGTGGAAAGGAATAATGTATTGAGCACTTATCACAATATACATTATAAAGGAAAAACATTTTTTTTAATTTTGAAGGTTTTTTTTTTTTGGTCTACTTTATATGACAACAGGACTCTAATCAAACATACCTTCACATTAGCAGACATATTTAACTTCAGTAAACTGCAAAATAAAAGAAAAAAGGAAGTTTATTATGCATTTGTATGGGTCCTCACATTTATCACATCTTAATAACAATTTTCTGCCTGGTTATAAGTCTTACAACTAAAATTGTGCTCTGTATTCATCCCAAACTTATGATTAATTTGATATATTTTCTAGTATTTTTTCCTGTGTATTCCTTTTAATTCCTTTTATATGTTAATCAAATAAGATGAAAGGACTATTTTAAGGATAATGCTTGAAAAGATCCAATTTACAATGCATGTCATTTCTCAGGGCGATTTTTATCACTTCAGTGGTACACAAAATTTTTTATATAATTCATCATCAGAATATATCCATAGATACAACTGAGAAAGAAAAACCAGCATTTATCTGAAAATGATAACATGGAGATTATACCCAGAAAGACCCAATAATTTTGGTATTCAAGTTGGTAAAAACGTTATGAGAATATGCAATACGATGAACAAAAATAAATATATATTTTGTCAAGAATTGGGGGCGCCTGGGTGGCTCAGTTTGTTAAGCAACTGCCTTCGGCTCAGGTCATGATCCCAGAGTCCCGGGATCGAGTCCCACATCGGGCTCCCAGCTCCATGGGGAGTCTGCTTCTCACTCTGACCTTCTCCCTTCTCATGCTCTCTCTCACTCTCAATCTTTCCTAATAAATAAATAAATAAAATCTTTAAAAAAAAAAAGAATAAATGCTACTTGCCTATCATCATCAAATACCTTTGTTAGAAATCAAGGAATCCAATAGCATTAAACGTTTCAAAAATAACTTGTTTTCAAAACAAATCAATTTTTTTTATTGAAGTACAGTTCACATACAATGTTATATTAGTTTCAGGTGTACAAGATAGTGATCCAACAGTTCTATACATTACTCAGCTCTCACCATGACAAGTGTATGTACCATCTGTTATAATTAAACATTATAATATTATTGACTAGAGAGTATAATGTTAAGTGAAATAAATCAGAGAAAGACAAATGCCATATGATTTCACTTACTTGTAGAATCTAAAAAAAAAACCCATAAAACAGAGACAGAGTAATAAATACAGATAATAAACTGATGGTTGCCAGAAGGAGGGAGAGGGTGAAATGGGCAGAAGAGAAGGGGATTAAGAGGTACAAACTTCTAGTTATAAAGTAAATAAGTCATGGGATGAAAAGGACAGCTTCTACTAATGTTTGTTAAGTCTTTTCTCTCATATAACTAGATTTACATGCCCAAGAAAATCATTCTTAACAATTTATATTTTTCTTAATCATAATTTGGGGGTTATTACAGTGATATTTATTCCATAACTAGTAGAGATATTGAATAATAAAAGATATATTATGGCAAGTCAAAATGTGCATGTCAAAGGAAAATGCAAATATTTTAGTTTCCTTTATGAGAGAATAATTATTGATGTTATATTTTTGATATGAACAAAAAGTATTTTATCTTAATTTTCCTGGAAAATAATAATTGATGTATTTGTATCACCTGACAAACTTAACTAAATTATATTTAGTGTATAGAATAAGTAAAAGCAAATAAGAAGAAACCACATGTCCAGAGAAGAAAAACAATGGGTGGGTGCCACTTGATAAAAGTTAGATTGTATAAAACACTTTGATGAATTACCATCATTATTATTTCTACAGATACAAAACATTCAGAAAGTTAAGGATCTTGCCGAAGAAGAGTATACATATAAAAGAGTCAGAGACTGAACCCAAGCTTCTTGGTCACTTTCCAGTGACCACTGTATGATTCTGCCTCTTGTTTCTTTGCTTAGTGCACTTTTTGTAAGGCATGCTACATGTATCTAAACCTCACACCTCAGGAGATGAAGAACAGAAAATACAAATTACATAATAAATTTTCCCTTCCAGGGATTTACTTTATGTGGATAAATGGTAGTTTTACTTTCTCAGTTGCGAAGTAGGGATTTTATTTATAGTTTAGCATAATATGACATAATGACACACAGTACAATTATGGAATGATATACATGTTAATAGTTTAACCATTAATGTTTTATTGAATAATAATAAAAACAGTGAGATATGAGAAATACAACTTATTCATAACTTATAAAGAGTATATTCCCCTTGTGCCTCTTTTATCAGTTAAAATTGTTGTAGCTTACAACTTTTCCCCTTTGCTTTGGGCTATTTGTAGGCACTTCTTTTGCTGTGATTAAAGTGCTAGTTTTTAGTGAATCCATTAAAGAGAAAGTGACTAATTATGAGCATTAACAGTAAGGATTATGAGGACAATGTATTTCATTGTGAATGCGGAAAACCACTGTGTTAAAGCTATAATCTAAAATAATGAATGAATGTAACATGTAATAGATAACCAAAAATATTCATAGAGAAGAAACACAGGCTATTATCTATGAAAACAATAAAGAAATTAGATAGGAAACACTGAAAAAAGGGTTTTCATTATCCTGTTCACTCTTGGATGGCTGCTAGAGAATAGATATGAGCTAGAATGGCCTGCCTCTCACATCTCATCCCCTGACATTTCCTTACATACTGTGTCATCTCACAGTACAGAGTCATTTGTTTGCTGCTTGCTCACGATGCCCTGCCTCTACTTCCTCTAGCTGCCCAAAGAAGTTTTAGTTATTCTTTAGTGTAGAATTCAAAAGGCTTCTTTTTAATAAGCATCCCTAACAGTCTAATTCATTATTTCTACTGAAACACATGCATCTTAATACTTACTATATACTCTGCTGTAACTATTATGCTACCTTTATCATAAAACTTTCCTTGAGATCAGAAACACTGTATTGTAAAACAATATATCCCCAGGATCTAGCATAATACTAGCTATTTAGTAAAGATTTAGTAGTTAAAAAATATAACTACTTGTCATATTTTATGGGATTAAGATGATGTTTTGATTTGTATAGAAATACAATTTGATAATGGAGAAAGGTTTAAAAATAAAACTATTGCTATTAACAATAAAAAGTAGCTAAAGTTGGGGCACATAGGTGGCTCAGTCAACGGTCTGCCTTCAGCTCATGTCATGATCCTGGGGTCATGGGATGAGCCCCGGGTTGGGATCCCTACTCAGTGGGGAGTCTGTTTCTCCCTCTGCCTCTGCCTGCCACCCCCCTACTTGTTTTCTCTCTCCCTTTCTCTCTTCTCTCTCTCTGCAAATAAATAAAATCATAAAAAAAAATAGTTGATGGGGGGATGGGTGAGCAGGGTGATGGGTATTAAGGAGGGCACAGGTTACATGAAGCACTGGGTATTATATGCAAACAATGAATCATGGAACACTACATCAAAAACGATGTACTGTATGGTGACTAACATAATAAAAAAAGGGAAAAAATTAAAAATTAAAAAATAGCTAGAATGTGCAATGTTGTAAACATATAACAAAAACTGCCTAGAAATGTGTGTAGTATGATTAGAGCTAGAGAAATAAAGATACCAAAAAACCACTTGACCAAACACTGAAAGATCTGGGTAAGACTATTACTTGAAAGTAAAATAAACTTATTTCAAATCATTAGAAAAATATAAAGAATACAGGAAGAATTTATTATAAAGAATAATTCTTTGAGTCCAAGGAAGACTTATATAAGAATGTCTCTACTAACTGTGTGGAAAATAAAATTCCTGGTACAAGCATGGAGAACACTAGAAGTTATTTAAACAAAACAGTGAGATAATTAACTGCTGGAAGAGGGGATGCTAATTGGGGGTTAAATTCTTAATGTGTTCTGGAGGTAGAACCAACAGCGTATCCTGACAAATGCAGTGTAAGGTGTGAGAGAAAGGAAAAAAAAAAAAGAGACCACAGAACTTTCACAGCTTCAGGGGTTTGGGCCTGATAATTCTAAGCATTGATTTGGCATGAAGTTAGATGTTCAAGATTGTGAAATAAATAATTTTGAAGATGGTGGAAGGCTGATGATGTCAGATGATGGGTAGAAATGATAGTGCACATCTCTTGGAATCTTCTATTTAATTTTCTTTGGACAACAGGGACAACGAGGGACAACAGAATTGTCCCTCGTGAATAGAGTAGAGGAGGAAGTGATGGAGGTTTGGAGAGAGAGAGAAGAGAAGAGTGTGAAATAGTTTTCGAGTAGAGAAGAATGAAATACAGAAGTGAATTATGGACTGAGTGTCCAGAGTCATGCTGCTAAAGAGAGAACAGATTGGTTGACTTTTTCTCTATTCACATGTAGCTCAATAATAGAGATTCAGAGTAGCCTAAGATTGGATGTAACTAAAATTGTAATTTTACCAATCAGATATGACACGGGATGTGATGGTGTTTAGAAATGGGTTATTATTATAAATAATAATAATAATATTTATAATTGTATAATTATAATTATTATTATAAGTAATTATAATTATAAATACCTATATAATCATATATAAATACAATTTATATATAAATAAAGTAAATATATTACATATAATAAAATAAATATGTATTATATAAAATATATAATTATGATTATGATTATGATTATAAATAATAACCAGAAAGAAGTTATTGAAGAGGGGAGAGACAGTGAAAAATGTAATTGTCAATGCATGGAAATCCTATATATCAAAAATTTTGTTGGTGTTTAAGCACTAGAGGTTATAATCTGGAATCAGAGAAGATGTCACAATTTAATATGCAGCAATTTTAAATCTGTTAATCTGTGCTAATTCTTAAAAATGATTATTCGTCATAAGAGCTTTTCAGCTATACATTAATAATGAAATGGATTCTGCAGATTTTGGTCTCCTTTCTAATTGTATTTGAGAATGTATCTAAGTTTGTGCACATATTTGATGAAAGTAAGGCATGAAGAAGAAGAAGGAATTGTGCATATTGATCTCCACATTTCTGAGATTTCATGCAGCATGTAGGTGATGAATCAGTTCTCTCCCTTTTATTTATTTATTTTTCCTAAAGATTTTATTTATTTATTTGACAGAGAGAAAGAGAGATCACAAGTGGGCAGAATGGCAGGCAGAGAGAGAAATAACTATATATTTTCAATATATAATATTGATAATTGATAATTGATAAATAAATAACTATAATTTTCAAACAAAATTATAATAACAAACAAACAAAAATTAACAGACTTTTATAGGCATAAGAAAAGTAAAATTTTCCTATTCTTTATTCATTTAGAATAAAGAAAATAAACCATATTATATGGAGGACAGCAGTTCTTTTAAGTTAAAGGTCACAATTTACTCAACAGACAAGGGAATTTCATCTTCCTCAAAATTCGTTTTTTAAGCTTAGAGACCATGAAGAGCTATGATTCATGTTGCTACAGTAGAGTGGCTTGTGATGTATCTGAGTTTCAACAATATGTTTTAGAACTAATCCAGAAAAGTAACTTACAAACCTTGAAGTCAGATTGAAAACAGCCATCATTGGGGGGGGGGGGGGGGCAAAGCTGTGAGGGAAAAAAAAAATCTTTGCTACATCAAAAGTAAATGCTACATTGCAGCCTAATTAGCTTTTACTGTATCCAGTGTATGCTGCTCCACAGACTTCATAAACAGAAAACGTATTTTTAAAATACTAATCTTGGGGCCCCTGGGTGGCGCAGTTGGTTGAGCGACTGCCTTCGGCTCAGGTCTTGATCCCGGAGTCTCGGGATCGAGTCCCACATCGGGCTCCCAGCTCCATGGGGAGTCCGCTTCTCACTCTGACCTGCTCTCTCTCACTCTCTCTCT
>CM052810.1:33644277-33695553 GCA_028533885.1 Nasua narica | reverse complement strand
GGAAGATAGTGTTAAGTTTTTGAAACTTCTAAACCATCCGAGAGGGGGGGAAAGCCAAAGAAAAGATCTGTAAGACTCAATGTAAATTTTATAACACTTCCTTGCTGTAACATTTAAACTTTTTTTCTGAATAACAAAACACTAATTCATGTTGGCCTAAAGACTAAAGAAGTAACTTCCATCACATTACTAAAAGTCCAGAAGGTGGGCTTGAATGATGGCTGATTCATTAACTACCTGATGGCTTTAGTATTCAAAGATCTTTCTGTATATTCACTTACTATCCTTAACCTTGGCTTTACCTCAGATTTATGGAAAGATGTCTACAGCCATTCCAGGCATTATACCTAGGCATTACAGTATTCAGAGAAAGAAGAGAAATATCCTCTCCCCATCATGCCCTCTTTGAAGTGTTGAAACTTTTTCCAGATTCTTCCCAGAAGCCTCATGTATCTGATTGCACATTTCTGAGCCAGTTGTTGGCAAGAATATTTAGAGTGTTCTTAGACCAGTAGTTCTCACCTGGGGTGATTTTGCCCTTGAGTGGACATTGAACAATATCTGGAGACTTTTTATTTTTTTATTTTATTTTTTGTTGTTGTTGTTATCACAATTAGGGCAGCACTACTGGCATCCAGTGAGTAGAAGCCAGGAATACTGCTAAACTGACCTATACTATGTACCTGACAGTCCGCCACAACAAAGAATTTTTCAGATCACACTGTCAGTAGTACTAAGCTTGAAAAACCCTGTCTTAGAGTAGTCAGCCTACCTGTGGAGCCCTATAGGGTTAACATCAGCTTCCAGTGAAGGAAGAATCTATACACAAAGAAAATTATAGTTATCTTAGAAATAAATCTGCATAATGAGGCCAGATAGACACCAATGCCACTATCCTCACCTAGTAGTAACAAGCACAATTACACAGTCATATATTTACCGTCCAACAGTGATACGGCTTTCTACCTTCAGAAATCTGATTAAAAGTGTCATGATGCCTGACCTCATGATATTTTGGTCATGGCTAGCTAATTTGTTGGTGGATGTGCCATAAAAATGATGTTCAAATACATTTAAAAGTCCAAGATAAATGTAGTATTTTCTTCATAACTCTACTAAAATATTGGCAACTGGGAACATATTGATAATTTTCTTTTTCATTTTAAAGCACAGCAATACTTTAAAATAGAAAACTGTGTGTATTCATGCATATATATGTGCATATGGACTTAAAAGAAAATCATTTTTTTTCAGAGAAAAAACTGGAGTGTGAACTTTTTGAGAAGATGGCCATTCTTATTTTTAGACCACATACCATTCTTCACAGATTTTCTATGCTTTTCATAAGATATTAAATAATTTTTATAAATATTAACATATTTTATATTCATTTCATTTTAAATAGAATGGTAGGTGATATATCTAAGACTGAGAAAAACATTTCATTAATATAATATGCAATGATGTTTATCAAGTGAAGTCAAAGTACATTTTTTAGAGTTGAGATTATTTTTGTTCGGGCTTTATTCTAGCTTTTATTAGAGATTAAATAACATTACAGACATACCTTGGAGGTACTGTTAGTTTAATTTTTGACCACCACAATGAAGCAAATATCTCAATAAAACCAATTCAAATGAATTTTTTGGTTTCCCTGTGCATATAAAAGTTATATTCACATTATATTGTAGTTTTTATTCTAAAGATTTTATTTATTTGAGAGAGAGAGGGAGCATGGATGGGGAGGGGCAGAAGGAAAAACAGAATCCCCACAGACTTGAAAGTAAAAATTATTTCTTGATCTATGGGCTGCAGAATGGATGTTAAGTTAGCAGGTTTGAAAACATTAATATCATTGTACATCTCCATCAGAGCCTTGGTGACCGACCAGGTGCATTGTCAATGAGCAGTAATATTTTGAGAGGAATCTTTTTTTTTCCTCTGAGAACTAGTCTCTTAACAGTGGCTTAAATCATTTATTAAACCGTGTAAACAGAAGAGCTATTATCTAGGCTTTGTTGTTCAATTTATGGAGCAGAAGCAGAGTAGATTTAGCATAATTCTTAAGGGCCTTCAGAATTTTAGAATGGTAAATGACCATTGGCTTCAACTTAAAGTCACCAGATGCATTAGATCTCAGCAAGAGAGTCAGCAGCCTGTGCTTTGAAGCTTTGAAGCCAGGCATTGACCTCTCCCCTCAGTGAGAGTCCTAGATGGCATCTTCTTCCAATAAAAAGCTGTTTCGGGCGCCTGGGTGGCTCAGTTGGTTGAGCAACTGCCTTCGCTCAGGTCATGATCCTTGAGTTCTGGGATCGAGTCCCACATCAGGCTCCCGGCTCCATGGGAAGTCTGCTTCTTCCTCTAACCTTCTCTCCTCTCATGCTCTCTCTCCCTTTCTCTGTCTCTCAAATAAATAAATAAAATCTTAAAAAAAAAAAAAAAACCCCAAAAAATAAATAAATAAAAAGCTGTTTCTTCTACATTGGAAATCTGTTGTTTATTGTATCCACCTTCATTAATTATCTTGGCTAGATCTTCTGGATAACTTACTGTGGTTCCTAAATCAGCACTTGCTGGTTCACCTTGCACTTCTATGTTATGAGGGTGGTTTCATTCCTTAAATCTCCTGAATCAACCTCCACTAACTTCAAACTTTTCTTCTGCAGCTTCCTCACCCCTCTGTCTTCACAGAATTAAAGAGAGTAATGGCCTTGCTCTGGATTAGGCTTTCACTTAAGGGAATATTGTGGCTGGTTTGATCTTCTATCCAGACCACTGAAACTTTCTCCATACTGACAATTAGGTTGTTTTGATTTCTTATCACTTTTGTGTTCACTGGAGTAGCACTTTCAGTTTTCTTCAAGAACTTTTCCTTTGCATTCATAACTTTGCTATTTGTTGCAGGAGACCTGGGTTTCAGCCTATCTCCACTTTTGACATGCCTTTCTCACTAAGCTTAATCATTTCTAGCTTTTGATTTAAAGTGAGAAACCTGCAACTCTTTCTTTTCCTTGGAACACCTAGAAGCCATTGTAGAGTTATTAATCATCCTAATTGCAAAATTGTTGTGTCTCGGGAATAGGGGAGGAGAATGCAAGAGACAAGGAAATGGCCAGTCAGTGAAGCAGCAAGAACATGTACATTTATTAGTTCAATTTGCCATCTTATATGGGCATGGTTTATGGCAGCCAAAAACAATTATGATAGTAACATGAAAGATTACTAATCACAGATTACCATAACAAATATAATATTGTTGAAAATTTTTGAAATACTTGAGAATTATGAGAATGTGAGACAGATACATGAAGTGAGCAAATGCTGTTGGAAAAATGGCTCCAGTAAACTTGCTTGACATAGGGTTGCCACAAACCTTCAACTGGTAAAGAAGCACTGTATCTGTGACATGCAATAAAGTGAAGTGCTGTAAAACAATATATACTTGTGTAGGAACTCCAGAGTCAACAGAACACTTTAAATAACACTCGAGAGAAAACTGTGGCTCAGAGAGATTAGTTAATTTTTTTTTCTAGATCTCACCACTAGACTAATCAAGACAAAAATGATAATCTCAGAGATGGTATCTCATATCCTGCTCCTTGAATTTTTTAGTTATCTCTTTGGGATACAAGATAGGATGTAGGAAAATAAAAGCTGTAGAGAAAGAAATTTGCACAACATTTTACATTTGAGATTTCTTGATGATGGATATGTGCAAAGGAATGCTCTTAGTTCTTAACGATGCCAGTGACAGTAGGTTTTACTGAACTAACGAAACAACGACAATAAATTACGTGAAACATCTCCTAGAGTCCACTAGCAAATTTAGCAATCATACCTCCCCAGATTACTGTTAAGATATGAAATTATTATTTTTACATGACAGGTAAATAACCCGTTTCCTTTAATTAGACTAGATTAAAAGGACTGAAATGCTTTTCAAAATAGCAGTGGAATGGAATGGTGTCTTTCATCAAGAGCAGAATCATGTTAATGTCTTGTGCTGTCTAGTTACCATGACAAATAGGTTGTGGTACATGCACACTTTAATTATTAACACTGAAATCTGCTGAAATTGAAGTATTGCTCTTAGTAAGAACTATTACTGCTGAAATGACCCATTTAATAGTGACCCATGGTATCAAAGTATGGATTTAAATTGGTAATTAATAACAGTCCATTTCTGAAAATGTTAACACAGGAGTTCAATAAAAATGCTAACTAGGTCTCAAATACCACAGACAGTGTATTGACATATTAATATGTATTACTTATGTTAAATGCTTTGTAGATTTATGTATGAAAGAAGATGATAACAGTAAAAGTATTTCTTTCTTGACTAGTGTCCAAGAAATCAGTTAGTAAACTTAGTGGATGGTTCACTTTTTTTTAGTTTTTAGTTCCAAAATTCTTTGTACAAGAATTTCTTTTATCATATTCTACAGAGTATGAAATGGTAAATTAAATAAATGGAAGTGAAAAAAATTAAATGGGATAGCATGACATTGAGGAAGAATTTTGGAGTA
Source organism: Nasua narica (assembly GCA_028533885.1). Taxonomy (NCBI): domain Eukaryota; kingdom Metazoa; phylum Chordata; class Mammalia; order Carnivora; family Procyonidae; genus Nasua; species Nasua narica. Next base: position 33,691,027 of record CM052810.1, on the reverse strand, counting down.
TACTGGAGTAAATATACTCCAGTATATTTTTAAAATCAGAGCATGTACTTAGCAACTAATCATCCATTCCTTAAGATGAACTGGATACTGCAACAGCTACCCTCTCAGATTTAGGTGTTGTTTCCTCAGGGAACTTATGCATGAATCTGCAGTATACAATTTTTGGGTGTCTCAAATGACCTGTATGAATGGTATTTATTTAGCTTTGACACTCAAAGTTATATTTTTTCTCTGCACTTAGTAGGTTAGATACATTTGGCACAGGTCTGCTACTCAGGGTGATAGAACCACAGTGGCAGGACATTATGCATGTCTTATTGTGACACTTTCCAAACAATGATGTTCCCTTTTTCATCTCATTTCTGTGGCACAGACAAAGGAACTAGTTGTTTTGTTTTGTTTTTTCTTTAAAGGAGCTAAAAATCTCCTTATTATGAAATGAGCATCTATCTGGATATATGATGATTCGATGTCTGTAACCGCTGTTTTCAAAAATGAGTAACAGTAATGCTACAAATTTCAAATAATACATTGACAATTTTTTCTTTTTGAAAAAATTATGTGCTTAATGATCTATAAGATAAGGTCTGAAATTTCGAGTATTCCAGATTGACTTACTCTGAATCGAAGTCGTTCTTCATAGATTGGGTAGATATGTTTGCCTTGCTAATAATCACACACACACCACACACACACACATACACACACACACAAACACATGCATATACAGACATACACATAATAACACCAAAATAGTTCATCAAGATTGATTTAATCAAATATAGTAGTATGTAGGGGCACCTGGGTGGCTCAGTGGGTTAAAGCCTGTGCCTTCGCTTAGGTCATGATCTCAGGGTCCTGGGATCGAGCCCCTCATGGGGCTCTCCACTCAGCAGGGAGCCTGCTTCCCCCTCTCTCTCTGCCTGCTTGTAATCGCTCTCTCTCTGTGTCAAATAAATAAATAAAATCTTTAAAAAAAACAATAAATATAGTAGTATGTATTTTATACCTCCTGAAATAGTAGTATAGTTAATTCTGTTAAGGGAAGCTAGTGAAGCGGGAATAAATGAATGAAAAATACCCTTTTTAAATCAACCAACTCGCTGCCTCTTCTAGTTTTTAGGGGATTTAGATTAGTTATTCTCTGGATAATTAGCTTATTTTATGAAAACATGGTATGGTTACCAAACTTGTATATGAAAAGTGTACTGTTCCTTTCCTTTATCAAAAGAATTAGACCATGGTTGTACACATAGATATAGGAATTGTTTCTTTTTTCTTTTTTTTTAAGATTTTATATATTTATTTGACAGAGAGAGAGAGAGAGCACAAGCTGTAGCAGTGACAGGCAGAAGAAGAGGGAGAAGCAGGCTCCCCAAGAAGCAGGAAACTCAATGCAGTGCTCAATCCCAGGATCCTGGGATCATGACCTGAGCAGAAGGTATTCGCTCAACCAACTGAACCATCCAGGTGCCCCAGGAATCGTTTCACTATAAAGTGAGAATAATTTAGAATTTTGAGGTCAAAACTATGAGGCAAACAAGATAAAGCAAGAAGTAGAATTCTATTTTATAGAGTTGCACTTATATGTCCATTTCTTTTCCTTAGCTGGATTATATTTTGCTGTATTTTAAAAGTTCTTGAAAGCCATCAGGTTGGTTGGTTGGTTGGTTGATCAATTGATTGATTGATATGATGAAAATAGTTATGGTGTAACCATTTGTATTAATAAATATCATTATTTGAAGCATCATCTTTGTTTGAACTTTAACATCTCTAAGTCTTGAAAGGTCTATTATTGGTCTCTTCCAATAGACTTGACTATATCTATTACTTTGAATTATTTTGCATGGGCCAGCTCTTTTGGTCTTTATTCTATCAACAGCAGTGATAATAGTAACATATTTGCCTACTCTATGTTTTATTTTTTTAGCTTATATAAAATATTTGGCTGATGATTTGTTAAAAAGGTCGAGGGGGGATAAGCAGTTATTCTTCTAGTAATCCTCTGCACATTGGGCAGAATATCTTACATACTATTGCTCATAACCATGCTCATACCACCTCAGATTCTCTTGGATACTAAGCAAATTTTAGCACTTAGTAGTGGCATAAGCTAGGCAATATTATAAGGCAAAGAAAAACAAAAAATCTGTCTATTGCTATATCCAGTAACACTGTGTATCTTACAGTGGCAAATAGGCATTAAGTTTAAGGTTTTCCTTATTCTATGTTTAAGAGCCAGAATATGGTTATATAACATAGAATATTATGTAATTTCAAATATTCCGGATAGACTTACTCTGAATCGAAGTTGCTTTTCATAGATTGGGTAGAAACATACACAGATTTGTGTGTTATTATATTATATTACATCACTATTGTAATACTGTCAGAATTTGACTAAGCTGTTTATCTGACATTAGGAGAAAAATTCATCCTTTCACCGTTGCTTTTCAGAAACATAGAAACACAATTCTAATGACCAGAAAACTATGCAGCTGCCTTTATATTAGTGTCCATTTTCTTAAAGTAAGGAAACACCATTTATTCTGATGAACAACATAAAAGAACTCAGTAAGTGGAGTGACATTTTATATTCATATATAGAAGATTCAAGTTGTCAAGATGTCACTTCTTTTCAACTTGATGTATAGACTTAATGCAATTCCAGTCAAACTCCCAGAAAGTTATTTCATGGATATGGATAAACTGATTATAAAATTTGTATGGATGAGTAGAAGACATAGAATAGCCAGCAAAATGTTGAAGAAGAACAAAAAGTTGGAGGACTAATGCTATCCAACTCCAGGACTTACTATAAAGCGCCTGTAATCAAGACAGTGTGGAATTGGCAAAAGACTAAACAAATAGACCTGTGTTAGTAGAAGGGAATAAAGATCCAAGAAATAGAACCCTATAAATACAGCCAACTGATCTTTGGCGAAGGAGCAAACATAATACAATGGAGCAAGGATAGTCTCTTCGACAAATGGTGATGGAATAACTGGACATCCACATCCCCAAAAATGAATCTAAATACAAGTCTTATACCTTTCAAAAAATTAACTGAAAGTGGATCATAGACTTAAGTGTAAAATGTTAAACTATATATATAATATATATACATATATTTATATAAATATATATTAATAATAAATAAAATTCCTAAACAAAATAACATTAAGGGAAACCTGGATAACAACGCCAAATACACAACCACAAAGGAAAAAATTGGATTTCATTCAAATTAAAAACTTCTGCTCTGTGAATGATAATATCAAGAAAATTAGCAGACAAACCACGGTCTGGGAAAAACATTTCCAAAGATATATGTAATAAAGGACTGTTATCCAAAATGTGCAAAGAAATATTAAAATTCAACAATAAGAAAACAAACCACCCTCAAATGGTCCCCAGCAAAATTGAGCATCAGATGTTCACAGTGGTAACCAGTTCAAATAAGCAAATTTAGACTGACTCTCATTTTCTGTAGAAATCAGCCCAATCCCTCCACATCAATTCTCTGGACTATCTTCCTAAAACAATGTATTTTATATGACTGCTTGTATAATAGTACCCTTATTAAAAGAACCCAGGATATAATTTGATTTGTCACTTAATGTTTTTAATCAATTTTTAAAAATTATCATTCAGTAAATAATGGTATAGGAGAGCCAATGATTTAAATTCAATCAAGTCCAGATTGAAGCCCAAGAGCAGGATAAGATTAGTAATGTCTCAGCTCAGAGACAGAGAGAATATATTCTCCCCTGCTTAGCCTTTCTATTAAAGACTTCAACAGATTGGATAGGTTCAACCACATGGAGAAAGGAAATCTGCTTTACTTAGTCTTTTGATTCAAACATTGATTGTCATCCACATATATACTTATAGACACAAGATAGTGTTTAACCAAATATCTGTGTTCGTCTTGCCCCAGTGAAATTTTCACATGAAATTAATCATGAGGGGGAGTGAAGATAATGTGGGTTTTTTTATATTATATTGATTTAATCCTTCAGTTGCCACCATCAGCAGTTCAAACAAATGAAAAACTTAGGAAAAATATTCAAATGAATGTGCATTGAATCAACAGGGCAGTCACAAGGATATGTTTTTAGACAGCTAAATAAAAAAGTTGTTCCAAGGCAGACAATGAGAGATTGTGTGTATTAAGTGTTACTAATACTTTAAATGAGATGAAGAGTAAATAGTGGCCATTGCATTTATCAATGTGGATGTCATTGATGATTTTAACACAATCTGTTTTGATGTAAAGGATATGGTTTTAAGAGGGTTTTGTTTTGGTTTCATTTCCCTTTTAAGATGATATAAATAGCAGCATGATTCAGAGAAACTACTTCTACAAGCAAAATTGAGAGGAAAGTCATCAACTGTGAAGAGAGTTCAGGAGTTGTTAAAAATCTGAAAAGGGAGCCAGCAGAAGGTATAGTGCAACAGGATAGGAATGAAAGAGAGTGACTCAGACTGAGTAAATATATATGATTGCCTGGAAGCATTAAGTCTCACTGGAGGATAGTGATCATGAAATTAAAGCAAGGCAAGTCAACAAGGTCACATTTTACAGCTTCATTCAAATGTATGTATGCAGGCATGGAGTAGGCTGAGAGCTGGCTTTAACTAGGATTGCAGTTTACAAATATGAGAGAATGGTAAAGCAATTGAGGGGATATGCACAAGAGTGTTATTAATGAAGGATAAGAGAATTCAAACTGAGTAAGAAATGTGAGAAAATACTGATAAGTAGCAAATTATAGTGTATAAGATTATATGAACAAATAATTGCATATGAATATGTAACTATATATGCATATTTTCCTGTATTTGCATGTTTATTGGAAAATGTTCCTTTTTTAATTTTTAAAACAGTATCAGTAAAATATTTTATTTTTAATCAATATTATGTTACTTCTTATTTCTTACTACTTCCTCAATTTAATTTTTTTGAAACAGGTAAATGGGCATTAGATTCTCAAAGAAGAGAGAAGACTAGAGAAAAGAGAATGGAAAAGTTTTCCATCTATATTCTACAAATGCAAGTATGAAGATCGATGAAGTTCTAGAACATGACATTAAGGTATTGTGGTTATACTTAATTCTATCAGTCTGGGATGTCTTGGAAGAATAAAATAGCTTTGCCTTGGATTTTGTCAGTCTGAGAGATTATAATAAGCTTGCAGTAAATCTTTTGATATTTGCAAACCTAGCTTAATTATACTAAAGTTTCTTCAGGCAAGAGATCTGAATATTCTTTTTCTTAACACTCTCCAATCTGTAGTTTTGTCAGTTTGCTTCAGTGCACATTAATTATCTGACTGATAGGGGTGTGTCACTTTGTAGCCAGCTGTCACTACTGTTGATCAATAAAGCCCCCTCTAAGTCCAGTAAGACTTTAAACCTGTAAGAGTATTTAAAATCAATAATTATTTATATTTACAAAGCATGTAAGCCAGTGACTTAAACAAATAAAGCTATTCTATGATATAAGACAATGTCTAAATACTAAGAACATTCAGTATGTTAAATTCCATAAAGCAAATAGACAAATTTATTCGATTTGAAGCTTGCATTTATCCTAGATCTTAACACAAAGCACTTACATTAGAGCTTCATGCAAATACTATCATAGGTGGGAGGATATCAAAGCTATCATCATTGCTAGTGTGTTTGAAATCAGAAAAATAAGCTATAGTTCTGCACTTGTATTCACCCATGCCTTTGTGTTACACAATGTGAGACAGGGGACTAGGCTCTGTTTCTAAATATAGCCACTCATGGGTTCCCACAATGTTTAGCTATTTACAATACACTGACACATCACAAATTCAAGGAATTGTTTTTAACCTCTTCACAATTATAATTTAAGTTTTTTCAAGAATGTCTTAGTTCATTCAGGCTACTATAATGGAATACCATAAGCTGGTGGCTTATAAACAACAGAAATTTATTTCTCACAGTTCTGGTGGCTTGGAAGTCCAAGATCAAGTCACTAGCAGATTGGATGTCTACTTCACAGGTGGCTCCCTTTTCATTGTGTCCTCCCATGGCAAAGGGGCAAGAGAGCTCTCTGTAATCTCTTTTATAAGGGGACTAATCCCTTTCATGAGAGCTCCACCATTATGACTTAGTCATTTCCTGAAATCCCCACCCCCTAATATCATCATACTCGGGGTTAGGACTTAGCATATGGACTTTAGGGGGCAACAAACATTTAGTCTATAGCAAAGAGTCTTATGTTTACATGGAAATTTATAACACAATACTCAAATCAAGGTTTGCCAGATATTGATTATTCTAAATGCTAATTATTTTTTATACAAGAAAATAAATTTTCCAGTAGGCCAATTGGAAAAACATTCATGACTTTGGAGCAAGTAATTATTTTTTTTTTACTCACTTTTTTAATGGGGCAAAGTTGTCCCCATACCTTTATTGTTTATTTGATTTAGCTAGTGGCCAAGCTATCACTTCAAAATTTAGTTTAAGCTTTGTATGTGATATGAGATGCTCAGTTTCATCGGGGATGTTTTATTTATATTAACAACTAGAAGATCTTCAAATTATTCACTTATTTGAACTGGAATTTTAACTTTTTCCATAAAACTAATCAAATTTAGAAATTCTAAGTATAAAATATTGCACCAAAGGAATTAGCCTCTGATTAATATGGGCTTAATAGGGATTCAAGGTTGATACGAGAATCGAGAAAAACAATAGTATGATCAAATACCACAGTTATTCTTAAAATAATTAAGGACAGATAGGAAGTAAAGAAAAAAAATGAGAAGCTAAAGTATCTAGTTAAGACTGATAACACATTTTCTATGTAAGCAAAGAATTAAAATATTGACAGTAAAACAGCATTCTTATGAACAGGGTATAATTATGGAAATGATATTAAAATATAAGGCAGGATTTAAATTAAAGAAATTAGAATAAAACACTGCCATATCTATTTAAATACTTTTATTTATCACCTTGCTATTCCTTTTCAAGAATCTTCAAATAGGTAGCATTCAAGTAGGAATCAATTGAATACATTTGCCACATTCCCAATGAAAATGATACATTGTTGCTATCAGGTACATCCTGAATGTTATGTGGAGTTTGCTGTATATATTCATGTTTAAATTAATTCTTTGGTGAATATATGAACTTTGTGCCATAGCAAAGATTACAATTCCCAGGTAGTTCTTTGATTTTTTTTAGCATGTTAAATTAAAATTATGTTGAAGTACCATGAGAGACAATAATCAAAACCATATGGGTTCACACATAATTGCAGTAAATCATCATTGATTCTGAAAAAGCATTGCTTAAATATGCTACATATTTAACTTTAGTCAGTTGAGAAAGAAATGAAATAAAGATGGATGCTCTGTATGAGACACTTTGCTAGGTTCACTCTCTATACACGCACATATACAGACATAATACATATTTATAATGTATAGTATACACATATGTTACATATATGTTATTGACTGTATATTCATATTTAATCCTCACATTAATCTATAATAGATTTATATATGTTATTTATTTGTAATTAATTATAAATAATTAACAGTAATTATATGTGTGTATATATATAAGGAGTAGACAAATCTATGTGTGATTAACAGCAATGTCTCCATACATGCCAGAAAAATAGATTTAATTAATATTTTTTAGTGTTTTTTGAAGGTGTGCTGAGATTAAAAAATTATGACATCAGCATCATCATTGATGTAATTAAGATTTCTTACATATTTTAATTGTTCACACATCCTAGTTTTCTCATGATGGTCCCAGTTTACACCTGTTATTCAAGAATAATTATTAAGAGCACCACACTCAATATTAAATTATCCTACTTGGGTTGATAAATTATGTGACCACACTACTGAGTATGAAATAAGAATTTTATTATATTTTGAATACATTTAACTTTCAATTCCTAAAACAGTAACTTTCTGGAAGAAGAAACAAGACTAGTTTATTAACTAATATAAATATGTCCAATCAGCACATTATAGAAACAGGGAGTAAATCCAGGTAACTGGATTCTCCTGCCAATGCACACAAGATAATTTAGCTATTCTCAACAGAGTGAATATGAATGTTTTAATTCAAGGTAATTAATTGCATGTAACTTATACTGAGTGACAAGTTCTCCTCCATGGATGGAGAAATATAAAATCTATGATAAAAATATCCTGGAGAATGTACTGAGGCAAGGTAAACCTTGAAATACTCAGTTGTGTTTTAGTAAGGGAAGGTATGTGAAATACACTGAGGGAAGAGCACCCCACATGGAAGTAGGGAAATGAGCATACTTGCAAAGGTTTGAAAGTAAGTTATATTTTTGGTCAGGAGAATTCAAATTAAGTTTTAACTTTTTTTTTTTTTTGACAGAGAGAAGGATTACAAGTAGGCAGAGAGGGAAGCAGAGAGAGGGGGAAGCAGGCTCCCCACTAAGCGGAGAGCCCAATGCGGGGCTGGATCCCAGGACCCCAAGATCATAACCCGAGCCGAAGGCAGAGGCCTTAACCCATTGAGCCACCCAGGTGCCCCTCAAATTAAGTTTCAATGTAGAATTAGCAGTTATTTGCAATATGACCCCTACATATTACATTTTTTTTTTTTGAACATGGAAAATCTTTATGCACCTTAATCATTCCCGCACCTTCTAATCTGGCATACTCAGAATTTCAGTATTATAAGAATAATGTCTGTCATGCTTTAAATCCTATTATCTTATAATACTCTTGAAGTGCATAGATATTTAATATGTCATATGCTATTATATTTTATGTTTTTAAGTAGTATTCAAAACAGGTGTACACATTACAAAAATGGATATTATGCAATTGGATAAAGGAGGTAAAATATTGAAAAAAGAGGGAGACAAGTTATCATTATTTGCTGATATGATAATTTACTCAGGAAACCTAAAACAATCTGTTTAAATGCCACTAGAAATAGACATATTCAGTGAACAGCTATCTTTTGAGCATCAGTGTGAGGTGTTGGAAATTAGGCATGGTCTTTCCCCTCAGAGATCTTACTACTTAGCAGATTTCATATTCTATTGTATTCCTTCTGATTTATCTTCAATTTTAATTCCCCACCTTTAGCAGCAAGGATTTTATATAAGCAGCAGAGCCTCACTGTATTGCAAGAAGTACACATGTATGTGTGTGTGTGTTTGTATGAATGTTTATACAAACATGCATATATGTATATGCTGATATTTGTGTGCACACACATGGACACACACATACACAAACACTTGTTTGGACTCGCAAAACTGTAGAACTATAAGACTTACCATTATCTGAAATCTTGCTACCTTACTGAAGCAACTTGTAGTTTTATTCTTCCTTATATGTTCAATAGGCCTTATGACTTTTAATTGCCTATAATATGTATCTCACATTTGTTGCATTAAGGAATAAAAGTTTAGCTTTATGGAGTCCAGGGTTTTTATACAGATTGATATGTTTATCCATCAAATTGTACAGTTGATATTGATTTTTGAAAAAAGAAAATTTCCCTCAAGTTTGGTCAAGATGCACCATTCTTTTGAGTTACACACACACACACACACACACATCAACACACATACACTTAATTTTAGCTATTATATAATACAATCTTCTCATTCATTAAAAAGAAAGTTGCTATTAGCTATGTTAACATGCTATGATTACCATTAATTTCCTCTATCTTTTTCATTATAATTGTTACAGTTTTCATTATTTCATCACATTAGTCCTTCTTCGATATCAATATATTCAATATAATTGTGAACTTTTCAAGTCTGACCTTCTTGATTTATTTCTGGAGGCTATGAAGAGATATTATTTACCACATGCATCCTTCTAAAATGTAAAATAATTGAATTGAAAGTACACTGAACAGTTAACCTTTTGCTTTGGAAAGGGATTTATGTCAGAGAAGCTCTTCAGTATTATTTACTAAGTACACTTTTAAACACCCCATTTCAGAGATTATCTCAAAACAGAAATCAAGAATCCTTTACAAACTAGCCTAACACTAGTTATTTCAGTTGTTTCTAAGACCTAATAAACCAACTATTAGTAAATTAGATCTATTACTTCTATAACCCTGTCAGAAATCAGTATCTACTATTAGTTATTCAGATTATTTCTCAATATCAAGGGAACCTAAATAGGAACATAGTATTTTATTAACTAAAATATTGAAAATAAGTTTTTTTAGAACATATTATTTAATAAAATAGATTTTAAAAACCTAAGTGAAATTTCAAATATACAATGAAATGGCATAATTACATTTTTTAAAAATGTAACCATTCCTTATTTCTTGGCAGGGATATATGTATGAAAACATAAATTCTATCATGAGGGGTAGAAGAATTTGAGATCTAGGATTTCATGGATTGGGAAGAGCAATTTTTTTTAAACTACCCTTCTAGAAACCATATATATAATTTATATTTGCTAAAATAAAACTATAGACTTCATACTAAATATAGAAAACTGACATTTTCTGCATTTATATGAGTGTGGATTCTAGAATTAATTTCTTTTTTTATTGTATTATGTCAGTCACTATGTAGTACATCATTAGTTTTTGATGCAGTGTTCTATGATTCATTGTTTGCATATAATACCCAGTGCTCCATGCAATATGTGCCCTCCTTACTACCCATGCATTTGATAAACTTTTTTAGTCATCTCATGTCATATAAGTATAAAATATTTAATCTTAGAAAGTAATTAGTTAATATATTTTTAATTTTATGTTAGTTAATATATTCTACATTGGCATTCTTTTTTTTAAAAGATTTTATTTATTTATTTGACAGAGAGCGAGATCACAAGTAGGCAGAGAGGCAGGCAGAGAGAGAGGGGGGAAGCAGGCTCCCCACTGAGCAGAGAGCCCGATGCGGGGCTCGATCCCAGGACCCTGAGATCATGACCTGAGCCGAAGGCAGAGCCACCCAGGCGCCCCAGGAAAATGATTTCTTGTAGCTTTCTTAAGAGGTGACTTTTTTCCTCCCGGATGATTTTCATAAAATTGGGTGTAGATATGGAGTCAATTTCTTCTCTGCTGTTTGTAGAACTTCCTCTGCCCCTCCCACACTTAAAAACTAGAAGTTTTTATTTAGTGCCATTTATTCAACAAAGATTTCTATATTTAGCAGACACTTTCACAGTCCCTGCTTGAGTGCAGACATCTTTATTATACAGGTCACTCCTATATACATCCCACCAACATTCTAAGGTTTTTCCCACTTTCACTCATATTAATGCTACTGTCATAATTTTATGAAATTTTACTAGCCATATAATTCGTTTAAACCTGATTATGCATTATCTTTCAGTTTTTTTCCAATGATAAAATAATTTTTTGCCACTTTATCTCAATCACTTACTACCATGTAATTGTTTCTTAACTTTACTCATAATGTTCCCTCTGTGTCCCAGAAAAAGACAAAATCTATAAAATGATCTACACAGCTCTACATGTTTTACTGTACATATTTTATGACACTCAACATGCTACAACCCAATTAGCCTCTTTGCTGTTCTTCAAACAGACCAGACAAACCATGGTTATAGAGCTTTGATAGCTACATGACTAAATATTTCATTTCCTTCATATCTCTACTCAAATGCTACCTCCTCACTGAGTTCTACTTTGACAACCCTAATTAAAATTGTAACCTGTATCTGCATCTGTTTTTGTGCCAATACCATACTGTTTTGATCACTACAGCTTTATAGTATATCTTGAAATCTGAAGTTGTATCTCCAGCTTTGTTCTTCTTTCTTGAGATTTCTTTGGCCATTAAGGATCTTTTGTGGTTCCATACAAATATTAGTACTATTTGTTCTTTATGAAAAATACTGTTCGTATTTTGATATGGATTACATTGAATTTGCACATTACTTTAGGTAGTATGGAAATTTCAACAGTACAGATCCAAATGGAACAGAATAGAGAGCCCAGAAATAAACCCACAATTATGTAGTCAGTTAATCTATGACAGAGGACACAAGAATATACAATGTGGAAAAGACAGTCTCTCTAATAAATGGTGCTGGGAAAAAAATGGTGCTGGGAAAACTGGAGAGCAACATGCAAAAGAATGAAGTTGGACCACTTTCTTATATCACATACGAAAATAAACTCCAAATAGATTAAAGATCTAAATGTGAGACCTGAAACCATAAAACTCCTAGAAGAGAACTTAAAACAGTATTTTCTTTGGCATTGGGTATAGCAACATTTTTTTTTTAGATATATCTCCTGCGGCAGAGGAAACAAAGCAAAAAAACTATTAGGACTACATCAAAATAAAAAAAAAAAAACTTCTGCACTGTGAAGGAAACAATCAACAAAATAAAAAGGCAGCCTACTGAATGGGAGAAGATATTTGCAAATGATATATCTGATAAGTGGTTAATATCCAAAATATATAAAAAACTTGTACAACTTAACACCTAAAAAACAAATATTTTGATTAAAAATCATCAGAGGACCTGAAAATTATACCCTCAACAATAAGAAATGCTCCTAATCTTCCTTATCTTTCAGATATTTTTAGATATTTTCTGTAGCATGCATTATCAGCTATTATACTCTATAACTTACTGGTTCATTATGATGTCACTTATTATTTTTTTCCATCCCTTCCAGTAAATTATAAACTCCTTTACAATAGGGATCTTGACTTCTTTTATTTACTGATATATCTTAAGTTCTTTTAATAATATCCTCCTGCCTATAAGATTCACCCAATAAATATTTTCTAAATGAATGTTGCAGTAATGTTTTTGTATAGTTATATATGTTATTCTAGCAATTTTATAGTACTTTTAATTAAAACAGCAATAAATCTGGAATGGAATATTCATCTTAATTCCATGGCTGCCTGCTTAATCTCTTAGTTGTCTCACTTCCAATTTTAATATAATTATATTTTATCCACTCTACTTCACAGAATTATGGTCAAAATCTAATGAATTAAAGCATATGGAAGTGGTTTATAAACTCTGTATCAACAAGTATTTTAATTAGATATTGTTAAAAGATAAACTGAGGCATATTAAAGATTTTTAGTTTATTTGAGCAAAAATTTATTTAAATTGGACAGCTTCCAATCTAGCAATTAGAAAGGAGTTCCAAAGAGCTACAGAAATGAAAGAAGGAGTGGGAGAAGGGAGTGAGAACAAAGAAGATATAGTAGGCAAAAATGCAAGTTGGTTATTGTCAGACTATTCCTATAGGGGAGAACAGGAGCAAGTACATCCGTACATTAACATAATGTATGCATATCTGTGGTTATTTCCTGAAAATAATAAATTTAGTAAAAATCTAGCTAGTCCTTGGAGTTCTTGGAGTAGACACTGAGATAATCACTTGGGGAGAGTTCTAAAATGGTGGGGACATTGGATAGTGTAATACTACTGGTACTAGATTTAGCCAGTGAATATTCCTCTTAAAAGTTAAAAAAATAAAAAACAACATACTCCCAGAATAAAGTTTTCAAGAGTTCAATATTATTAAATGGAAAATCAAGGTCTGATAACTATAAAAGAATTGATATGTGAGAACTAACTCAATATTAAACATGACTTGAATGTAAATTTCATTAACAGTACTGGCCAATAATAGATAAATATGGAATCAGACAACAAAAGTAGTTTTCAAAACAGAAATACAAGGAGATAAGTTGGGTCAGCATTAGAGATATGTTACAGAATATTAAGGGAAACATAAATCTATTCATAATTTCCAGCATGTTATCATTAGCCTGTCACTGTTGGGGCAGATGCAAGCTTAACTTTAATGTCATGTTCCATTAAGATGGATCCAAATGTGCCCTTTGAATGAAGCTGAAATGGAAAGAAATCTATTAGGGAATGCATAAGATTCATGGCATAAGAATAGTAGGAATAGATTTTGTTTAATTTATTTTAACAATGTGAGAAGTAACATGACTCATCCAACAACAGACCACTAAACAGAAGCAAAAACCAAGTATGTTTTGCCTTAATTCGTTTTTTTTTATTGCACTGTGTTCCCATTATATATGAGACACTATCCTAAATCCTGTAAATTTAGAAAGATTGAAAAAAGGAATTTTGAATGTGAGAACATTCAGAATTCTGTTTTGTCTATTTTTGTTGGGCATATCCAATAATGACAAAAGTGATAAATTGTTTTTCATTTCATTCATGCGTTCTTTCATTCATTCACTCAGCAATATTTGAACAACTAGCCAGCGCAATAATCATCTAACAAAACATAACTATGTATATGATTATAGTTGTATAATTTTCAGTTAATAAAGAAATATATTATTATATACTCCAGAGTTTCTTTGTTCATCATAACTATTTAGCTCCATTTGGTGCTAGTAAAACTATAAGGCAACTTAGAAATTTCTATTTTCTTGAAACTTGGCAACAAGGTACATCTATAGTCATAAGGAGACTTTTTAATCTGGCAAGGCTTAAAGTCTACTTTTTGCTGGGCAAAAAGTATACCTACCACGTAGGTATATGTGGCCATATGATAAAATTTTCTTTTAAAATCAAAATGAGGAATGCAGACAATAATGTTTAGAGGAAAGAACAATTAAAGGGAACAGGTAATCAAAGAAGAGTCTGTGGATGGGATAGTGGGAGTTATGCACAGTATTAAAGGACTGATTTGATTTCTTAAAGTGATGCCTTTATTGAAGCAAATGACACGCTTATTAATGACATAGGTTTCCATTATCTGATTAAATGCTTGACTTTACTGACCTGTTACTTTACCTTTGAGATTTCATTTCCTACCTGGCTAGCACAATTCTCCATGTGAAAAGGAAGGTCAATGCAAATCAGAACACTTTCCACAAGGTTACACAAAATGCTAGTTAATCCTGAAACTTTTGCTTTTTTTAAATATAGACATGTTTTTTTCTCTTGCTTTTACTTCTTTTCTTGAAGAAATTAGTAGTATTTTTTTAAAAGCTGCATGCAGCAAGTAAAATGCATGAGTGCTTATTTTATTTTAGTTTTGGATTAGATGAGAAAAACAGATAGGGCATTCAGCATGCCCTTCCTCACCTTGCAATGAATCTGACTCACAGGCAATTTATAGCAACACATACAGTTTTAAAAGTTGCTGCAGTAATAGTCAGCAGTCAAACTATTATAATTTAAACAGACTAAAATGCCCCCAGAGAACACATTTTACAAGAAAGCTAAAATTTATTGAAAAACAATGTAAGTTGGGTTTTTCATTTATTGTGTTTTCATTTCTGAGAAAATCAGTGGCAATAACGCTTGTTAAGTTGGCTATTGTCATGCAAGTCAAACTTTCAGTTTTAACAGCCAAAGACAAGGTCAGAATTATACTGCTTTTCTGTCCACCTCCTATGATATAATACATCTTTAAGAATGTTTTCAAATATTTCAGTATTTCACATCATTGATGAAATATAAAAGTGTCCTTTCTTGTTCTTATAGAAATTTTCAGAAATTCTACTATAAATTTCAAAAGGTGTAACATTATGTAAAACTAAGGTTGTGACTTAACTAGTAAGAAGTATGATCAAGGATCTGGTAAACAATGAAGAGTGACAAAATGATGTAAGAACAGCCACCAGGATTCTCCAAACACAAAAAAATTTTGATGGGAATTATCAGAGAAATAATCTTTCCCTCATCCATTAAAATAATATATTTAAAATAATAATGCTATTCTTTTAGTAACATTAAAATAATATATTTTTGTTAGTAAGTGTTAGTTTCAGATTGAACAGAAATGTATGGTTGAAAATGAAGAAAGGAAAAAAAAATCAAAGATGCAACTAACAGAATGTTTAATAATTTGGTTTTTTATCTTTCTGCCATTACTTGGGCTCGCATTTAAAGTGAGCATTCAGCCCTGCCTGGGAGAATCCCAGTTTAAACCTCAGTACCAGAGTCTTTATTACCAGTATCCATGCCACTCTAAACCACAAAATTTCTGATAAACTATATAGTCATTTTTTTTAATGGGATGTATTTCAAGAACTGTTCAATTATTTCTTCTTCCTGCGACTTTATCACTTGTTCCTGTAAAACATAGTGTCTTTTTTGAGGTATAACACTCCCATTGCAAAAGTTTCAACAGGAACAGCAGACATGGAAAATTAAGATCTCTAAGGAAATACATCTTTACATTATTTACATTAAATAACATCTCACTGTTATTTCTTTGAAATAATATAATTACTTTCTTATTTTTATTCTTATTATGAAGGTAAAGATAAACATTTTACAACTCTTAAGTCTAAAGCATCTGAAAGGACAATCAAAAATTATTGGTGTTATATCTAGGGACAAAATTTTATAAAGTAATTTTAAATATTTTCTTCCTTTTATCTATATATAGTGTTTATATACCTTTATATATTTGTTATCCAGTTATATATCCAATTTTGTGTCTTTAGTTTTATCTTTAAAATTAAAACATAACCATTTTCTTATTTAAATTACTGGTAATAGCCACATAACACTTTGAGTAAGTACACCAATGTTTATTATTTTGTCATTGGATGTTTAGTTTCCAAACTTTAAATATGATAAACAATATTCTTACCAACATGTTTGCCTTTAAGATTTGTTTTATTCTCTCTTTCATTTCATGATTTTAGATTTCTTTTTTTTTTAAGATTTTATTTATTTATTTGACAGAGATCACAAGCAAGCAGAGACAAGCAGAGAGAGGGGGAAGCAGGCTCCCTGCTGAGCAGAAAGCCTGCAGGGTTCATCCCAGGACCCTGATATCATGACCTGAGCTGAAGGCAGAGGCTTTAACCCACTGAGCCACTCGGGCTCTCCGATTTTAGATTTCTTAAGCCTAAATCCTAAATATCAGTTTTTGAATGAAAAGATACACACAATGTTAGATATTTTATTGACAAGTTTATTGATAAACTTGTTAAACTTAATGATAAAAGAGTTGCCCGGCTTATACTCCCACCATCCTTTTATGAGCTTGTACTATATATCTTTGCAAATATCAAAAGTGTTGTCTTTTACAAATATTTCCCAATTTGATTCAATTTGCCCTTCTTTAATTATTGGTTGGAATAAATACATTTTCCACATTGTCATCTTCTAGCTCTGCTTTTGTTACTTAAAATCCTTTGGTAATCCTATATATTTTAAAAGAAGCTAAGCAAAGTATGTAATATAAAATTAAGTTCATGTAAGCAATAGGCTATATTTTTAAACCAGATTTTTAATGTCAATTATACAAATTAGTTTTCACTGAATGGTGAAATTCAGTGAAAAAAAATTCACTGATTTTTTTTTTTCCTGCCAGGGTATCAAGTGATTGATAGGTAGCTGGGTAAATTAGATGAAAGTATGGTGAAAAAAGATCCAAAAGATTGAAATATGTACTTAATTATTATATTCTGAGAAACTCTCTCACGTTTTGAGTAATAATTGTGCCCTTAGAATTTTCACAACCATTGTATTGATTAATTAGTTTCAGGAACAGCTCCAAACATCTCTGGCAGGACTAGGTCTGTGATATTTTTCAGAACTCTCTAGGAGATTCCAATATGAGGGCAAAGTTGAGCATCTATCATCTAGGCTAAAGGATTTTCCATTAGTAAATTTGTACTTTTGTAATGTGATAGTTGTGTTATTTACAAATATTTGATATGATGAAGTAAATAATAATTGCTATAACTGGGTAGTTCTGAAAATATAAATAACAAACAGATTTCCATATGATTATAGATGTCAGTGTACTGGAATAAATGAGTGGTGAAAGAAGTGATGATTTTACATGAGCAACTGAGAGAGAAAATGTAGAAGCCAAGGCATAACTAATAATTGGTTTTGATCATGAGCCATTTTATTTCTGTTTCTACATGGGTTATCTGTTATAAAAACTGATTATCAAATAGTGGATAAAATCATCAATATTTTTACATGGTTTGCTAAGAAAGTACAGTGTCCCAACTAGTAGGCCAGTTGTTATTTTGGTAAATTGTACAACTTGATGTTTTTACTTTTTAATCTGCTTGAGTATAATTTCTCAGGAAACTGAAGGAAATTCACTTAAAGTTGACTGAGTTACAGTGAAAACAAGGAATATAATATAATATAGTACTGGGAAATTTATAAAAGTACTGTATTCACATAGATGATAACATATCTTATTGCCTGAAGAAAGCAAATGAACATAACAGCACTGATAGATATTATGTAATATTAATGGTGTGAAATATTTAAGATAATTTCCTATCACATATTCATACTAGTAAATATATTTATTTACAGTTGCTCAGAGCTCGTTTTTATAGTGTAATGAGCAAGCTTTTGGCTTACATATAGTCTGTATAATAGAGAGATATTCCAAGGAATTTCTTTATTTCTTTTTTATAGTTGAAAATTCATGTTGCAGACATATATATATATATTTTAATTAAAAATACTCTGAACCACAATGCGTACTTGAAAAAGTACACTTGAAGTCAAAATTATGCTTAGAGTAAAAAGGCCATTGATATTAAATTAAAAATATATATATATGTGATTCTGAAGGTCAATCCAGAGATTATTTATTCAAACCACACTGTTGCTATTGGTATTCAATTGTATGTCTCCTCATTTTAATTCAGTGCTGGAGGAAATAATGAACATTGAGAATATTATTAAATTATATCCACTTCTCAAATGCTCTAAGAAGAAATGGGGATAAACTATAAAATAGATATTCCCCACTCAATTTTGTTGTTTGTATCTGGTTTCTTTAATATTTGCTTTAATAGGGCCCCTGGGTGGCGCAGTTGGTTGAGCGACTGCCTTCGGCTCAGGTCATGATCCCGGAGTCCCAGGATCGAGTCCCACATCGGGCTCCCAGCTCCATGGAGAGTCCGCTTCTCACTCTGACCTTCTCTCTCTCACTCTCTCTCTTTCCTAATAAATAAATAAATAAATAAAATATTAAAAAAAAATATTTGCTTTAATAATATGTGGGAGTCAAGGACAGTTCACCCCAAGATGAAGATTATTGATGAAGATGAGATGAAGCCTCCCAGGCTCAAAAGAAACTTTGTCCTTCCCAGAATGCCATAGAAGAACCTAAATTGGGGGTCTTTTCCTGAATAAGGATGATTAGCAGAAATAAATTTTATCTGAGTCACCCATCTGTATGGCCAGACAAACATCTAATTACTAAACATCTGCTGTTTTTATTGTCTTATAAATTGCTTTTTTTCCCCCTTTGAAGTCCCAGACCCCTGCTGACCCTTTCTCCTTAGTTCATGATGACATATGTACCTCCTTTGCCTCACTTTAGAATTTCCATGTCTGTGTCGATTACTTGTACACATGAGATTAAATTTTATTTTCTCTTCTTAATCTATCTCATGTCGGTTTGATGCCTAGTCCAGCTAGAAGGACCTGGAAGGGAACAGGAAATCTGGGCAAAATAAATAAAGTGATAGAACTGAAACTTAATTAAGTATGGGAGATTAGAGAATCAAAGGTCGTGTAAAGATTTCTTAATCGGTACTCAGTTTGAATTTCCATTAAGAAGTTTGTTGTATGCAAGATTAAAGGACTGTACTTTATGTATGTAATTTTGTGTGAATAAAATTTGTAGCACTGCTTCACATGACAGTATGCTTCATATGCTCTATATGGACACACTAGAAATTCACACAAGGGGGACTGAACATTTAGTAGTTTGTTTTCTCTAGGACTTTTCCAGATTTTTCAACAGCAAAGTTTTCCAGGGCGGGAAAAGGAGGACAATCAGAACAAGTCAGATGGCACTGTGTTCAGAGGCATTGCAAAAAGAAAATAAATTAAAAGTAGGCTTAGGTCAGTTAGAAAAGGAAGAAATGTTAACTATAGTCACCTTGCTGTATATTAGATCCTTGGAACTGATTTATCTTATAAATGGAAATTTATCTTATAACTGGAAATCTTATAACCGCCCTTTGCCCAGGATGCTTTAGTGTTCTCACTATAACAACAACAATGTCAAAATGGTAATTATGTAAGGTAAAGAATGTGTTAACTAACCTTACTGTGGTAAAGATTTTGTAGTACCTAAGTGTATCAAATCATCATATTGTTCACCTTAAACTTACACAATGTTACATATCAATTATATCTCAATAAAGCTGGAAAATCCAACCAAACAAAAACATTTACATATATTATTATTTTTAACATATGATTTTACTTTATATATTACTTTACCATTTAATTTTAGTTGCAACTTCAAATGAAAGTAATTTCTTTAGACCAATAAACATTTTGTAAATAAGGGAAAAAAATAATTATTGCTTTGTGGGTTGGAAGGGGCACTAGGTACCAGAAGTTACATTACATTACAGCCCACTTTTTGGAAGTATGCCAGCACTGTTACAGTGAAATATTACTGAGAAACACAACACATTATAAATATTTGTGATCCATCCCTTCCCCCAACTTCTAAAGAGAAAGGATGGTTTTCTGAGAAACCACTTAACTTTCACTAATCAGGCTAATGACATGAGAAACCCTGAGGGATAAAAAGGGATAAAAAGGGAGAAACTTCCCTGTAAGTGAAATATAGGTGGAAAGAAAAAGGGAGAGTGAATGAATAGTTATTACTAAAAGTACAACAATAAAGAGATATGTTTCTTTTTTTAAGGATAATGCCTTATTCATCTCCTGACAGAAATCTACATTAAACTATTGAAGTATTCTTCAAAGGTTTAATGTTGAATTTATGCTTCTTTTAAATGTCACACAATGCTGGAACTGGCCTTAAGATGGCTTCTTATACATTTGTATTACACATACGTAAAATGAAATGTGTATGAACAATTGACAATCAGAAGACAGAATGAGATTAGAGAGTAACTAAAAGGGGCAGCCAGGCAGTGAGAGTAGCTAAGTCATTCTACTAAATGGGAAGTTACCCTAGTTGATAGTTATCCTGGCTGTATTTGGAGTATCCTTGGGTGCTGGAGCTGTGAAGCTCTTCTCTCTCCTCCATGCCCAAACTTCTACAGTTCTTGGGCTTTTAAAACCACAGTGTATTACTGTTTTATTTTTTATATCTTAATAAGTGTCCTAATAATATATCTCATAGCCTTGTTCTCTATTTTGGGAAAACCAAAAGACAACAACAACTAAAAACAAAAACAAAAGCCCAATATATAGAAAGAATAGTTATGCTAATTCATATTGAAGCAAAATTTTAGATTTTTCATTCAAGGTTATAGTATTTTGGAATATGATGCTGTAAATACACAGGATTTTCCAAAAATGTAGACTATTTTACAACAGGTTTGGTCAAAATTAACTTTTGGGTATTAATTTTTCTTAAAAACTCTGTTCATTGTACTGTATATTAATGTTTCTATGCAAAATACACTATTTTAGTCTTACCAGATAGGACCATAGAGCTAACAGGATACTGGGCGTGTCTCTACTCGGTATCAAAGAAAGAAAATTCTGAATGACTAGATCAACTCCTTTGATTTTCTTTTTCTTGTAATATTAAGAGAAGATATGTAAGATTCCTGAGTGATACGAACTTTAGTTTCAGAAATCTATTAAAATAACAGTTTTACTTTAAAAGATGAGAAAGCTAGGGGCACCTGGGCTACTCAGTTGGTTAAGCATCTGACTCTTGCTTTTGGCTCAGGTCATGATTTCATGGGTCAGGAGATTGAGCCCCACATTGTGCTCTCTGCTTAGTAGGGAGTCTACTTGAGATACTCTCCCTCTGCCTCTACCCCCACTTTCACGATCTCTCTCTCTCTCTCTCTCAAAGAAATAAATAAATAAATCTTAAAAAAGATGAGAAAGCTAATATTGAAATTTTAAGTCAATTATTCATAGTATCGGTGTTTTATTTGCAAGCAACTGAAATGTAATTGAGGGGCCCCTGGGTGGCTCAGTGGGTTAAGGCCTCTACCTTCAGCTCAGGTCATGATCTCAGGGTCCTGGATAAACCTGCAGGCTCTCTGCTCACCAGGGAGCCTGCTTCCCCCACCCCCCGCCTGTCTTTCTTTCTGCTTGTGATATCTCTCTGTCAAATAAATAAATAAAATCTTTAAAAAAATAAAAATAAAAAATAAATATAATTGAAATACATGTAATAAAACTATAATATTTTTAAAAAGGATCTATTTTTTATATCCAGTATTAAAAAATACTAATATAAATGAAAGGAAGCATTGAAATGGCTCATGTATTTCCATTCAGCTAACAAGAAATGCCCTATTGATAAATGGCTAGACTCCTCTGAGCTGATCTGAAATGAACTGATTGCCTAACAGATTTATTAAAGCCAAATCAGTCAAATTCAAAAAAGATATTTCAGAAAATTCATGATATACACTTCTTTCCACATGAAAATGAGAGCTCACCTATTTTTTCCTATACCTTCACCCATTATACTTTGGTTATATTTCCCACCACTATGTTTATTTTATAGCTAAATGGGTTTCTTTTTTTCCAACCCAACAAGTATGATTCTGTGGTAAAAATTGTAACCTTTCTCAATCCCCAGTCTCTTCATAGTATCCATTGCCTTTGGCTCTAATGAAACTTCAAATATTCCTAAGAGAGACTGATTGTTCCTATTGCAACCCTCTAGAATGAAAAACACTCACTCACTATGCTCCATATGCCATCCAGCTGGCTGGGATGGTTGTATTCTACATAGCCACTGGAATATAGCCAAACCAATACCTTATCTGGGATGAGAGGAAAACAAGGGTGAGAGAAGAGATGAGATGCAAATTGGACAGTTGGAGAGAGAGACACTTGAATTGGTATAACAATGAGAGAGAGAGAAAGAGAGAGAAGGTGTTTGTAATAATTTTACATAATTTTGAAATAATTATAGTGACTTAGAAAGAAACCATAATGCAGTGGAGATGAGACAGAGATTGATTGATGATTAGAAAGTGAGGAACAATGGGTACGTGGATGGCTTAGTAGTTTAGTGTCGGACTCTCGATTTTAGCTCAGATCATGATCTCAGGGTTGAGAGATCAAGCTCTGAATTGGGCTTCATGCTCAGTGTGGAGCTTACTTAAGATTCTCTCTTTCTCTTTCCCTCTACCCCTCCCCACCATCACTCATGTTTAATCTCTCTAAAAAGAAAAAAAAGAAAGAAAGAAAAGAAAGAAAAAGGAAATCGAGGAACAAAAGATACAATATCTCTTCTGCTGTTGTTGTCACTGAAACCTTTCTGTGCTGGGGAAAAACAAAACACCCTTGGGTAGAGTGATATATATAATGTCATTTAGTGATGTTCCCCTTCACCAAGACATCAATTCTACTTCAGTTCTTCAATTCAATTCAGTTCAATTCTACTGTGTGGAAGGAAAAGGGATCTTATTGCGTGGAGGCCAAACTAAGGAAGACAAAATAAAGGTATATTGATTTCTAATAAATTCATGGGTAGTGCATTTTAATTACTGAAAATTTTTATAATTTGTCTTAGGATATCTTCTAATTGAATACTATTACACATGGAACAGATGAGACATAAAGTCAAATTTTGAACTGTTTTACTGTAAGTTAATGGAAATAGCACTAATCATTGATTTTCCCCGTGTTAACTTCTTATGTGCGGGCTGATCAAGTTTAAGTAGGGGTCTATATGCATCTTACCTAAATCGCTATTTGGATTCAGTAAAATTAATGATTTAGTCTCAATTCTAATAGCTGTCAATTTATAAACCAATATTTTATGTTTTTTAAAAGATTTTATTTATTTATTTAATTATTTATTTGACAGAGAGAGAGAGAGAGAATGAGAGGAGAGTGAGAGAGCACAAGCAAGGGGAGTGGCAGGCAGAGGGAGAGAGAGAAGCAGCTCATTGCTCAGAAGGGAGACCGATGCCAGCTTGATTCCAGGACCCCAGGATCATGACCTGAGTTGAAGGCAGATGTTTAACTGACTGGGGCCACCTAGGTGCCCCAGAATCAATATATTACAGAGATACCTTTAGAATCACTTTCTTTAGAGTTGCCAAGATTATATTTACCTGTTTCTCATACAATACCATTATTGGAATCTGACAAACAGAAATAAAGCACACTACAATACAAAAGAAGCAAACATATTAAAGAGGAATTAGCTTTAAGAAGCTCTGACAGATGCAAAGAGCTTCACACCCATTCTTTGTGATGTTTAACATGTTGTCAATTAAAAATCACTTAAGAAATATTTAACAAGACAGATATATCACATGTGGAGTTTATGAAAGTAGTTTTTGCATATTGTCTTATTTTACTTTTGCATATTTAACTTAAAAAAGCAAAATCTATTTGCTCAAGTCATGCCTTAATTATTTTCTTTGAAAGATGCATTTTTTTGATATTTGTTTTCCATAGGTGGTAAATACATTTCCATTAAAATTTTATGGCTGACTGTACATAAAATATTTAACATGATGAATTCAGAGGTATTTATTTCCCATTAAAAATGTATTAATACTCCTAACTAACTTTATTTACAGCCTGATTATTTCCTGATAGTGGAGACTTTGTGCTATTTGAAAATATTGTGGAGATACACACACATATATATTTATGTAATATATTAACTACTGCTATAATAGATGTTCAATAAATACTGACATAGAAAGAATCAACACCAATTTTGATATAGAATCCTGGAGAGGTATGTCAACTGTAACCTACGAAGTTTGTAAAATAAATTGAGGACAACTCATCCCATGCATTTATCACTGTCAGATTTTGGCAAAACCATTTGCTAGGTGATAATTTAGTGATAGGGACAGCAGCATCTCCAGTAGATGCCTATATTTCAGTATAATCCTAGATTGAAAATGGTCCTCATAACCATGGTAATTAATTAGGCCTTTGATAATTTTATCAGTGCAGTTCATTTTGGGATCGAGTAGATTTAGCCATGAGCTAACATATAAAAAGACAAACACATTAATTATGAGACACAATGAAACACATAAAATCTTCACATGCCCTCAACTTTTTCAGAGTGAATTGATGGTGTTGGTAAACCCAGATGGAATATTGATTCAGTAAATTTTTTAATGTACATGTGATGGATAGATTTCCACATCCATTTTTTTCATTTGCCCAGTGGATGTGTTGATTGTCCATAGGTGTGCAAGAGCTTGTCCTGAGTACTGTGGATATACTTGAAACTATCTCTGCCCATATATCTATCTATCCATTGGTTGCTTTATCATTTCTGTCCTATATTAAGTTATGTCTACATATTTAACAGCATGACATAACCAGAAAGGTTTCCCTATAAAGAGTTTCAGCCCATATGAAGCAGCCCAGCTTCTCTATCTGTTAATAAATGAGCTAGTATTGGCATTTTACTATAACAAAGTCACATAGGGTATTGATTAGTGTCAGTGAACAAACACTCAAAACAAATATAGATCATTGTTTTTCAGTCTTGAATTCACATACTTTTTTCGAGCTATTCATATTATAGATAAGAAAGCAAAGAGACGAAGAAAAGAAAGGGGAGGAAGGGAAAGAGGAAAGGAGGAAGAAAGGGGAGGAACAGAAGGTGTAGGGAGGGAAGGGAAGGGAAGGAGGGAGGGAGGAAGGGAAGGAGGAGAAGCAGTAGTCATTTTGATATGTCTAGTACAACAATAAATTATTTTGATTCTTGTTACTTTTCCTACATTTTTAAAATAGCGCCTTTGAAAACCTTGGTGAGTAGGTTTTGTATTTTTTATAAATACCCTCTTTCCCCAACAAGTTCTGAATTTCCAGGTAAAACTTTTTTTGGTGAGTTGTTAATATTCTAATTATTTTAACAGTTTCTAATATAGCATGTCCCCAGGCTCCTTCTGAATCTCCTTTATTCCTTAATTTGTGAATTGACAATTTTCAAGGGGACAATTTAACTCAAAAAGCATAATTTTAAAATATTTAAAGATTTATATATTCATAATTTCCTTTATGCATTGTTTCCTTATTTTTACCACATAATTTCACTTTGAAATATAAACACACTATGGCTTTGGGAAAATAAGATCCTTTCCTTATTTAGAGATTATAAGCTTATAATAGTTCCTTTCACTTTTTTATTAAAATTTCTTGTTTTCTAATTAGATGCAAACTCAAGTATCAAGTGTATGGTTATTCATATTCTTATTTTAGTGAAATTGATGAGAAAAAAATCTGTAAATATTTATTGTTTGATATTCTTCATACTCTTTTGTTTAGGTTATGACACGAATATCTATATATTAAAACTAAAGTGAAGTTGGTATAGAGGTATATGGAAGTCATCAAATAACAAAAGACCAAGCATTAGTACCTAATCCCTCTAGATATGAGAAAATAAATAGGATGACTGGTAACACAAATCATTTGTGTGTGTGCGTGTGTGTGTGTGTGTCCATGTCCGTGTCCTGACACATGTGAAAATACTTTGCCAAGTGTTTTCCCCACCAATTTTATTATGAGCTCGGTTCTCTGTACATGTCTGGCAGCAGAAAATTCTTCAGAAACAAAGCTGTAGTGCAATGCTTTGAACTTTCATTATTTTATTGAAAAATCTAAATTTCATTTTTTTTTCACCTGCCAGTCTAGATGTCTAACAGAAAGTGAGAGTTTATAGCAGCAGAGAAGTGGCTGAGTAGGCAATGACAGCTGAGGTTAAAATAAATAGATTTCCCATACAAGGTCTGGAGCTGTCAACACTGTCAGTCTATACTCATGATAAGCACACCATTTTAAACCTTTGGCAACACTTTTTTCAGCCTTCTCCAACTTTGTTTAATATCACAGTGCTTCATATAGCTCAGTCTGTCTGCAGCCATGTGCAACAAGTACAATGACTGTTTCTACCCTAAAAATATTAGAGATATTAGTGTCCTACTATCATAGATACTCAAGTTATCCTATGCCCCAATGGTCCTCACATGGAGACTCCCTTAGGGTGCAATATTTATCACCCTTGATGTTAACTGTAATGTCTAAAATGTAGAAACAATTTATGCAATGTATACTCTTCAGCTGCCAGTACATGGACGAATTTTTGTGTAATGTTTTATTTGTTTTAATTCTGCTCTTAAACTTAATTTTGGGGATACAGTCTTTTCATTTTACTCTCTCTAGTTATTTGAATCTAAGAATACAACACATCTTTAAGTTTTCCCAGAAATGGACCTTAAGACAAGGATTTGAGTGCAAGAACCGATTTGGAGTGTACACCAATCACTGGCATAAGAGTAGGGTGATAAGACCATCTAAAGGAAGGCAGCAAACAAAATGTGAGTTTGAAATCCAACTTTGGGCAGTTGGAACTATCCAGAAACCATAGAAAATGGAATAAAAAATGTTTTTTTAGAAGGGCACCTGGGTGGCTCAGTGGGTTAAAGCCTCTGCCTTCGGCTCAGGTCATGATCTCGGGATCCTGGGATCAAGCCCCTGCATCGGGCTCTCTACTCAGCAGGGAGCCTGCTTCCCCCTCTCTCTCTGCCTGCCTCTCTGCCTACTTGTGATCTCTCTCTCTCTGTCAAATAAATAAATAAAATCTTTAAAAAAAATGTTTTTTAGAGTTATTTCACTTATAAAGTAGCCAATTGGGTAATTTGTATTTCATCTCCGGTAAGATATTGGATTAAGGCGGGGCGCCTGGGTGGCGCAGTTGATTGAGCGACTGCCTTTGGCTCAGGTCATGATCCCGGAGTCCCGAGATCGAGTCCCACATCGGGCTCCCAGCTCCATGGGGAGTCCGCTTCTCACTCTGACCTTCTCCCTTCTCATGCTCTCACTCTCTCTTTCCTAATAAATAAATAAAATCTTTAAAAAAAAAAAGATACTGGATTAAGGCTAGTCTCAATGCTCTGTAACTGCCCTTCAGAGAAAGCCTTTATGCAAAAAGATACAGATGCTGGGAGTGGGAAGTCCTTAGTGAACACTGAAAATGTAAGGCTTGAGTATGGCTAGGGTTCTAGCTGTATCTGGTATTCTTGATCTTCACATTCTTAAAATCCTACCCAATCATCTTTACCTTTTAAATACATAAAGAATCTAGCACACTCACTACTTACATTGATGCACCAAGTCTTCATAATTTATGAAATATCTTGTTTGGAATGGGTTCAAAAGTAAATTGGAGGGGGATAAAAATAAGGTAATCAGTGATACCATCCTTTCTTTTAGTTTCAGAGTGAAAAAAAGCAAAGATTTAGAGTAGTGGCTTCAAGAAATGGAATAAATCTGATATATTTCTTATGAATGAGGAAAATTACCTCATATTGGTATGACATGGAGAATTATCTAATAGAATAAGAAAATAATGATGCCAAAAAAGAGAGGAGAATTTAGTAAAGGCGTCAATATAATACTGGTGTAAAATTTGGCTTTTCTTACTTTGGACCATTAGTACAGAATAAAAGAAGGTAGAATTTATAATCACAGATGCAGGTAAATGAGTGGTGGTAGGTGTATGTCTAAGTTCTTCTCAGAAGACTTCAATGTTTAAATATAATGGTGAGTGACCTTATTAGTGTGAATAATACTGGATAATGAAGGAAGAGTTGGAGGTTGAAGAGAAAGAGGGTTTATGAAAGAGTTTTCAAGGAGAATGGGAGAATATATGGAGTAGAGAAATTTGTTACGAATTCTAGGAATATCAAGAAACTAGCTGAGATGTAATAATTATGCTTTACACAAAGGAATGATCATTTTTAAATAGAAATTATATCATTATCACATATTTTTAAAGATTTTATTTATTTTGACAGAGAGAGAGATCACAAGTAGGCAGAGAGGCAGGCAGAGAGAGAGAGGAGGAAGCAGGCTCCCCACTGAGCAGAAAACCTGATGTGGGGCTCAATCCAGGACCTTGAGATCATGAACTGAGCCGGAGGCAGAGGCTTTAACCCACTGAACCACCCAGGCACCCCTCATTATCACATTTTGAATAAAAAGTCATCACTTTAGGATAAAAACAAAGCAGTTATCTGTTATGTCCTGCATTATGTAACCTCTGGAGATCTATCTAAAATGTCCAATGCCCACTGCCTACTACCCACCTTACTTTATCTGCTCAATTCACACTGGCCTCTTTTTTATTCATAACCCCTGTCAAAGTGGCTTCCATCTCTAAGATTTTGCATTATTTCCTCTTCATGAAAATCTTTTACCCCTGATGAAGGCCTGGCTTGCCCCTTCAGTTTCTTCTAGTATACATCACTGTCACTTTGTAAGAGAGGCCCAACTACATATATAGTATAGTGTCCCCCACATTCTGTATCCTCCTTATCCAACCTTACTTTTCTTCATAGAACTTATCAATGGTTGATTTATGTATCATCGTTTTTTTCCTTTAGACCATAAGCTTTGTATCAGAAGGAGTTTTGCCTTGTTCATTGTTTTATCCCACTGACAGAAAATCGATGCCTGAAATTCAGTGAACATTTATTGAAATTAATTGGTTATAAATGGATATAATTCATAAGTATATTTACCAAAATTCATGTCTTACTATTTTTAAAATTTTTCATTTTGAATATTTAGAACCAACTGGAAGAGATATTAAAAGGGAATGATTAGATATGTAGAAAAGTATAAAGCAGGAAAAAAGAAGATGCATGAACTGAATACTGGTCTTTTCTTGATAAAAATTAACAAATGATAAACATATACTGGTGAATATCATAATCAGTTTTACCAAGATTGATTTGAATATGACAATAATTTTTTGGCAATATCCTTTAGCCCAGGACTGATTCAGCTGATGTGAGTTAGATGGATGTTCCTGCCTGCCTCAGTATTTCAAAAAGTATCTACGTTTTTATAGTTTTCTGTATATATGTTAAACAATGGAAAATGAGTTGCAATAAACTACTTGTTATTTATATTTGTCAAAGATGTTAAGATCATTTAAGTTCTCTTTTTATCTCCAACTTTTGGTGTTTTAATTATAATGTGTCTTGGTGTGGATCTTTTTGGATTCATCTTATTAGAAATATATAGGCTTCCTGGATCTGGATGTGTGTTTCCTTGCCCAAGTTAGAAACATTTTCAGCCACTGTTTCTTCTATTATATTTTCTGTCCCTTTCTCTCTCTCTTCTTTGGGGACCCTTATAATGCAAATACTATTCTACCTAATGTTGTCTTATATAGGTCCCTTTAACTACCTTCACTTCTTTTAATTCTTTTTCTTTTTGCTGTTCTGTTTGGGTGAGTTCCACTGCCCTGTTCTCTAAATCACTTTTCTTCTGCTTCATCTGGTATGCTGATGAATCCCTATAGTGTCTTTTTTAGGTTCAATCATTGTATTCTTTAGCTGTATGACATCTTTTTTGGTACTTTCTTACATTTTCTCTTTGTTGAAGTTCTCACTATGTTCATCTGTTCTTTTTTTCAAGTTCACTTGAATCTTATGACCACTATTTTGAACTCTTCATCAGGTGAATTGCTCATCTATGTTTCATTATTTTTTTTTCCTGATGTTTTAACTTGTTCTTTTATTTGAAACATTTTCCTCTGTTTCCTCATTTTGCTTGAATCTCTGTGTTTGTTTCTATGTACTAGGCAAAACAGCTCCTGTTCCCTGTCTTGAAGGAGTACCCTTGTATAGGAAATAAAAATTATCTTTCTTCCTTGCCCTACTCCTGGTTGTCACTAGAACTTTTTTGATTGTCTAGGCAACCTAATTTATTCTTGATAGTTCCAGCTGTTGAGGGTATGCCAAGACCTGTCAGTGTCCCAAAGGGAATGATCTCAGTCAGCACCTAGTTTCAGGCTGATTGAAGGCCAGATGCTTAGGCAACAGCTTTTAGAGTATGGAAAGATATAGAGCCTGTGGGATCACAATTGTAAACCTCAAGGACCTCCAGACCAGGTGATCTAGAGGCATTCCTTGAGCAACAATCATAAAAAACTGGGCTTCAGATGACTATAAGCTACTTTCTGGGAGGTACCAGAGAGCTGTAGCAAGGCTGAAAGAAAGCACAAATACGGTATCCCCTGGCCTACAGTTCACTGAGAACATGTCCATAGCTTTTATACATGTGTGGCAAACCTTAAGTCTGAAACTCTAGGACAAGTAAATAGGACTATTTCACAGAAAGATTAGGTGTGTGTTTCATTCTGCTATCTACTTTTGGGGTGGTAGCCTGACAAAAACTGTCTCTCCAATTATTACAGTCCCGTGGCACCTAGGAATGCAGACCTCCCTGGCACCAGAGCAAGGAGATCCACAAACATCCCCTGTGTGGACTGTGTGTGCTTGCTGGCTTTAGTGAGCCAGCAAGAGAGCACAGGACCAGAGCACACCCATCAGTTTTCTCAGGGTTTTAAGAGAGCACAAGGCCAACGCTACCAAGATAGAGGGAGAGCACATAAATGGTACCTGCCAGTATCCCTGTCTCTGGAAAGAGTCCCAACAGGCTCCTCTCTCCAGAAAATGCTTTAAGATTATAAAATAAATCTTCACATATGGTCTAAGCACTTTTGAAAGTGCTGCTTCCAGCTAGTTCTTGGAGTAAGTCTTCACATGAGCCCTTTAAGAGAAGTATCTCCGTTCCCTGCTGCACTGTGGGTTTCCTGGGCATGAACTCTGTACATTTTCAAATACAGATGTTTTAAGGGCTCAGATATCTGTTGCAGGTCCAGGATTGGGGTGCTGATGTGGGACACAAATCTCTCACACCTCATGGGGAAGCTTTGGATTTGTAAGCTCCTATCCAATTATAGGTTGCTGTGCCAGGGTGGAGTTTTTGGTGAGACCATGTCTTTAACTCTCTTACCTATCTCAGTGTAGCCCTTTCACCATTTGTTATGAAGAAGCTGTTCAACTAGTTTCCCAGTGTTTTTTATTAGAGATTTTTTTTACATGTACCTGTAGATTCAATGTGTCTAGGGGTAGAGGAAGTTCAGTATCTCCACACAGCACCCTCTTGCAGCACCTCCCCAAAAGTCGTATATTTTTTTAAGATTTTTATTTATTTATTTGACAGAGAGAGAGAGCACAAGCAGGGGGAGCAGCAGGGAGAGGGAGAATCAGGCCCCCCACCAAGTAGAGAACCCTGGATGGGGCTCTATCCCAGGACCCCAGGATCATGACCTAAGCCAAAGGCAGACATTTAACCAACTAAGCTACCCAGGCACCCCCAAAAGATTGTATTTTTTAATGTTAACGCCATGCTATAGTTCTTTAAAACACTTAATAACCAGTCCCATTCTAGTTTCTCTGATTGTTAAAAAATTCTCCCTACACTCTTGTTTTGTTCTAAATATAATTTAAATTATGTCCTTGCATTCCACCTGTTAATTACATTAACTAAGTCACTCATAAGACTTTGGGCCTTTTTAGTGGACAGAACTAAGAAATACTATGTAGTTGTTTATGTCTAAGTGAATTCTTCTTTACTATTACACAGTTTTCACTTAAATATAATTTTTTTATATCTGTGACTATTTGAACTTACATTATACATTTGGTTCCTTAAATATATAGATGCAATTGCTTACTGCTTCATCTTAAAAAACACCTATAATAATTTTGAAACAATAATACCAATAGTACAACTAAGATGGTTGAATAAACTTTAAGATTTTTTTTTAAGATTTTATTTTATTTAGAAGAAAAAGAGAGAGAGTGCACAAGCAGGTAGGGGTGATGAGCAAAGGGAGAGAGAGAAGCAGCCTTCCTGCTGAGCTGGGGGCACTCTGGCTCCATCCCAGGACCCTGAGATCATGACCTGAGCCAAAGGCAGACACTAAACTGACTGAGCCACCGAGGCACCCCTAAAGTTTAGGATTTCATTGTGATTATTTTTGTCTTTAGAATAAATCTCATTAGAAACATTTAGTCAAATACTTGGTTTTAATGTCACTTGAAAAATACTTTTTTTCTGCAAGGTCACTTCACAAATTGATATGAAAATAGGATAGTTTATTTCAGATTTATTTCACTTAGGGGGAATTGAATATTGTCTTCATAGATCCAATTTTGTCTTTTAGTTATGGATAGCACCTACATAATACCAACATTAAAAAGTACATAAGAGAAATATCATTTCCATCACTAGCCTCACTAATATATACTGTCCTTTTCCTTGTAAGTAGCACATTTATTTGCATTTGCTTTTTCCCCTTCCACTGTTTATTTTTTCAATAAAGCATAATATATGCAATATTCCCATCCTATCAATAAATT
The DNA here is from genome assembly GCA_028533885.1 of Nasua narica. Taxonomy (NCBI): domain Eukaryota; kingdom Metazoa; phylum Chordata; class Mammalia; order Carnivora; family Procyonidae; genus Nasua; species Nasua narica. Next base: position 33,657,813 of record CM052810.1, on the reverse strand, counting down.
TTGCATACACATATATGCTTGATACTATATATAAGTTATATATGTATATATTTAATGTATATTTTTTAATTTTACATATTATGAGCACAGTTTCAAAAAGGTATGTGTATAGGGGCACCTGGGTGGCTCAGTGGGTTAAAGCCTCTGCCTTCGGCTCAGGTCATGAATTCAGGGTCCTGGGATCAAGCCCCTCGTTGGGCTCTCTACTCAGCAGGGAGCCTGCTTCCCCCTCTCTCTCTGCCTGCCTCTCTGTCTACTTGTGATCTCTCTCCCTGTCAAATAAATAAATAAAATCTTTAGGAAAAAAAGGTATGAGTATAGTCTATGTGTATATGTATGCATATATTTCCTTCTTCCTTTTGTAAACAAAGAAACTTACACATTCTCTTTTTTTATCAACAAATATTTTAGATGTTATTCCCTATCACTATCTGATAATATAATTAATCAATTTTTGCAAGTAAATGTACACATCACTCTGTAGTTAAAAAAGTTTATTCAACTAATTATATATGGATGGACATTTCTTGTCTTCTGGTTTTGGTATATTAAACATTGACCTGCCTTGTCTATAAATCGTATTTTGTCTGTGTATTTAAGATAGGAAATGAGACTAATATTGTTGATTTAAGGGTAAATGACTATAAAATTATGATAAATATTGCCAAAATCCTTTCCACTAGTTGTACAATTTTGCCCTCCTACAAGCAAAGTATGCTATCTGTAGACTCATTAACAGAGTCTGTTTTTAACAGAGTCCTGCTTTAAAAATTTTTTTGTCATTCTGGTGTGTAAGAAATTATATCTCAGTGCTATTTTAATGTTTTTTAAATATATTTTAATGACTACTACATTTTCTGATTATAAAGGTTTTATAAAGTTTTAATAACTGGTGATGCTAACTAATTCTATCATGTTTTTATTTTTCAAAATTATCCTAGCTAGTCTTATTATTTGTGTGTTCCTACAGACTTTATATTAGGATTGTCTAAATCTGGAGATAAAAAAGAAACTTTTATTAACATTATGCTGCATGTATTAAAGAAAAACCAAGTATCATAAATGTGTTCTAGACGATAAAAAATACAGCTTATCTTTCCATTTGTTTATGTCCTTTTATAAATTTCAGAAGGGTTTATGATTTTTTTATATAGATTTTGCACAAATTATAATAGATTTATGACCATATATTTTATTTTACTTCATTATATCTATCATGTCTCTCTAGCTTGTTTTAGATTTTATTATACATACATAAATAACATTTATATGTTTATATATGCATCTTTATAATTATATAATTTTATTTTGTATTATATATGTAAATAAATATACAACCATTTGTTTTATTTTATTATTACCATTTAATGTATTACTTGATATGGTGAAATTAGTTTTTGGTTGCCTCCTTCAGGATTTTCAGGTATACAGACATTTCATGTGAAAAAAGAGATAGATTTACCACTATTTTTTCTAAATTTTACAACTAAAGTTTTTTACTCCTATCTAATTATTTTGACAAGTGCCACCAATACTTGCTAAATAATGAGATTATTGGCATTCTGGATTTTTTCTTGATTTTATCAAGTTAAATATAATGCTGAATTTTTGTTGTCAATATCTTTTTGTGTTTATCACTTTTCACTTCTGTCATCTATTATCTTTTTATCTAATCATCATGAAAAGGAAATACATATTTAATTTGTAGGTATTTTATCACAAGTACTTGTTCTCATCATATATTTCCTTTTCTTCTAAGAAAATAACCCAGAATTTTTTCTTTAGATTTCTACTGTGTGTGATGAATTTTATTAATAGTTTCTGTCTTATTTAAACGTTCTTGCATTCCTCTAATGAATTGCCTGTAACAGAAATTCTTCTAGAATTGTACTGAACTTACTTTCTTTTTCACTTCTCTTGATTTTCTGTCCTAAGAATTCAGACTATTTTGTGCATTGCAAATAACCACTGCTCACAATATTGTAAGATACATAATAGGTACTCCTTAAGTATAGTTGAATGGATGACTATATTAAAACTTTAGTTTTGTCTTACTTTCATGATGTATTTTCATTGCCAGACCTTCAATGCCAGCTTTAGTTCAAAGGGTATTATTATTACTATTACAAACTCATTTAGTTTAAAATAACCCACTTAATTAAAATAAAATAAACTATTTAAAATTAATGAACTTAGGCAATACATTTCTTGATATAATGGTTGAATTATTAAAAAAATTTTCAAAGCATTTTCTTGACACTGATCTCTACAAATTTTTCGGCCTGTTTCCCACCTACTACTAATGCTGTGCTTGAACTCAGATGTGATTTACGTTTTCCCTTTTTGCATATCCAACATTACTTTCACTCATTCTTTCTTTTCTTAGAGATGCTTGTAGATTTTAAACTTTGTTCTTCATAGGCTTTTTTATTTATTTGTGTAAGAATAAATGGTATATTTTTATCAAATGCTTTATCAACATTTAGAAAGAAGCTTATATTGTTTATTTCTTTGGATGTATTAATGTTACTGATTTTATTTCAGACTTTTCAAATATAGAACATATTTAAGTTTGTTGGGGGTCTGGATCAGGCTATAAGTACTGGCTTATGGTGAATTTCTTTATGTCCCATTGAATTACACCTGTTAGCATTCTGTTCAGATTTAATATCAATGTTTATAAATAATATTAATCACTCATTTTTAATCCAATTTTTACATTATTTTAATATGTAAATTACATTTATGCTTATATTTTCAAATTATTTTCATGGAATTATATTTGATTTTAGATAATTTGAAGGAATTCAATAATATCAATAAAACTATTTAGAAACTTAAAATAGTTAAACATTAATAAATATTATTTTTCTTTGCTTTTTTTAATTTAAATTCAATTAACATATTGTATATTATTAGCTTCAGAGGTAGAGTTCATTGATTCATCAGTTGTATATAACACCCAGTGCTCATTACATCATGTGCCCTCCTTAAGCTGATCAACTTATTACCCAAGCCCAACACTCTCCTCCCCACTGGCAACCTTCAACTTTTATCCTATGGTTAAGTCTCTTATGGTTTGTCTCCCTCTCTGATTATGTCTTGTGTTCTTTTTCACTCCCTTCTATGCTCCTGTTTTGTTTCTGAAATTCTGCATATGAGTGAAATCATTCGATAATTGTCTTTCTCTGATTGACTTATTTCGCTTAGCATAACACCCTCTAGTTCTGTCCATGTCATTGCAAATGGCAAGTTTTTATTTTTTGATGGCCAATTAATATTCCATTTTATATATATACCACATCTTTTTTGAATATTTATATATATTTAGGTTTAACTATGTGTACACATAAAATTATATTTCAAGGAAGGCAATAGAATGATAAATGCTTTAGAAAGGTTTTGGATAGAAATTGAATGAGTACTAGTTAGACCACACAGGAAAAAGTCACAAGAGGTATTGTTTGATCTACAATGGGAATGAAAAAGTTGGAATGGTTGAGAAACAGAAATTTACCCAATGTAATTGGAGCTTTAAAAGAGGAAGAATATAGGAAACATATATTCAGATCAGTCCATGGAAGACCTAAATGCCACAATAAAGAGTTTAGCAATCCATTTTTCCTCCCTAAACCTAATACTAATCTCTCATTATATCTGAAATCTCAACCGTAATTTGGACCCTATTTACTTTGGTTCAATAAAAATCAAAATTCTTTATTTAATACAGTCAGCATGAACATACCACTCTGAACACTTAAATGTGTTATGTGGCATTCTGTTGTTTTCAGGTAAAAACTAAATAAAAGTCACTACATTTTGAAATCCCCACAAGGAGATTGTTATCTTGCTTTCCAGCTTCATCTTTGTATTTTAAACATGTCTTATTTGCTGGTGCTCCATTCCTGTATCCTGACACACTTTGTGCTTCCTTTGATCAAATTTTTTGGTAAGCAAAGGCTGTACCTTTATGTTTTTTTTTCCCCAAATGTTTAGTTTTTTTAGAGATTTTTAAAACATTAACAGTAATATTTGACAAGGGTGTCAAGATAAACAAAAGGAAGAGGATACTCTGTTCAGCAAATGGTGTTGGGAAAACTGGATATCAACATGTGAAAGAATGAAAGTAAACCCTTATCTTACAACACACACATAAATCAACACAGGATGGACTAAAATGTATTAAAGACTTAAACATATGTCCTAAAACTGTAAAAATCCTAGAAGAAAACATAGGAGAAGAGCTTCTTGGTCTTGGCAATGATTTATTTAGTCTGACACCAAAAGCACAGGCCACAAAAGCAAAAACAGGTAAGTGGAACCATATCAAACTCAAAAGCTTCTGCACAGGAAAGGGACAACTACAGAATAAAAAGGCAACCCTTGGAATGGGAGAAAATATTTGCAAACCATATATCTGATTAGGGGTTAATATCCAAAAGATATAGTAAACTTCTGTAACTCAATAGCAAAAAACTAAATGATCCAGTTAGAAAAGGGATGAAGGAAAAGACTTGAATAGGCATTTCTCTAGATACATAATGGCCAGAGGTATATGAAAAGATTTTCGACATCAGTAATCATCAGGGAAATGTAAATCAAATCTACAGTGATGTATTACCTGAAGGCTGTTAAGATGTCTTACTATAAAAGAAGAAGAGGAGGAAGAAGAAGAGGAAGAAAATAAGTGCTGACAGGGTCTGGAGAATTTAGAATTTGTACATTGTTGGTGGGAATATAGAAGATGCATCTGCTATGGAAAAAGTATGGAGGTTCCTCAAAAACTAAAAAAATACAATGACCATATTATCCAGTAATTCTACTTTTGGATATATACAAAGTAATTAAAATCAGGATCTTGAAGAGGTATTAGTAGTCTCATGTGTATAGCAGCACTATTCATGGTAGCCCAAGACGTGCAAACAACTAAATGTCCATCGGTAGATGAATGGATAAAGAAAATTTAGTGTATACAATAGAATATTATTCAGCCTTAAAAAAAAAAAAAAAAAGGAAATCCTGCCATATGCAGCAAGCATGGATGAACCTAGAAGTTCAATGCTAAGTGAATTAAGTTGTCATGGAAGGACAAATACTGCCTGATTTCACTTAAATAAGGTAACTAAAAAAATAAAAATCATAGAAATAGTAGAATGTTGGTTGTCAGGAGTTGGGGGTATTAGGAAACAGGGAGTTGTTTGATGTATATATAGTTTTAGTTATGTATGAAGTGTAAGTTGTAGCGATCTCCTACATAACAGTGTATATATAATTAACATAATTATAATTTAGTATTGTACACTTAGAAATTTGTTAGGGGGAAAGATCTCCTGTAAATTGTTCTTCCCATACAAAAAAGAAAAAAAATAGAGGGGCCAGAGGAAATTTTTGAAGGTGGCTGATATGTTTATTACCTTGGTTGTGGTGATGGTTTCACTAGTGTGTGCATATCTCCAAACTCATATATTAAATATATCCAGTTTTTGTATATCATGCATCAATAAATCTGTGTAAAACAAAGATTGGCCAAATGGGTAAAAATAAGTAATTTATGGACATCCGGTATTACTTTTGTGGTAAACTTTAGGTCTAGTAACCTCTCAATATAAAGGCCAGTGATTTTCCAAATGAATTTGAGTAAAAAACCATGTATCAGAGTCTCTAACTCCCTATCTACCTATCTATCATCAATCATCTTCTCCATCTATCTATTTTCATCTATTTATATAAATAAAAGGATCTCATCATTTTGACAAAATTTATCACCAGGTTTAGGGAACTGAACATAGTTCAGAAAGATTGAACCATATTGCAATGTGCGGCTTCATCCCTTTTTCTCACTGTCTTTTGCAGACCACGGTCTGTTCATTTTCAAGATTTATTATTTACTTAATGTGCCATCCCTGCTGACAGGTTTAAGCTCTTTCTTCTACCTGTTGTTGTTTTTCTTTTATGTGTCATCATCTGACAAAATCCTGATCAGTCATCAGAAATGAGTTCAAATGTAGCATTCAGAAGGAATCCTTCCCATGTTACATCTAGATATTGTTTCTCCTTCCTTTGCCTGCTTATTGTTGTTTCACATAAATATTATAGCTTTTTATCTTTTACCTCTTATGAATATGAGCCCCTCAATGACTGAAATGACAATAACTTCATCTTTTTTCCTTTTTATAAATGATGACAGAAATATATACATACACACACACACACAAATGAGCTATATGATACATCACAATGATGGTAAGAACTGTACATTATATTCTCCATATGTAGCATATTGCTCTGCCCATAGTTCTATTTGCTCTGTCATTTACCTATTCCTATAGTTCTCAGATAAGTGTACATATTTGAATTGTCTGCAGACCTTTTAAAGCATGGATATTTCTGGCCTTTGCCATGAAGGGTTAAATTGTGCATTTGAACCAGGAGCCCTAGGTTATTGTGATGCAGGCAGTCCATAGATAGCGCTTTGAGAAGCACATGCAGACTACACTAAACATTTTAATACATGTGGGACTCCACTGAAGCATAAGATAAAATAGACCATGCATTTTAAACCAAGATAGTGTCAGATTAATTTAGACTACATATTTAATGAAGCTTTTTGTGGAAATGCTCTTGCACCACTAGATGTCATTGTTAATGTCTCATTCATTTTGTGCTAAATGATACATGTTTTCCTTCTCTTCATATTTAGACTTCAAATTCATGAAAGGGGATAATTAACTCTATAATTTGGGACAAAGCTGACAAAAATCTTTTCGTATGTATACATACTTTCTTGTACTCTTATTTTCCCAATAAGCCTCAAATTCCTTTGTTCCTGGTTATTTCAATAAAAGGCGAGTGAGCTTTGATTCCTCTGAAACCAAATATGCCAAGGTAGGGAACAGTGACTAGAGCTGGTGCCATCTACCTCCATGACATATCAAGTGAAAGTCTTTCTGGCTGTCTCTCGATCTACACATTTAGACGGCTTTGACAAGGATGCTATTTTAGTAAGAAACAATACAAGGAACAGAAAAAACAATCTTCATTGTATTTAAGCCTCAGGCTTCTCTGGGCTTCAGCCTGAGGGAATTGCATTCTTCTTCATAGGATGCAATTGTTGTCTGAGCTGAAATTTCCAATAGACCGAGAATTATTTTCAATTACATTGAGTTAGACATGACCTCAAGGTAGAATTTTATATTAAGTAGATAACTGATGGTTGTTATTACAAGAAAAAGACACACAAGCCATAGGAATAGCAAATAAAATGAGTTGAATAAAGAACTGAACTGTTATTGAATGTTCAGAATAAGAGGGTATTCCATAGGCCACAGTTCTTTGGAGCACTTTGGTCCCCTTTGCAGTAGTCAGTACTGAGCTTATAAAAAAAGATTCTGAGGGTTTCATGAGGAAAAAAAAGTGTGTTTAGATATTTATATGTAAGTGACTTGATTCTCAGTTTTGATTGGCATTCTTTTCACTTTTTGTTATAGCACTACTTTCAAAACTTTTAAAGCATGAATTATTTAAAAACCGCTTTCAAAACTGATACCTGCTTATATAAACTAAAGTTTATATACCTGCTTATAAACTAAACTAAAGGTTTATATACTCTGCCAAATAATAAAACTATTCCTTTCCTGAAGTTTTTATTCATTCTTGAATTCGTTTTTCAAATATTTATTATTCCATAGATATTTTTATAACATCAGAAGTATGTGAGATATTATAATTATTTAGTGTTTGCTACTAATATATACAACATTACATTAATTTCTCTCTGTAAATTCATTGAAGAATCACTACAATGTCTTATGTCATAACAAAGAAACTTTAGAAAAAAATTTTAATCAATAATAAAATGTCTAACTAAGTAAAAGATAATCTTCTCCAGATGTACAAGTGTAACTAAATCAAATATTTAGACAATTTAATTTTATGATACCTAAGATTTAGTTGGCAAATAACTGTTCTCTATATCCATTACCCTTTCAAGTTATTCAAGTAAATGTCTTACTATTTATGTCAAAAAATACTGCTTTCAAAAAAGCTAATAATTACTTTTGTTCAGTTATCTATTAAAAGTAGTATAACTATTTTCTAAAGAATAGAGTTGTTACACAGATAAATACTCAGAAATATCTTTTGCTATGAAGTTTCTTTTTTTTTAATTTTATTTATTTATTTGACAGAGAGAGAGAGAGAGATATCACCAGCAGGCAGAGAGGCAGGCAGAGAGAGGGAATCTTGTGCCAGATCACATCGGGCCGAGCAGAGAGCCCGATGTGGGGCTCGATTCCAGGACCCTGAGATCATGACCCGAGCCAAAGGCAGAGGCCTTAACCCACTGATCCACCCAGGCACCCCTGAAGTTTTGATATAATACATTTTCTTCCATTTTATATATAGAAGCGAAATTAATAGTCTGTTTTTTAAAAAAAAAATTTAAATTTATCCAATGAAGCTTATACTTCAAGAGATATATGGATAATGCATTTTAACATGTATTGCATATACATCTTTTTTCAGAATATAATTCAGCAATTTACTTAGTTTTGGTATGCTATCATTTTTATATTTGTAGAGAAGAGTAACACAGTTCATCATCATGAATTAATCATTCTTAAAAGTTCACATCTATGTTGATTTTCCCAAGCCAATTTGGAAAAAATATCTGTGTATTAAATAAGAAGTACTGTGTTATATTTTTATGTTTTCTCATGATTCACTGCTTCCATTGATTATACAGGGTTAGACAATTGAAAGGAGTCACAGGAAATCACATGTTTATGCTCATATAAACCTTTAATAAATGTAAATGATAAAGCACAAGAGGAGAAAAAAAAAGTATAAACAGTCATGAAGATGCCTGAATATTTATAAGCACAGAAGCCAGGATCTCTTTTTTTTTAAGATTTGTTTATTTCTTTGAGAGAGAGCAAGCAGGAGGAGGGGCAGAGGGAGAGGGAAAGAATATTGGAGCAGACTCCTCTTTGAGTTTGGAGCCCGAGGCAGGGCTCTATCCCAGGACCTGAGGTCATGACTTGAGCTGAGATGAAGAGCTGGTTGCTTAACTCACTGAGCCACCCTGGCACCCCAACCAGTATTTTTTCTTAGTCACATAGTATACACTCCATCTTTGGTTTATGAACCATCAAGATATCTCCAACATATTTCCATTTCAAGGAGCTGAGGCATGAGTTTACTAAGGCATATTTTTATATCTCATTGGTCAAGACGCTATAAAGCTCGTCTTTGTAAGAGGCGTTAATGTACAAACCATCCATTGAAACTCTAGGAGAGTTTCAAACTTTTAATAGTGCATTACAAATCTGAGTTAGCACATCTCATTCTTATTTTGGCCAAAGGTCAATACCAGCCCTCCAGGCATACCCAGAGATTAGCATAGAGCTATCCTAGTCCCAGTTGTAAAATAACTCTATTCTTACACAGTGCTTAAACAGGGCAAGCCATTTAAGACCTCTGTGGCTCATTGTCCTTAGTATTTATATTTTAATATCTTGATGATAAGGTATTGATATTATTAAGATATAAATGATAAAAAAAGTCAAGTTTGCCAACCTACAGTTGAGAGTAAGCTTCTTTTGACAGCTGGCAATTTCTGCTTATGTTTTTTCAGGACCTGAGAAACCTAAAACGACCTTCTCTTTCAGTTAGATAAAATTGGAAGTGTCCTTCCTTAACCTCTAAGCTGAGCTTTTTCAAATCTACCTATGCAGAGTCAGAAAAAGTATAAAAAACTTCTTTAAAGGCAACCATTTCAACTTTATTAATATCCATTTTCTTGTGCTGTAGATGCAAATAGACTCTTTCCTTTTCCTCCTTCCATCTCATATGCCATATCCATTTCTTGTCTTTAAATGCCTAGAGGCTGAGTAATGTAGGTGTTGCATATATTTTTAAATGATATGAAATGGAGACATGGGCAAAAAATAAGTTGATGTTCTCAAAATATTTTTATTTCTTTTTATCTTTCTTGACAGTATACAAAATACCTTGCTCTTATTGTTGCAAAGTTAGCCAGTCATTACAATTTTTTTTTCTGTATAAACTAAATATTTTTCCTCAACTAAGTATATAAATTAGATTTCAGCTTAACAATTGCTAAAGCTTAAGCTTAAGTCACTATTGACTTTAGATTAAGCTGCCAAAAACTTTTTAAAAAACAAAGAAAAACTTCTCTGATAGAGAATATATGTAGTGGTATGATAGTATATATATGAATTCTTGTGATAGTTCTTTAAGTTTGAAATATTCTAAAATAAATATTAAAACATTTATAAATTAAAATGTATGTTCTAATAATATTTGGTTGGCTTTGATTTATACTCATGTAGAGTGAATTAAGATAAGAAATTAGATAGGAACAAAGTAATTATAACAAAAACACCTGATAAAAAGATTTGATTACAAAGGTTTTATGTATTAAATTTATACAAATACATCCATAATCTTTCATCATATTTTGTTCAATCTTTTTTTTTAAAGATTTTATTTATTTATTTGACAGAGAGAGAGAGATCACAAGTAGGCAGAGAGGCAGGCAGAGAGAGAGGGGGAAGCAGGCTCCCTGCTGAGCAGAGAGCCCGATGTGGGGCTCGATCCCAGGACCCTGAGATCATGACCTGAGCCGAAGGCAGAGGCTTTAACCCACTGAGCCACCCAGGCGCCCCATATTTTGTTCAATCTTATCTTAAAATTCCATTGTCTTTCTTTTTTGAATCATAGTTCTGTCATCCAGAAAGTATGAGTGGCAACACAATAGCATATTTACACACATAGTACAAGACATATGGGTGTTTGTAGATTACAAAAATACATTTTTGGTTCCTGTCAGAACTTCTTTATTAACCATGATGATAACTTAACATGTTTTTAAAATAAAATCACCAAAGAATATCAAGGAAATTAAAGCAGCTAAAATATAAACAGTTGAAATGTATAAACTTAATAACTGCAAAATAGAGAATTTTTAATAAATAATTGAGATTATCCTATTCATGGTGGTCATTATTACCCTTTATTACCATAATAATAAATGCTAGTGTGTCAACTTTTTAAGGAAGAAAGTTACATTTATTGTAATGTTATGTCCAAAATAATCATATCAGTGTACTTGAACTGGACCATTCTATGTATTGAGCAAATAAACATGAGAAATTAGGGTACTGTATCCCAATCCAGCAGAAGAAAGACATAATTCCCAAGGCCCAAAGTTGGCTTTCAGGGACTAAGTATTGCTAGATTCCCTAAAGGTAATTGCTAGATTACCTAACCTTTCCTGGTTAAAGGAAAAGTAGAATAAAATAATATTAATTGGGAAAGGAAGCCACAGGCCAAATCATGCAAAGTCTTCCAGGCCATAATAAGGGCTTAGAATGTTTTCCAAGTATGGGTAAAGAGAGCTTGTGTCAGGAGAATAACAAATTCTATATCATGTTTTTAGGAGATACTTTTGAACTTCTGGCCAGAGAACAGTTACTTGAAGAATAAGCACAGATGTAAGGAAAACAGAAAGGAGGTTATCACTTTAGTCCAAACAAGATATAATATGACTTGATATTTGTTGTTTGCTTTGGGGTAACATATAAGTTAATGAATTTAATATGTATTTATAATACAGATATGAAGTTCCCCAATTTTCAGTAGAAAATATGAAGAAGATAATGAAGGAAAACAGGAGAATGTAAAGGAGTAAATCTTTATAGTTGTAGTTGAAGAGGAAAATATTCTACATTACTCAGCATAATTATATTTATCTATTCTAAAAGTTAAAACCATAAAAACAATTTGAATTTACTGGATATCACTGTAACCTATATTGGGACTCCTTTAAAATATAAGTTTTTGGAATAACTCTATTGAAGTTTACCTTACAACCTTACAGTCTACTTCCCTATCCTGCTGAATTTCAGGATGTTTCCTCTTCATTATCTCAATGGTATAAAAGTCATCCTCTTCTGATCACAAAACAATTTTTGGAGTAGGTCTTAGATTGTCCTTAATTTTGATATATTAAGAAATCACAGTGTGCTGTCCCTGTGATCTGGCTTATTAATACTATTCTCATTCCTTCTTACTGCAGATTCTAAGAATTGCAAAGTTTTGTAACTAAATTTTGAGGGTTTTTTTTTCTCTCTACAATTGAGTTGAGGAAAATGAGTGACTATAGCATGAATGGAAGTTCGTTATCAACATGGGGATATGTACAAGAATTGAGTAAAATAAGGACTGAATAACTGATTGTATTATTAATATACAGGTTAATAGTGACCTTAGGAAGAACAGATTAACGGAGAGATAAGAATGAAAAGGATAATAGAATGTATGATGAGAAGATAGGCATGATACACATAAGCAAACTTTTTGGATTTTGTCTAGAAAGAAGCTCTAAGAAACAATGCATTAGGTAATGTAAGAAGAGGGAACAAAGGAAAATATTATTTAGAAATATTTTTAGGTGTGTTATAAACAACCCAACAGTTTTATAAATGGTTTGATCGGGTAAATCACATATGCCAGAGTCTCTTAATTCTTTCCAGGCAGGAATTCATTTCTGAATATCTTTTGTCAAGGTGAAGTCCTAGTTGAGGGCAGGCACACAGATAATTTTAAATAACTGAATACATCAATTACCAAGTATACCTAAGCCAAATTTCTTACCTTGAAATATTGCTTTATTTGTTTTGGTTACTAACTTTAGAAAATGGCTGCTTCCATTTATTAAACTTCATATCAGAAAATCAATCTTATCATCTATTTACTCTGCTGACCTTAGCAATGTTTTAACCACTCATACATTAAACATTTTATTCTATGTAGTTAGGAGATAACTTGGATGTTTCTAGTATTACTTAGGAAAATATTGGACTCATTTAGATTTAACAATTGTATTTTCCTAAATCACATACTCTCAGTAATTCTCAAATATCAAAATCCAAATGCTAAAACAGAGAGGGACAGCTTAAATTGCTGTAGTCTCCTCTCACATTGAGAGAACCTATTACTGCTTTTACTTAATTCATTTCAATGGTAAGTGAATTGTGTCTGGGCCTTTCTGATAAAGAAAAGCATAGGGCAAGCAAGATTTAGTTTAAGCTTCTGAAAAAGAAATTCAGTCATAATGAGAACTTTGAAGATAAGAAAACTTTTCAAAGAATTTTAACTAAGAAGAGTTTCCCATATATAGATCAATAAATAATAAAATGAGTACAAAAGCATTAAAATTATAACAAAGTAATCTTGATATCTAGTTTGTTAAAAATAATATAAAGAACATGATTGTAAACTATACTAAACACAGAAGGAAAAAAGATGCAATTAAATTAATAGGAACATCAGCATATTGATTTTCTGTGGAGCACAATTTTTTTTTAAAGATTTTATTTATTTATTTGACAGAGAGAAAGTACAAGCAGATGAAGTAGCAGAGGGCGAGGGAGAAGCAGGCTCCCTGGGAGCTTGATGCAGGGCTCGATCCCAGGACGCTTGGATCATGACCCAAGCCAAAAGCAGATGCTT
>CM052810.1:33560103-33643777 GCA_028533885.1 Nasua narica | reverse complement strand
AAATTAATAGGAACATCAGCATATTGATTTTCTGTGGAGCACAATTTTTTTTTAAAGATTTTATTTATTTATTTGACAGAGAGAAAGTACAAGCAGATGAAGTAGCAGAGGGCGAGGGAGAAGCAGGCTCCCTGGGAGCTTGATGCAGGGCTCGATCCCAGGACGCTTGGATCATGACCCAAGCCAAAAGCAGATGCTTAACCAACTGAGCCACTACCCAAGCACCACGAGCACAATTTTTTTTGGGGGGGGGCTATTTTTTAATTCTAGTATAATTAACATACAGTGTTACATTAGTTTCCTGTGTACCATATAATGATTCAGTGCTAATCACTGTAAATGTACTCTTAATCCCTTTCACCTTTTTCACCCATCCCCCTACCTACCTACCTCCCCTCTGGAAACCACCAGTTTGTTATCTATATTTAAGAGTATTTTTTTTTATTCTTTTTGTTCATTTGTTTTGTTTTTTAAGTTCCATATATGAGTGAAATCATGTGGTATTGATTTTTCTCTAATTTATTTCACAAGGCATTATAACCTCTAGATTCATCCATATTATTGCTAATGGCAGGATTCCATTCTATTTTATGAATGATAATATTCCATTATGTATCTATACCATGTGTTCTTTATCCATTCATCAGACGATGGACATTTGGATTGCTTCCATATTTTGGCTATTGTAAATAATGCTACAATAAACACAGGGGTGCGTATATCTTTTCAAATTAGTGGTTTTCGTATTCTTTGGGTAGTAGAATTACTGGATCATATGGTAATTCTATTTTTAATTTTTTGAGGAACCTCCATATTCTTTACCACATAACTTTACCAATTTGAATTCCCTCCAACAGTGTACCAGGGTTCCTTTTTCTCCACATCCTTGCCAACATTTGTTGTTCTTTGACCTTCTGATTTTAGCAGTTCTGACAGGTATGAGGTGATATCTCATTGTGGTTTTGATTTGCATTCCCCTCATGATGAGTGATGTTGAGCATCTTTTCATTTGTCTGTTCACTGTCTGAATGCCTTCTTTGGAGAAATGTCTGTGTCTTCTGCCCATTTTTTAATTCAATTATTTGTTTTTTGGTGTTGAGTTGTATAAGTTCTTTATATATTTTGGATACTAACCCTTTATTGGATATGTCATTTGCAAATACCTTCTCACATTCATTAGATTATCTTTTAGTTTGTTTATTGGTTTTTTTGTTGTTCATCAAAAGTTTTTTTTTATTTTGATGTAAGCCAAATAGTTTATATTTGCTTTTGATTCCCTTGCCTCCACAGAGACATATTTAGAAAAGTGTTGCTATAACTGATGTCAGAGAAATTACTGTCTGTGCTCTCTTCTAAGATTTTTATGGTTTCAGGTCTCACGTTTAGGTCTTTAATTCATTCTGAGTTTATTTTTTTTCTGCATGATGTGAGAAAGTGATCCAGTTTCATTCATTTGCATGTAGCTATCAGGTTTTCCCATCACCATTTGTTGAAGGGACTGTATTTTTACCATTGCATATTCTTGCCTCCTTTGTTGAAGATTAATTGAGAATATAATCATGGCTTTATTTCTGGGCTCTCTATTCTGTTCCGTTGATCTACGTTTCTGTTTTTGTGCCAGTACCATACTGTTTTGATTACCACAGCTTTGTAGTATATCTTGAAATCTGGGATTGTGATCCTTCCAGTTTCATTCTTTGTCAAGATGACTTTGGCTGTTGGGGTCTTTTATGGTTCCATACAAATTTACAATTATTTGTTCTAGTTCTGTAAAAAATGTTGTTGATATATTGATAGGGATTGCTTTAAGTCTGTAGATTGCTTTAGGTAGTATGGACATCTTAATAATATTTATTCTTCTATGCACATGGAATATCTTTTCATTTGTATGGATCATCTTCAATTTCTTCTTTTTTTTTTAAGATTTTATTTATTTATTTTACAGAGAGAGAGAGATCACAAGTAGTCAGAGAGGCAGGCAGAGAGAGAAGACAAAGCAGGCTCCCTGCTGATCAGAGAGCCTGATGCAGGGCTTAATCCCAGGACCCTGATATCATGACCTGAGCCAAAGGCAGAAGCTTTAACCCACTGAGCCACCTAAGTGCCCCTCATCTTCAATTTCTTTCATCAATGTTTTGTAGTTTTCAGAGTACAGGTCTTTCACTTCTTTGGTTAAGTTTATTCATAAGTATCTTATTTTTGGTGCAATTGTAAATGGAATTATTTTCTTAATTTCTCTTTCTGCTACTTCATTATCAGTGTTTAGATTTGCAACAAATTTTTGTATGTTGATTTTGTATCCTTTGACATTACTGATTCATTTTTCAGTTCTAGCAGTTTTTTGGTGGGCTCCTTAGGATTTCTATATATAGTACCATGTCATTTGCAAATAGTGAACGTTTTACTCTTCCTTATTAGTTTATATGTTTTTATTTATTTTCCTCCTCTGATGGCTGTGGCTTGGACTTCCAGTACTTTGTTGAATAAAAGTGGTAAACAAGTGCACATCCTTGTGTTGTTCCTGAACTTAGGGGAAAAGATCTGTTTTTCACAATTGAATATGATGTTAGTTGTGAGTTTTTCATATATGATCTTTATTATGTTGAGATATGTTCCCTTGAAAACTACTTTCTTGAGGGTTTTTATCATAAATGTGCTTTGTCAAATGCTTTTTCTTAATCTAGCAAAATGATTATATGGCTTTAATCTTTTCTCTTATTGATATGATGTATCATGTTCGTTGATTTGTGAATATTGAACCACCTTTGCATCTCAGAAGTAAATCCTATTTGATCCTGCTGAATATTTTTTTTAATGTATTGATGGATTCAGTTTGCTAATATTTTGTCAAGGATATTTTCATCTGAGTTCATCAGAGTTATCAAACTGTAGTTCTCTTTTTTGTAGTGTCTTTATCTGGTTTCTGTATCAGGGAAATGCTGGCCTCATAGAATGAATTTAGAAGCTTTCCTTCGGCTTCTATTTTTTGTAATAGTTTAAGACAAATAGGTATTAACTCTTTTTTAAATGTTTGCTAAAATTCACCTGTGAAGCTGTCTGATCCTGCCCTTTTGTTTGTTGAGATTTTTTTATTATTACTATTACAGACTCAATTTCATTGCCAGTAGTTGTTCTGTTCAAATCTTATCTTTCTTTCTGATTCAGTTTTGGGAGGTTATGTTTCTAAGAATAGATCTATTTCTTCTAGGTTGTCCAGTTTGTTGCCATACAACTTTTCATAATGTAGTCTTACAATTTTTTGTATCTCTGTGTTGTTATTTCTCCTCTTTCATTTCTGATTTTGTTTATTTGAATTCTTTCTCTCTCTCTCTTGTTCTTATTTTTGTTTGTTATTTTGAGTCTGGCTTATCATTTTTGTTGATCTTCACAAAGAACCAGATTCTGGTTTCATTGATCTTTTCTAGTTAATTTTTTTTAAGTTTCTATTTTGTTGATTTCTTCTCTAATCTCTATCATTTCTTTCCTTCTCCTGGTTCCAGGTTTTGTTTGTTCTCTTCTAACTCCTTTAGATATAAGGTTAGGTTGTTTATTTGAGATTTTTCTTGGTTCTTTTGGTAAACCTATATTGCTATAGTCTTCCCTCTTAGAACAGCTTTTGCTGCATCCAAAATGTAGAACACTAATTTTTAGAAAATTAGTTTGTAGAGAAAATACCCATGTTGGGATAGAAAATAATAAATGAGAAAGAAAAAGAAAACCACATGCAATTGTTTTACTTAAATATTGGGTCTGAATGTCAAATACTGGAGAAATAGAACTAATATTTTAGAAATGACTAAGTAATGATGGATTTTCTCTAAACTATATTTCCTAGCAAGTGTCTGGCTTCTTGTTCAGTATGTCCAGACCCATCGTGTGAGTAACTGTATTCTCCACTGTCTCTCTTCCTTGGGTCTTACCCATTTTCTGGGGCTGATTCTTTAGGTTACCTCTTTATTTTGAGAGTTTCTCTGGCTCCTTCCAGCTCTACTTTTTCATAATAAATCCAGAATCATTAAGAGTAATTGCCAGAAAGCTGCATATATAAAATCCTCATTTTTAGGACAGGTATTTTTTTAATTTTATTTTTTATTTTTTATTGTGTTGTGTTAGTCACCATAAAATACATCATTAGTTTTTGATGCAGTGTTCCAAGATTCATTGTTTATGTACAACACCCAGTGCTCCATGCAATACATGCCCTCCTTAATACCCACCACCAGGCTCACCCATCCCCCCAACACCCTCCCCTCTAAAAGCCACAATTTTAGATTAAAAATCTAAAAGGGCACCTAGGTGGCTCAGTTGTTAAAGTTCTGCCTTTGGCTCAGGTCATGATCCCAGGGTTCTGGGATCGAACCCCACATTGGGCTCTCAGCTCAGTGGCAAGCTTTTTCTCCCTCTGTCTACTGCTCCACTGACTTATGCTTTGCCTCTCTCTGTCAAATAAATAAATCTTTAAATAAATAGATGATGATGATAGCTAGCTAGCTAGCTAGATAAAACTCTGTTTGTTTCTCAGAAATCCACAGTCTCTCATGGTTCATATCCCCCTCCGATTTCCCCCAATTCACTTTTCCTAATGTCTTCCATGTTATTCCTTATGTTCCATAAGTAAGTGAAACCATATGATAATTGGCTTTCTCTACTTGACTTATTTCACTCAGCATAATCTCCTCCAGTCCCATCCATGTTGATGAAAAAGTTGGGTATTCATACTTTCTGATGACTGAGTAATATTCCATTGTACATATGGACCACATATTCTTTATCAATTTGTCTGTTGAAGGACATATCAGCTCTTTCCACAGTTTGTTGTGGACATTGCTGCTTTAAAAATTGGGGTACATATGGCCCTTCTTTTCACTACATCTATATCTTTGGGGTAAATACCCAGGTGATAGGGTAGATCTATTTTTAATTTTTTGAGGAATCTCCACATTGTTTTCCAAAGTGACTGCACCAACTTGCATTCCCACCAACAGTGTAAGAGGGTTCCCCTTTCTCCACATCCTCTTCAACATATATTGTTTCTTGCCTTGTTAATCCTTGAAGTTCTAACTGGTGTAAGGTGGTATCTTGCTGTGGTTTTGATTTGAATTTCCCTCATGGCTAATGATAATGAACATTTTTTCATGTGTCTGCTACCCATTCGTATATCTTCATTGGAGAAATGTTTGTTCATGTCTTCTGTCCATTTTGGACAGGATTATCTGTTTTTTGTGTGTTGAGTTTGAGAAGTTCTTTATAAATCTTGGATATCATCCCTTTGTCTGTAGTGTCATTTGTGAATATCTTCTTCCATTCTGTGGGTTGACTCTTTGTTTTGTTGACTATTTCCTTTGCTGTGCAGAAACTTTTTATCTAGATGAAATCCCAAAAGTTCGTTTTTGCTTTGTTTCCTTTGCCTTTGGAGACATGTCTTGAAAGAAGTTATTGTGACTGATGTTGAGGAAGTTACTGCCTATGTTCTCTTCTAGGATTTTGTTGGATTCCTGTCTCACGTTGAAGTCTTTCAAATATTTTGAGTTTATCTTTGTGTTTGGTGTAAGAGAATGGTTAGGTTTCATTCTTCTATACACAGCTGCCCAATTTTCCCAGCACCATTTATTGAAGAGACTGTCTTTTTTCTACTGGATATTTTTTCCAATGGGAAAAATATTTTTTTTTTATTTTTTCCAATTTTTGTCAAGGATTATTTGACAATAGAGTTGAGAGTCCATATCTGGGCTCTCTACTCTGTTCCCTTCGTCTGTGTATCTGTTTTTGTGCCAGTACCATGCTATCTTGGTGATCACAGCTTTGTAATAAAGCTTGAAATCAGGCAATATGATACCTCCAGCTTTGTTTTTCTTTTTCAATATTTCCTTAGCAATTCGGGGTGTTTTCTGGTTCCATACAGATTTTAGGGTTGTTTGTTCCAGCACTTTGAAAAATGCCACTGGTATTTTGATCAGGATGGCATTGAAAGTATAGATTGCTCTGGGTAGCATAGACATTTTTTTTTTTAAAGATTTTTATTTATTTATTTGACAGAGAGAGAAATCACAAGTAGGCAGAGAAGCAGGCAGAGAGAGAGGGAGAAGCAGGCTCCCTGCTGAGCAGAGAGCCGGATGCGGGGCTCGATACCAGGACCCTGGGACCATGATCCGAGCCGAAGGCAGAGGCTTTAACCCACTGAGCCACCCAGGTGCCCCTGGGTAGCATAGACATTTTAACAATGTTTATTCTTCTGATCCATAAGCATGGAATGTTTTTCCCTCTTTTTGTGCCTTCTTCAGTTTCTTTCATGAGTGTTCTGTAGTTCCTCAAGTAGGTCTTTTACCTCTTTTGTTAGTTTTATTCCAAGGTATCTTATGGTTTTTGGTGCTATTGTAAATGGAATCAGTTCTCTAATTGCCCTTTCTACAGTTTCGTTGTTAGTGTATAAGAAAGCAAATGATTTCTGTGGATTGATTTTTTTATCTTGCCACATTACTGAAGTGCTGTATGAGTTCTAGTAATTTGGAGGTGGAGTCCTTTGGGTTTTCCACATAATGTATCATGTCATCTGTGAAGAGAAAAAGTTTGTCTTCCTCTTTGCCAATTTGAATACCTTTTATTTATTTTTGTTGTCTGATTGTTATTTCTAGGACTTCTAGTACTATGTTGAACAACAGTGGCAAGAGTGGGCATCCTTGTTGTGTTCCTGATCTCAGTGGGAAGGCTTTCAGCTTTTCCCCATTAAGAATGATATTCATGGGGTTCCTAGGTGGCTCAGTGGGTTAAAGCCTCTGCCTTTGGCTCAGGTCATGATCTCAGGGCCCTGGGATCCAGCCCTAATTCAGGCTCTGTGCTTGGTGGAGAGCCTGCTTCCCCCTCTCTCTCTGCCTGCCTCTTTGCCTACTTGTGATCTCTGTCTCTCTCTCTGTCAAATAAATAAAATCTTTTAAAAAATTATATTTGCTGTGGGTTTTTCATATATGGATTAGTGAAATTGAGGAATGTTCTCTCTATCCCTTTTCTTTGAAGAGTTTTAATCAGGAAAGGACGCTGTATTTTGTCAAATGCTTTTTCTGCATCAGTTGAGAGGACCATGTGGTTCTTCTCTCTTCTCTTATTGATTTGTTCTATCACACTGATTGATTTGCAAATGTTGAACCACCCTTGCATCCTAGGGATAAATCCCACTATTATAGTGTATAATCTTTTTAATGTACTGTTGGATCCTATTAGCTACGATCTTGTTGAGAATCTTGGTATCCATATTCACCAGGGATATTGGTCTGAAATTCTTCTTTTTGATGGGGTCTTTGCCTGATTTGGGGATCAAGGTAATGCTGGCTTCATAGAAAGAATCTGGAATTTTCCTTCTATTTCTATTTTTGAAACAGCTTCAGGAGAATAGGTATTATTTCTTCTTTGAATGTTTGATAGAATTCCCCAGGAAATCCACCAGGTCCTGGACTCTTGTTTTTTGGGAAGTTTTTGATTACTGCTTCAATCTCGTTACTAGATATTGGTCTATTCAGGTTGTCAGTTTCTTCATGTTCCAGTCTTGGAAGTTTATAGGTTTCCAGGAATGCATCTATTTCTTCTAGGTTGCTTAGCTTATTGGCATATAGCTGTTGATAATAATTTCTGATGATTGTTTCTATTTCTTTGTTGTTAATCATGATCTCTCCCCTTTCATTTATAATATTATTAATTTAGGTCCTCTCTCTTTTCTTTTGGATTAGTTTGGCCAGTGGTTTATTGATCTTATTAATTCTTTCCAAGAACCAGCTTCTAATTTCATTGATGTGTTCTACTGTATCTCTAGTTTCTAACTCATTGATCGCTGCTCTAATCTTAATTATTTCCCTTCTTGTGCGTGGGGTTGGCTTAATTTGTTGTTGATTTTCCAGTTCTTTAAGGTGTAAAAAGAGTTTGTGTATTTAGGATTGGTCAATTTTTTTGAGTGAGGTTTGGATGGCTATTTTTTCCCCCTTAGGACCACCTTTGCCATATCCCATAGGTTTTGGACCTATGTGTCTTCATTCTCATTGGTTTTCATGAATTAAGTCCTTTGATTTCCTGGTTGATCCAAACATTCTTGAGCAGGATGATCTTTAGCTTCCAAGTGTTTGAATTCCTTCCAAACTTTTTCTTGTGATTGAGTTCCAGTTTCAGAGCACTGTGGTCTGAGAATATGCAGGGAATAATCTCAATCTTTTGGTATAGGTTGAGACAGTACAGGGATTTTGAATAATTTGCATATTCATTGTTTTCAAATCAGTTCCTTTGTACATTTTGCTCTTTCCATCTAGATTGTTTTCTTTCTTTTCCCTTTTTACTACCTCAGTTTTTCACTTAAGTGTTTATTATTTTTTCCTTACAGGAAACCTTAAGAACATCATCTTTTCCTGAAAGCTCTTTCTGATGCCCCAGGCAAAATGATGTATTCACTTTTAAAGTATTTGCTGTTTTTGTCTTTGTGTTCCCATAAAATGGATAAGTATAAATATTCTCAGAATTTATTTTATAGATTCAAAGTAGCCAAGAGTGTCTGGCATAGTAGGCACTCAGTATATGATATCATCATCATCATTATCTTCATCATTATTAAACATATATGCAGGTTTAAAAACCAATGCCTTACACTTAAAAAAGTTTTTTGTTCTATAAAAGCATTTTCCTACAAAAACTCAATGGCCCATACCTGAGGTTCCCTATATATTTTTCCTGTTTTCCCTAATTATTTTTTAATTCTATCTCCTTCCCACTGCCAATCACTATGTAAGAGAGCTTTCAACAGTATATGCAAAGACTTTCTAATCCATTTAACTTCTCCAGAAGGATATTGTAGATTGACACAGTTAAGGCAATAAAATATGAAAAATTCTGGGCCATGACTTTACAGTAATCTCTGGTCATTTCCATGTTGTGGAATGACTATGAGGCTTAAATTACTGGGAGACTTTGCCCAAGGCGTAAAACCCTTATCAACAATTCAAGGACTCTAATGTGATTGTCAGGAGAAGATAATGAGCAATGGAAAAACACCCCTGGCAAAATAAATTAAAACCTCCACAGACTGATCCTAGCTTGTGATTTTGCCTAAGGCCAGTTTTGTTTTAACACTATTCTAGGTATATTAGGAAATAAGTCCCTGTTTTATCCCTTGCTCTGAGAACCATTGGTAATGCTAAGGCAAATATTAAGTAACAATTCAGTTAACCTATGAATGTTTTCCTGGGGTGATTTCTGTTATTTTTCTAAGCAGGGTAAGACAGTGAGGTGAAAAGACAAACCTGAAAGCAGAACAACTTCTATTTTTGTTTTCTTTTTGACTTCTATCTTATCTCTGTTAGAACCTGCTTAGCCTAAGTGACTCCATTTTGTCCAAGCAGCCATTTTGTTGTTTATGCAGTGAACACAAGCTGACCCTGCCTTAAAGGAACTGAGTCAGCCTAGAGGAACTTAGAAACCAGTAAAATGTGGTCTGCTAGTTCCTGGTAACAGCTCCCAAAAAAACAAGGGCGAGTCAGGCTAGGTGGAGACGTCCAGTCAGTAAAAAGCACATATGTAACCTCCCTGAACCTCCCTGTTTCTGACCAATAAAGATAAAGATTAGCTCCTGGCAGCTATGTGCTCACAGTCAACTTGTGGTTTGTGGTTTTGCCCTATAAAAGTTAGCCTGTGAGACTAGGTGGGGTCGCTTTCTGCATAGGGACAGCCCTGATCAGTCAGTGTGATTCTCAATGCTTGGTGCAAAATAAAGCTTTGCTTGACCTTTGCTTTGTATCAGTCTCATTCCTTTGATCAAGGACCCCAATAATCTCTAGTTTTTTGTCAATGGGAATTGAAATTAATCTTCAATTCTGAAATGTAAATTAGAAATGTTAGATGTTCTTTCAGTTCACATCTCCTTTCCCAAATGTTGTCTGACATTCTATATTCGCTTACATTAAAAAAAAAAAAAAAAAGGTGATGTCATTAAATGACAAAGTTCATGACAAACTTCAGAGATCCTTAGAGGAGACATTATATTGAAATGTGTACATTTAAAAGCATGTACTTTTTAAAGATATGTAAATTCATATTTTTTCAAGTGTTCTTCTCAACCAGAAATATCTCATTTCTGCCTCTCCTCAATCCTAAACTGAAATCAGAACTATAATCCCACATTCCTCTAATCCTGTAAGGTAAAAGATTTTTAAAGCTAATTTAGTTACATCATCTAATAGAATGTTGCAATTACATGGATCTAGTCACCCTTCTAAGTTGATTTAGAAATATTCTTTCTATTTCTAGGTCATTTAGAAAATCTGATGAGGATAGGAATACAACTGGTCAGAAAAGTACATGTACTCACAGAACACATAATGTCGCATGTGATCTCATTGGATGAGGTGGAAAGACTATAAAGGATCCATGGCCATGGTACTGGGAACACAGGCTGTTTTGAATAAAATGTATCTTTTGTTATCTCTACACATTGATTGTTAAACACAACCTCAAAAGTCAATTGTTAATGGACCTCCATCATTTTGCTTATTCGTTTGTAACTTTCAGTGAAACAAAATTAAACACCAACATGTGAGTAATAGAGGTTAATAATTATCCTGCTCTATATGTAATAATGAATGTCATTTGAAAACTAACTGAGAGTTGACTCAATTACATGTCAGCAAAAAATCATAAATTAGTGATTTATATTAATGAAGTTACTTATGATGTACATATATCTTTAAGATACTAACAAGCTAATTTCCTCTTGCTCTACTTCTTCAAGCTGAAGCAACTAACATAAAAATTTATCAAATAATTAAACCTTTTTTCTTTCTGTGAATGTTATTATACCTACAATACAAATGGTGAAGTATAAATATACAAAAAAATTTCACTATTCCCTTGTATAAAACTGTTTATCACCATAGATTATAGCTTGAAATCATTGTCAATCTTTTTTTTAAGACTGATTTATTTATTTGTTGATGGAGAGAGAGAGCTCACAAGCAAGGGGAGTGGGAGAGGAGAAGCGGCTCTGGGCTGAGCAGGGAACCTGATGTGGGGCTTGATCCCAGGACTCTGGGATCATGACCTGAGCCAAAGGCAGCCACTTAACTTGTTGAGCCACCCACGTGCCCCACATTGTCAAGTCTTTTTTAAAATATTTTAAAAACTTTTAATTAACGTGAATCTAATAATGTTTGTATTTGCAATAAAATTGGCATGATTTAGTTCATAGAGGAAGGTACTGTATTAAGTGGTAGTTCATGTTGACTTGAAAAAGTTCAGCTTCCAAACTTTTCATGGAACATCACATAATTTATAGATTCTTTAATGTATTAAAATTTTGTAATGACTTTTTAAAAAATATTTTATTTATTTATTTGACAGAGATCACAAGTAGGCAGAGATGCCAGCAGAGAGAGGCGGGGGGAGGGGGAAGCAGGCTCCCTGCTGAGCAGAGAGCCCGATGTGGAGCTCAATCCCAGGACCCTGACTGAGATCATGACCTGAGCCAAAGGCAGAGGCTTAACCCACTGAGCCACCCAGGCACCCCTGTAATGACTTTTAATAGAGATTGAAACCTAGCATGTTGAGTATATGTTTGAGAACATACATTTATTGTGTATACCACAATAAAATTTGGCTGACAAAAATAAAATATCCTATTGATTTAGGTAATTATTTAGGTAGCCTATTGATTTAGGTAATCAATATTACCTAAAATGCATGAAACTTATTTTCATGATATACAGATTTATGGTTCAAAATTGGGAAGAATTGGTATATTCCACTTTTGAGATTGCATGAGTCTATAACTATAAGCATTGCATGTAAAAGGAACATCAATTTTTATAGCACTTCAATATTTTTTTCCACTTAAACATAAAACAAAGCCATATAATATTAAGAGTGATAATCTGATATAAGCAGCAGGTTTACATTTTAAAGAACTACTTGAGAAACTTTAATATTTTAGTTTTCCTGATTACACATTCTACACAAAATATCTATTATGAAATATTTGAACAAAAGAATCACTTTCATACGAACATCATAAATATTCTACATTTCAATGTATTGTGTGGAGCCCAGTGCAGGGCTTGAATTCAACAACCCTGAGATCAAGACCTGAGCTCAGATCAAGAGTTGGATGCTCAATCAACTGAGCCACTTAGGCATCCCTCAAGTGTATTAATCTTTAAAAATTATTTTCATACATTTTTAGGCAGTATTTAGTTATAACACCCAAAGTTTGGGGGGCACATAGCAGCTATATTAATATGCTAATCAATTGATATTTAAATTCAATCTTTGAAAATGTCAAATTTCTCATATTTTTATATATGTTTTGGAAAATAATTTTACATTTGAGTAGAGTATTATATAGACTAGGGCTAATGAGGAGTTACTATGGCACAGTGAGCTGAATTAGAAGGAATGTCTCTTTTATTAAAACACATAAAATGCTGGATACTTTCTAATACTACATAAGTAATGTAGAAGAAGAAAAAACAAACAAGAATACCCCATCAGATGAGCACAAACTGAACCTGAGTAGCTCATGAGATCCTGAAAGGCATTAAGACATTGATTGTGGTGTTGATCTTTTAATTGCAATGGATGGCAAGAGATAATTCCTAGATTCTTGCCAGATGGGAAAGCTAAGACTGCTTGCAACTGAGCTAATTGTATAAAGTAGATTTGCAAATCTCTGTCACATCTGTGAGATGGATTATAAATTCTCCACTCACCACTCTTAGGAAGCTACAAATAATCTTGTTCTCGACCTGAAGCTCAGAGGAGTCTGGGAACAGGCTTCAAAAGGTGGATACAGAACAAACTTCAGTAGACATATATATTGGGCCCCAAATCTCATTAAATGCTTGGCTCAGTAATTCTAACTTAAGACATTATTCTTTTTTTTTTCCTTTTTTTTCTTCTTAAGACATTATTCTTAAAATTGCATCAAGACTAGGTATTTCATATATGTCTACACCAAAGAAGATAGATGAGTCTTCCATCAACCCAATTGAAGTTGAGTTAAGGAAAAAAAATTACAGATTAAGCAACAAAAATTTCAGACGATGAGGTCAGCTGACCTAGAGTTTGGATAACTTCCTTACCAAACACAAGAAACAATATAAAAAATTGAAATATAATATCATCTCCAAAATAAGAATGTCTAAAATGTAAATAAAACAAAGTTCTAGAAACCATAAGGTAAGTGCATGGCAGTATGAGAAAATAGACATATTGGAATTTTTAAAAAATTATATAAATGGAAATTCCCATAGACATGTTAGCATTTAGACCAAATATATCTGAAAAGAGAATTTGTTTTAGAAGATAGATCAAAGTAAAATACACATATATGAGGCAGAAGTGTTATAGGTATAAATTATGAAAGAGATATAGTGAAGCATAAAATTTAAAAAAAAAGGGTCAGATGTCCAGTAGTTATTTTTAAAGATAAATTGAAAATGGAGAAAAACGATATTTAAAATATAATAGTAAATAAGGTCCTATGATTGAAAGAAATTTATGACTCATCTGTATATGATTCAAATGCATAGTAATAAGAAAGAGCATGAATAATAAGATGCATGATAGATAAGATGCATAATAGTAAAGGGGCTCCTGAGTTGCTCCATTGGTTAACTGTCAGACTCTTGGTTTTCGCTCAGGTCATGATCTCATGGCTGTAAGTTCAAGCCCCACATCAGGCTCTGCAGTCAGCGAACAGTCTGCTTGAGATTTTCTCTTTCCCTCTGCCGCTCTCACTCTTGCTCTCTTTCTAAAATTAAATAAATAAAATCTTAAAAAAAGATGCATAATAGTAAAAATGCAGATCACTTCCCACAAAAAATATGGTTAAGAAAAGCTATAAGAAAAGCAAAGCAAAACTAAATGGATTATTCATGAAAGAATGACTACTCGGGGCACCTGGGTGGCTCAGTGGGTGAAAGCCTCTGCCTTCGGCTCAGGTCATGATCTCAGGGTCCTGGGATTGAGCCCCGCATCTGGCTCTCTGCTCAGCAGGGAGCCTGCTTCCCCCTCTCTCTCTGCCTACTTGTGATCTCTCTCTCTCTCTCCATCAAATAAATAAAAGAAAGAAAAAAACAAAGAAAGAAAGAACAAAAGAAAGAAAGAAAGAAAAAAAGAAAAAGAAAGGAAGAAAGACTTCTCATCAGCAACATTATTACTGTAAGTTCACAGGAGAATCTTTCTAAATCAAAATCCAAATCCAATCCAAAATTTCAATCCAAAATCCAATCCAAATCTAAATTTGGATAATGCTGTTATCCAAATAGCATTAATGAAACAGGGTGAAATAATATTTCTGGATTTGAAAACTCAAGTTAATTGGCCAACCCATGATATTAGTGAAAATAAATTATAAGACTGTTCATGTAGAAATGTTGTGTAAAATCCATATATTAATGATTAATCTTTGGGGTTTAAAATTCTAGCAGTAACATAGAATATGAGAGGGTAGAGACTAAAGTTAAACAATTTTGCAGATTTTTAAATATTTGAATTATAAGAATAAAAGGATGGCTTTTTAATACACAATTAGAATGGATGTGAAACATTTCTGATATTAACTAAAAGAAAGAAAAGAAGGTCAATTTCAAAACCAGTAGAGAAATAAAATGAAAAAGGAAAAAAGAACTAAAGTCTTTAAATATAGAAGAAGGAAAGAAGAAAAAGAGTGAAAAAAGAAGTATGACCAATAAAATATTCAAAACACACAAGTGTGTCAGTTATCCAAATACGAAAGTTGATATTAAAAGATAGCAGAGAGGAAAGATTCCATCTTAAATTCCTATAAAAACATATTTTAAAGAAAATGTTTGATATTTTTAAGTACATCTCTAAATATATGAGAAAATAAACATAAGTTAAGCCCAATGGAAAAGTACACTTTAAGAGAAAAAATAATTTTCTGTGTTGGAAGAGAGCAGAAGGGTCTTTAAAAAATCTTATAAAGAAGAATTGTTAAACTTGAGGTCAATTTTCTTTCAGGGACTCCATGAATCCCTTGAAATTAAACACTAATGTAATTTTTATGAATATATTAGGAATACCTTTATTTGTTTATTTTTGAGCGTGAGTCCACAGCTTTTGTCCGGTTGTTTTGAGAACTGTGGACTTCAATAAGAAAGAGAATCATTGCTATAAATGCATTATTTGAGGAAAGAAGAAAAAAAACAACAGTGGTTAATCTGAGACATAACATTTAACTAAAAGGAGATGAAGCTAGGTCATTTCCAAAATAGAGTTTTGTATATCAAAGCCTCTCAAATGTTAAAGACTTGGAATATTCATATTTAATTTATTTCTCAGTTATAATTATTCAGGTTGTTTGCAGACCAAACTTTAAGTACACTGTTTTACAGTCATAGAGGCTTATTTGGTTATTATTTGGTATAATTAATTTGCCAGAGATGCCTTACAATATGTTAGGGTGGCCAGTAACAAGGGTGGCAAAGAATTCCACAAAGAGTAGAGCAACAGGCAGGACAGAGTTTATTCACTCGCCAAGGGAGGAGAGGGCCCTGACATCAAGAGAGATGTCGGTCCCCAGTTTCTGTCAGGCTAGGCCTTATTAAGGGATATTGAGGGTTGTGAGAGGGTTGCAGCTGTGCCCATGGTGGGGGGTGTGAGAAGAAGGTCAGTTCTTGGCCAGGTGGAGCAGAAGATGATAGGTTTTTCCAGTGGCTCTGTCCAGGGCTTGTCTGGAGTGTGGGTCAGGCTAGAGAAGAATGTGTTCGTTTGGTAGTTGAGGTCTACTTTCTGAGAATGGAAGCCACTGTGACCTAGAAAAAGAAAGTTAAGACCGAGAGAAGACACCTGTGAGTTTTGTCTGTAAGTGGGGCTTGGTGGGGGAAGTGTTAAATAGATTCCTTTCACAATAGTTTCACACAAATTCTATGACAGTCAAAAAAAGGTGTGAATAAAAACAATTGTTAGAGTTAGGGAATTCTGATTTTAGTTTTTGCTGTACTCCAGCTGTTAGATGAGCTACCAAAAGAGAAGAAAAGGAACAGCTACAAGCCCATCATATTCATTTACTTTGTTGTTTATGTA
Organism: Nasua narica; assembly: GCA_028533885.1. Classification (NCBI taxonomy): domain Eukaryota; kingdom Metazoa; phylum Chordata; class Mammalia; order Carnivora; family Procyonidae; genus Nasua; species Nasua narica. Next base: position 33,627,709 of record CM052810.1, on the reverse strand, counting down.
TCTAGTTTAATAACTAGACACTTGGGACACTTCTAACTACCAGGCACTCTGATGTGCCATGGTTAGATGTAAGTAAATAAAATCTTAAGCTTCCCTGTTTATATTTGAATATACTGAGAAAGACAGATACTACATTTTTAAGTCTGTTAACTTTATCTGTTTAATCATCTAAAGCATGGTTTATTGCATGGTTAAGGTATTATTATTACTACTTGGAACTGTAAGTTTCAAATTTATTTTTCCTGGGCTAATGTCTCGATTTATAAACATAATTTTGCTTCTCACAATTCTGGAAGTTAATTATGGACAAATCTTGGGTTATTTGGGTTTTTTGTTTGTTTTTCTCACACCAGGATGCAGAACTAAAAGGAAGGATTCACCTGGGAGAAAGTAGAGATGAGGAAATTTCTTTGATTCAGAAAATAACATTAATAGATGTCACTGACATTTGTTAATTACTTAGCGAATGTCAGGCACAGAGCTGAATGCCACACATATATCATGAAAGAGATACAGACTAGTAACCACCCAGTGTCTCATAGAAAGGAAGGAGACACCTGGGATCTGAACTTTAGAAATTGACTCCAGGGCCTCTGTTCCTCAAAACTCTACAAGACTGAAAGGCAAATTAACCAGTGAACAACTGCCTTATAATTAACCAGTGAATAACTGCCTTATAAATAGCAAGCTACTGTTGTTGTTTTTAATTTACAATTTACTGATGATGAGTAGATACTAATATAAAATTAAAATAAAAGTAAAATAATAGGAACACAAAACTAAAAATACACAAAATAGAAGCCCAATGTGTTTTATATTTATCAGAAAAACTTTTACTCTATCAGAAAGCTATAGAAATAAATCATAATTGCCCTACGTTTTTCCAGTGATTGAAATTTTGAAACATCTTGTCAAGGACTTGTCACAAACAATTTGCAAATCAACAGCAGAGACCTACCTTTGAGTAGCACTCCATTAAATCCATCCCATATAGTGAGTATTATCCCCAATAGGAAAAGCTGAGAATCCAAAGTGAGAATCCAAAAACCATATGTAAAATTGCTTGAACCTTAATGTAAAAAGATAACTTTACTAAGTATAAAGAATTGGCTTTTTCTGCAATGATTTCCATTTGATCTCGCTTAGCCTTAAATAATGATAAGTTGGGGGGCGCCTGGGTGGCTCAGTGGGTTAAAGCCTCTGCCTTTGGCTCAGGTCATGATCTCAGGGTCCTGGGATCGAGCCCCACATCGGGCTATCCACTCAGCTGGGAGCCTGCTTCCCCCTCTCTCTCTCTGCCTGCCTCTGCTTACTTGTGATCTCTCTATCTGTGTCAAATAAATAAATAAAATATTTTTAAAAAAAAATAATGATAAGTTGGGAAAAGACAACACTGAGCAAAGGAATAAAGGAAAGGGTTATTTTTAGTATTGTTTTATGCCATATCCTAAATACACCTACACTTGAGACAAAGTTATAAGAGCTAAGAAACTTATTCTTATAATAGACAGTGTGGTGGGAGAGGCAAATCAAAATGAATATTCCAAGTGAAAAGTTCAATTCAGAGAAGCTACCACTGTGAATTTTTTAGCCTACCACCTTTACTTTCTGGAGAAAAGTGTGTTTGATTTCAACAAGTGTAGACAATCACTTGCAATATATTTTTAATACATCATGTTTTTGTAATCCATGGGCTGTGGAATGTCATCTTCAGTGGTCCTCTGGATGGTCTTCATCACCAACAGTAGGACCTGCAGTGACATGAAAATATAATTTTTGGTCTCTATTATCAAACATAATTTATCAAATAGTCTATTTCATGCTTATCTCAGTATTAAATTTTTTAATTTTATTTTAATCTTGGGGAATTTTAATTTACAATTTACTGATGATGAGTAGATATTAATATAAAATTAAAATAAAAGTAAACTAATAGGAATACAAAACTAAAAATACACAAAATAGAAGCCCAATTTTATTACGGGGAATTTTATTTTAATCTAGGGGAAAGTATGCCCTAATATGTTGATAATTAAAAGATATGAGTAGCTACATTTGAGTGCAATAAGATCTTATAGGAGGCAAGCATTTTTCTAAATTGACATTTCCTACATAGCTAAGTAGAAGACTTACAAGTTGTCCTTGAAAAAATAATTCAGATTTTATCAATCTATAATTTGTAGACAGAAACTCACTGAAGATAACATAGTTTCTTTCAAAGCTGATGAGACAATAGGTAATTCTGATTAAAAAAAGTTAGTTCATATAAGGTCAGTTTTAAAGGGAACTTTTTAAATGGAACACAAGAAAAGTATATTTTACTAGCATAATAAAAGGGAATATGGAATAAAACTTTTAAAGTTTTTTTCAAAATTATGCTATTAATATTTTATGCAATATATTTTATATTTTATCTAAGTATCATTTAATCCAAAATGATATACAACAAACATTGAGGATACATCTGATACTGTTTTGAGGAAATGAATGATAAAAGTAGTGACATAAAACTCTGGGGTAATGTAAAATATTGTTATGATTATAAAAAAGTAGATTTTACTTTTTAAAGAAGTTTTAAGCTTACAGAAAAACTGAGTAAAATGTAGAGTTTCTTCTCTATTTCCCAGTCCCCTCACCACCCAAAGTTTCTTCTGTTATTAACATATTGCATTTGTGTGGTGCATTTGTTAAAATCAGTGAACCAATGTAGGGTATGTTATTTCTAACTAAATGCCCTAGTTTACATTAATATCTATTTCTGTGTATATAGTTCTGTGGGACATCTTGTATAAATCATTATGGTATCATATAGAATAGATTCATTGCCCTAAAAATCCCATGTGCACTACTTATTTATCCCTGACCTCTTCATAGAGCTTCCCACAGCCCTGGCAACTACTGGTCTTTCTCTAGAACTACTGATCTATCTATAGTGTTGCTTTTTCCACAATGCCATACAGTTGGAATTGACCAACACTTCTTTAATGATCCCCTCAGCATAACTAAATTTTAGACAGGTTTCTTTCTATAACCCCTACCCTTCTCTTTCTTAGAGCATTTACTTTAGAAAACTTGTTAATTCTTTCTCTGCTGCTTTGAAATGTGTGTACATCTTCTCCAGCCTCTAGCCAGTTTTGTAACTTAACAATCTAGGAATCATGTCTTTGAAATGTAAATGTGGAAGGAGATAGCAACCTTATCTTCTTGTGCCAAGGTAGGAGCCTAATTTCCATGGGCACTGATTGGCAAACATGGATGGCCTAATTATAGAGAAAAAACTTTTGACCGGGAATAACATTTACTCAGGAGTAACTAATGTTTTACACACATCTCTCTAATCCACCTCCTCTCTGACTTCCTCCAATACATTTGTACTAGGCAGCCCCTGTGCTTAAAAACCTTTCTGACTTGTTTCAGTTGGAGTTGAGTTCAGTCTCTCTCTTCTACCACAGTGGTCTTGAATACAGTCTTTCCTGCCTATTTTACTTTGAGCAGTGCAAATTTTATATTGATAAAAACATACAGTTATACAGCTTTTGGGACTTTTTCCTTTACCTAGCAATATGCATTTAAGTTTCTCCCATGTCTTTTTGTGACTTGATGATTTTCTTTTATTATAATATTCCTTTAATGCATGTATCATGCTTTGTTCACTCACCTATTGAAGGACATCTTGGTTGTCTCCAATTTTTGGCATGTAAGAATAAAGCTGTAGGCTGGAGTTAGCTATTTATACCTTCCCAAGGTTGATTCTGCTCTGGTAAAACCCACATCAAATAAATAAAACTCTGGAAAAATAGTTTTTCTTGAAGGAAGATCTTCGTTAGGAGAACAAGAACTCTAGGTTTTTTTCAAAATGGTTACTTCTCCACCCTACCTCCTGAAAGTATGAGGGGATTTTTCTCTGCTTTTTACCCTGAGAATTTGATGGAGCTTCTATTAGTAAAACTCCTGAAAGTGTGGAGACACCCCTCCCAAGGTAGCGCCCCCAGGAGATTTAATCTTTTAAGCTATGCAATACTTAGTTTCTATCTAGCATTTACTCAATTACCCTATTTAACTGTTCCTACGACTTTCCAGACAGATTCTGACCCTGGTGAGCTGTGATTCTTAATATTTATAGTTGTAATTTATATTTCACATTTTTCAGGGTATCAGCTTGCACTGTGGCTTCAATTCTCTGAGAAATCTAAAGAGAGTTGATTTTCAATTTGTTCAGCCTTTTACTTGTTGGGGGGGAAGGAAGCAATTACTTTCAAGTTTTTACATGTCTGACCAGAAACTGGAGATCCTAATGAGATATAGATATAGATATAGATATTTTATTTATTTATTCATTTATTTATTTGAGAGAGAACACAAGCCAGGGGAGAGGGAGAGGGAGGAGCAGACTCCCCACTGAGCAGGGAGCCTGATACAGGGCTGGAATCATGACCTGAGCCAAAGGCAGACACCTAACTGTCTGAGCCACCCAGGTACCCAACTAAAGATGCTTTTTAAATAAAAATATTATAAAAATTACTTAAGCTTGTCCTGTATCCCTTATATATATCAACCCGTAAATGAAGTAAGTTCATAATATAAAATGTTATTCTGAATGACTAGTCAAGTTTTTCTTAAGAATACGTCTTTCAAATACAAGGAACTTTTTTTTTTAAAGATTTTATTTATTTATTTATTTGACACAGAGAGAGATCACAAGTAGGCAGAGAGGCAGGCAGAGGGAGAGAGGGAAGCAGGCTCCCTGCTGAGCAGAGAGCCCAATGCGGGGCTCGATCCCAGGACCCTGAGATCATGACCTGAGCCGAAGGCGAGGCTTTAACCCACTGAGCCACCCAGGCGCCCCACAAGAAACATTTCTAAACTGAAAATATGCTTTCATAGAAATCAAGACATCTCATTATTTATCAATCCACCAAGGAACTAGTTATGTGACCTTTAGCTCTCTCAGCATGATTTTCCCTCCCTATAAAATTAAGGGAAAGAATTTAGACTACATATTCTCTAAAGCTATTGCAAATGATAGGGATCCATAATTCTGCAAGTAATATTCCCATATGCTATCATTTCAGAGGACAGGCTATCTATAAATTTGCTCTATTTCACTACTAAATACTGTTTTAAAGAATGACTGCAAAGAGTTAAAATTATTTCCTTGACTTTCAGGTCCACCTCTATTTTCTTCATTCTCTTTGGAGGTAGTTCAGTCAGCACTTTTACTATTTACAGACCAAGCTAAATATAGGTGGATAAAAAGGTTAACACAGGAAAGCAAAACATTTGGAAGAAAAATAGATAAGACATTTAAATTCATAGCTAAGGAAACTACATGAAGCCCTTGAGTTATATAAATCGGGAAGAAAAAAAAGAGCACCATGGATCACATTACTACAATGTTTTTAAACCCCGGATGTTTCCTCTAGGGAATAATATGAATAAATATATTCATAATTTTAATAGCTTTTGATATCACTGGTAACATGATTCATAAACACTTAAACCATAGTTTTTTTGTAAAGTCTACTTGCCTGAGGGGATTAATGGCAGAGGATAGTATGTACTGATGCTCTTTTATAGGAATAGGTCTACTCTCAAAATATATTTTATCTCAATCAGTTTCTTTTTCTTTCTTTTTCTTTATCTATTTTAGGTTTGGGCTGTTTGGGAAGGGGACACTTATTTAGACCATTTTGGAAATTGCTAATAAGCTTAGTGATAATAGAACCTTAATTCAAATATTATTTGTGTAGGAAGATGAACAGCTTTGAGACTCCTCTTGCACATCAAATATAACAAACTGTATTTTGCATTTCAGTTTCATATACAAATACTGAAATACAAAATTCAAATTCACACTTGCAATACAAATATTAGAAAAACATTTTTTCAGATTATATAATCCACTAACAGCCTTTTCTTTATAATCTGCATACTTTAAGCAGTTAGTAAATAACAAACATGGTATATTAGAAATTTTTATATTCTTTGGCAAATATTGTTCAAGGAGTTAGAAAAATTCAGCATCTTAAAGGATTAACCATTTTTCATCTTGAGTCAGACTGTTTTCTCTTGATCTAAATGTCACTTCTGTTGAGAGGAGAATTGTTAACTGCCATTCTTATATAAAAAAGTAGTAACGGGCGCCTGGGTGGCTCAGTTGGTTGGGCGACTGCCTTCGGCTCAGGTTATGGTCCGAGAGCCCCGGGATCGAGTCCCATGTTGGACTCGCGGCTCCGTGGGAAGTCTGCTTCTCTCTCTGACCTTCTCCCCTCTCATTCTCAGTCTCTCTCTCTCTAATAAATAAATAAAATCTTAAAAAAAAAAACAAAATAGTAACGATTTAGGGACATGAGTAGTAAAGGTACCTTATAAATTGTGATTTAATGTTAAATGGTGCATAGGATAGGACATTACAAGTCCAGCTAAAAATAAGACTTTACTAAGATTTCATTGTATAGTAAAGGAGATGGCTAACTTGGCCTACACACCAGTGACATCAAAATCTTGACTGTACATCATTAGTTGAGTACATATATCTTTGAGTTCATATAACTTTCCTTAACAATGCTTGAAAGGATTTGTTAACTTGTTGCTTATTAATTTGTTAACTTGTTGCAATATGGATTTGGGGCCACATTCAAAACCAAATAAAACAAGCAAAGAAACATACCAACACATGTTATATTGTTAACCAGAATTTGGAATAAATTACATATAATGTGCTAAAGAGTAAATCTAAATACTAAGATTTAGATATAGTGAACAGAATACTTACATACATAAAAACTTATTAAAAAAATGGTTCTCTATCATCTTCTTTACTTCCAGCGTCTCTTAAGGCATATTAGTCAGCTTTTGTTTCAGTAGGAAAAACAAAAAACAAAAAAACTCAGTGGCTTAAAACAATAAACTTTTATTCCTTGAATTTATTATATGAGTTTGGCTGCAGCTCTACTGGACTTGACAGGGAATTTTTGGCTGCAATGATTGGACCTGATTCATTTCCATGTATTTTTATCCTATTATTATAGCAGAAAGCCAACCCCCAAGGATGGATTCAGGCAGTGCATTATCAAACCATGTAATCACATCTGAATTATAGCTTAGACAGGTCATATATCACATCCATGTGCATGCCATTGGCCAAAGCCAATTATATGGCTAGCTCAGAATTAATGGGTTGGGGAAATACATTCTTCCTGAAGAAAGACATGGTGGTGTTGTGTAGGGAACTTATAAGTATAAACAAAGTATGAGCAAGAATTAGTGCAATCATAGTTTTGTGTAAGGCAGGTCTTATTTGGATATAATATTGGTATTATATTATGCAATGTTTTTCTCTGATGAGTTATTCTATTTTATTTAAAAATGGGTTGTTGTCTACTAGTATGGAATATTGTGTTTTTGTAATCCAAATAGCAGAGTTCTTTGTACATATGAAACTCTCTCTATTCCTGTCTCTGATGTGTTCAGACATGCATATGTGCGTGTGTCCGTACATAGGTATACACACACATAAAACACATACGATTCTGGGACATAAAGTAATTTGATCTTTTAAAAAATTCTCTGTGAAAATATTCCTACTTTTGCACCAGAGAATGATTTTTCAAATTCTCCGTGTTTCTATGCTGATGCTTTCTGTTCTCTCTGATGTGTCCACAACACCAACAAATGTTGTGTAATCTATTCTTGGGGGGAAGATAAAAAATTATGAGAATATGACAAGAAAAATTTCTCCACTATATAAGACTCTTCAATTTATTATATTATCTTTAGCATAATATTAAATATTTCCTTTTATTTTAGTTTCCTTTGTAACTATTTAATAACCATCTTGATTTGTATTAAAAAAAAAAAGTGAACAGTTGTATCTAGATACAGCATTGCAGAACCGGAGTGTTAGGTGACTAAAGTAAGATCAAGGAAAGATTAGTGAACTGAAAATAAGCATCCATTGGAGAGGTGCATGACAATTGGGTAGGATGAATTGTTAAAAGATAGAACTTTGTGCAGTCAGTTAGAACGGGGGCTTAACCTGTTGTATCATGCACATTCAGGTTAATGTGACCTCATTAAGTCACATTAACTGTGTGTCTTAAGTATGTCACAGCCTGCTGAGTTTCATTATACCAGATAGTCAAGGTAAATGCCAGTGTGCTGTTGTTAAAAAACTTATAAATTACTATTTTTGCCCAGGGATCACTTTTTGAGAGAAGACATAAAGCTCTTCCATGCACATAACATTTTACATTTGGCCTTTTATGGATCTTTAGCTTATTTGCTTTTTTCACTTTGCAGAAATATCTAGTATATCTATCCATTCATGTAGTATAGATATGTATCCACATATGTGTATATATGTATACCATTCTTGATTTTCGTTAATGACAAGATACTATATCATGCTCTTAATTTACATCATGTTGCATATTGATATAGTTAGAAACTTACTAGTCTGAATGTTTGCTTCCCCCCAAAATCCATATGTTGAATCCTAACACTCAACGTGATAACATTAGGAGGTCAGGATCTTTGGTACATGCTTAGGTCATGAGAATGGAAACTTCATGAATGGGTTTTGTGCTTTTATAAAAAAGATCCCACAGAGCTCCCTAGGCCCTTCCACCATAGGAGAACACAGCAAGAAGGCACTGGCTATGAACCAGGAAGGGCCCTCACAACAATGCTGGCACTTTGAGCTTAGATTCTCACCTTCTAGAACTTTGTGAAACATAATTCTGTTGTTTATAAGCTACCAGTCCTTGGTATTTTCTTAGAGAAGCCCTAATGGATTAAGACAACCAGCTAAATAACCTTAAGGATAGTGAAATAATTGATGAAAAGCAGAAAGTTATTCAAAGATGAACTGCATTCAATTTTACTAGATAAATAGAAACTATTTGTCTTAATACATATATGCTTGTGGAGCCTCACACATTCCATGACAGCGAGCAACAGGATATTGTTTGGCCATTTGCTTATGCTAGATAATGATTATTTATCTCCTAAAAGAAGTAATTCTTAAACCAATATTAGATGTGCATGACACAAATACAAGATTTGAGTCTTTTCACTACCATGAGATAATTTATTTAAATATCCAAAGACGAGAGAGAGACAGAGAGAATAAAGTGCTTCTATCTCATTATATTATTATTTTTATGGAATTATAGCTTTATTGTGGTAAAATTGAAAACCAGTAAATGCCACATATTTAAAGTGTACAGTTTGATATTGACATATGTATATATTTGTGAAACCATCACCACAATCAAGAAAAAATATATATATAACCGTCATTCCCACAGATTTTCTTGTGCATCTTTGTAATCTTTGTCTCTCATCCCTCTCTAAGACCTTGCCCTGTCCATAAGCCACAATTGACCTGACCATAGATTAATTTTCATTTTCTAGAAATTTATGTAAATGGGATAATCTTTTCTTTGACTTCTCCTATCCAGCATATTTATTTAGAAATTCATCCATCTACTTAGTATGTGTATATTCATTTATTTTCATTGCTGAGTTATTTTTCTTTGTATGGTTTATATAAACATCTATTCCGTATTTGGAAATAAATGCCAGTAATTGACTATCACAAAAAAAGTTGTTATAAATAGTCACGTGTAAGTCTTTGGACAAATGTTTTCATTTATTTTGGGTAAACATCAAACACCAAAGTGGCTAGATGATACAGCAAATATATATTTAACTTTTTAAGAAGCTGTCGGGGGCGCCTGGGTGGCTCAGTGGGTTAAGCCTCTGCCTCCGGCTCAGATCATGATCTCAGGGTCCTGGGATCCAGCCCCACATCGGGCTCTCTGCTCAGCGGGGAGCCTGCTTCCCCCTCTCTCTCTGCCTGCCTCTCTGCTAACTTGTGATCTCTCTCTCTATGTCAAATGAAATCTTAAAAAAAAAGAAGCTGTCAACTACTTTCCAAAGAAATTATACCATTTTGCAACAGTGTTGCTCCACATCCTTGACAACACTTGCTATGGGCATTTGAGTTTGAATTTTATGGGTATTTTAATTTGAATTTGAATTCTATATTATTCTAATAAGTGTTTAAAGATCTCTCCTTTTGGTTTCAGTTTATACTTCCCAATATTTAGTGATGTTGAGCATCTTTTCATATGATTATTTCCCCTCTCTATATCTTCCTTAGTGAATTGTCTATTCAATTTCTGTGCTATTTAAGAAAATAAAAGATTGTTTTCTTATTATTGAGTTTTGGGTGCTCTTTATGGATGCATTCCTTTATTTTCTCTAAGTCTTTACGTTGGTTCTTCCTTTCTTTAATAGTGTCATAAAAAGAGCAGAAGTCTTCACTTTGATGATGTTTAATTTATCAATTTTTTTCTTTAACGGGTTGTGCTTTAGGTGTGCTTGCTTATTTTTATAACTCAGAAATCTTTTGTCAAATTTAAGGTCATTAAGATTTTCTTATCTTACTGAAATCTATAGTTTCAGCTATTATATTTAGGTATATAATAAATACCAAGCTAATTTTTGTATACTGTGGAATACAAAGAGAAAAAGTTACCATTATTAGCTATCATACTGCTATCCAGTTGTTCCAGCAGTATTACATTACCTTGGCATCTTTTTCCAAATAAACTGAACGTATATGTATGGTGGGTGTACATCAGGATTTACCATTCTCTTCCCTCCTTGATAGTAGTAATTTCTGACTTTTCCCTCCTAATTCTGGCTGTGGTTCTACTCATTACAATAATCTCCTGAAATAGCCAAATTTTTATTTTATAAATTTTCTATATTATTCTATTTCTCTATTTTCTATTTCATTGCTTTCTATTCTTATTTTTTATTATTTCATATTTAATATTACTTTGTGTTATTTTTCTTTTTTAATTTTTTTTCCTTTTTAATTTTCTTAATGTGCATTTGAAGGGCATTATTTTAAGAACTTTCATATATTAATGTAATTGTTTAGTGCTATAAGCATTTCAATAGATACTGCTTTAGCTGCATTCCCAAATTATAATATATTGTATTTTATTTTAATTCAATTTAATAATTGCTCAAATTTTTTTCTCCTTTTTTAATTTGATCCATGAATTAATTAGACTTAATCTATTTATTTTCCATACAATAAGGATTTTCCAGACTTCTGTTACTTATTTTTAATCTAGTTCAATAGTGATCAGAGAACATATTGTGTGACTTGAATATTTGTTAAAAAATTTTTCAAAGCTTGTTGTATGACCCATATCATGGTATTTGGTAAGTGTTCTGTGTGTACCTGAAAAGAATGTGCATTCTGCTGTTTTGGGTAGAATCTCTTATAAATGTTAAATTAATCAGGTGAAGTTGATGGATAGTCATCTTCTACATTCTTTTATAATTTCTTTTTAATTATTATATTGACTATGGAGAGGAGATATTGAATCTGGCTGTAATTGTGGGATTATCTGATTTTCTTTGCAGTTCTATCAGTTTTTACTTCACACACTTGTCCTCTTAAGGAATAAATAACTGTATCTTTATGAAATTATTTTTTAATTCCTTGTAATAATCTTTGCTATGGAATCTATCATGTTTGAAGTACATATAATTCCTTTAGATTTTTTTGATTGATATTAGTATGTTATATCTTTTCCCAGCTTTTCTTTGAAAATATTTTTCTTTATATTTAAAGAGGATTTATTTAGGTAATGTATAGTAAATTTTTTTTCCAGTGTAATCTTCCCTACATTTAACTGGGATATTTACATCATTTATATTTAATTTGACTATTAATATTATTTGTTTTTCAGCCTTTTGGGGATATTGCCTGTTATATTACTATTGTATTTTTCATTAGCTTTTTAGATAACAGTTTAGTTTTATTTTATTATTTTCTTAGGTAAACTTGATTTTATTTATGTCAAATGTATGTATATGTATATGAAATTTGATTATAGTGTTTTTGTCATATTTCTTATATATAGGTTTCATTGACCTTTTATCCATCGGTTTATAGTTTTCTTCAAATTTGAAATGTTTTTAGGCATTATTTCTTTACATATTTTTTTCCTCTCCTCTCCTTTGGGGATTCCAATTACATATAGATTAGAATGTTTGAAGTTTTCCCACAGCTAAAGGATGCTTTGCTCTTTATTTGTTAGGCTTATTTTATTTTATTTTTTGGTGTTTTTCTTTTGGGAAATCTCTTCCTGTGATATTTTCAAATTCACTAACATTTTTTTTTTAAGATTTTATTTATTTATTTGTCAGAGAGAGAGAGCACAAGTAGGCAGAGAAGCAGGCAGAGAGAGAGGAGGAAGCAGGCTCCCTGCTGAACAGAGAGCTAGATGGGATGTGGGGCTGGATCCCAGAACCCTGAGATCATGACCTGAGCCGAAGGCAGAGGCTTTAACCCACTGAGCCACCGAGGCGCCCTCAAATTCACTAACATTTTATTCTTCATTTATAATTTGATGTTAATCCCATCTAGTTTATCATTTCTCATTGTCCAATGTATCCTTTCTTTGTGTCTTGCATTGCATTATGTTAATTTTTATGCACTTGCTGTTTGTAATGCATCTGTTGAAATAGAGAAAGTTCACATGTAGATACCATGAATAAGCAAATAAGAATATCATCAATATTATTACTGAATGCTGCAGTTTCTAAATATTTGAAGATAATTACTTCACAAAAGAAGAAACTGCTTAGATTCTTGGTTTTTGATGAGGGAGAATTTTTTGTCTTCTTATGAGAAAATGATGAAAAGAGTAAGAAAAATCATCTCTACTTATGCTCAGAATTGTGAGTATTTCAGGAATGGACTCACATCCACCTCAAAAATTTTGCATTATATCTGTTTATTCTTAATATTATAAGTTGAAATATTTCAGACTAATTTTTTTTCTTGGACATTTGTATCTTTCATTCACTGCTTTATGAAATATTAACTCTTATTATCTTAAGACCTGAGAAGACTAAAGACTTCTCATTTATCATGGCCATATAAATAATTTATCTAATAAATTTTAAAAAATCAAATTGATAGCAGTTGGGATTTTTACTCCACAACACTTGAATAAGGAAAAAAAGTCACTTGGGAAATGAAACTCACCACATGCTTTGAGAAGTCTTCTAATTCAGAGTATTTACAAATATAGAACAGATTTTCTAGGAAACCTTTCTTTTCCAAAGTAATAATAGATGTGCAGGGAATCTTACACAGATCAGAAGCTTGCAAAGATTATATTTTTAAAAGAGGTGATTGGCTATGAATGTCACTTTTGATTTACACTGGTAATTCTGGTAATTCAGAGCTTGTGCTTTTATAGTCCATATTTGGCAGAGATGACAAAGTCTAGTGCACATATAAAATGGCAGGTTGAATTAGAGACAAATAAAATAGGAACTCTGAAAAAATGAAGACATCAAACTTTGAAGTTATAGTTAGTGAGGATACTTGTTTGTCTTGATCTTAGAGATGAGTGGAGGGTATGAAAAAAAAAAAAAAGGATCTCTCAGAATTCCTAGCTCTAAGGTTATCCTTCAGTGAGAAAAAAGTACCAGAATTCAACTACCCATATATGTATAATTCTAAGAATGCCAAGTCTGATGTTTTATTTCATTAAGTGTGTTGTTAGTGCCCATAGTGTCATTCATGTTGAAAGATTTTGAAATGCTTCTAAAGGAATGAACTTTATATATAAGCAAAAAATTATTTCTACTAATCAAGATAAACAATTTTGAGCTCACAATGCAAGAAAAAAAGAGGTACAATCCAGCCAAACACAAAAATACAATCCAGAAATGTAAAATTGAGGAATCCAAAAGAAACTGGAAATGCTAAAATAATTTGATTCAAAGTATAGCTATTCATGTTTAATGTAATTAAAGACCTATAGAATGGTGTCAAAATATTTTAAAAGTTAAAGAGTTTTTCGGAAATGATATGTGGAGTTTTTAAAACGACCAAATTGGGGGAAAAAGATAATTTGAATTAGAAATTTAATTAATGGTTTAATTAAGATCAAACAAATCAAGAGAAAAGTGGTGAAGTGGAAGGTTATCTGGAAAGGAAGTAGTCAGAATGAAGAATATAAATGGAAAATAAAGGAAAATAAAGGAAATTTATCAGACACGTGGATGGAACTTGACCTAAGCAGTTTTGGAGAATCGTGTTTTGACTGGCAATGTTAATGTGAAATCCAAAAAGAATTGTTAGTATGTTTTACATATAAACATGGTTTAGCCATTCTAAAACTACTTGAGGTGTATCTAAGGTTGAACAAATAAGTAAATGAATTGCAGATGATGGTCATGTTTTTCACTATCAGAGAAAGAAATTACAAATAGCAATGGGAGGGAGAAGGCTCAATTGAAGCTTATAGTAAATTACAGTTGAACATAAACATGTACATATAGCAATATATACATAGCCACATAAATATAACTATTTGTCTACGTACCCATATCTGTCTGTCTATCTACCTATCATCTATTCATCCGTCATCTATCAGTCTACCTTGACTACCTGTGAGTTCACACCAGCACCTCTAATTTCAGTCTAACATCGAAGAAATTTATTGTTTGTTTTTATTATATTCTGCTTGTTTTTCCTAGTTTTCCTCTTTTTTATATACTTCTAAAGCCTTTCTCCAACAATGAGAAAATTGATTTGTATTATCTTCAATATATTTCTTTATTTGCTAAATAACCTTATATGTCCTAACCAAGCTAGTCACTTTCTTGATTTCTGGCCCCACCTTTGATTTCTTGAAGCCTCTCTGATGTGGCCTTTTCTGAGGCCCTACCATTTCTTTGGCTTCTGGCCATGCTGCCATCTTCAAGGGAAGAGAGCTAAAGGACATTAAGGAAAGAAATGGAGGGGAAGCCAGAAAGCATATCCAGAGTTGATATACCTATAATTTTTTAAAAAACACTTTATTTTTCTAAGTTTTACAATCTATTCTGGCCCTGCATTAATATGTCTGACAGAAACTTAAGCTGCATTATAATTGGAAGATTTAGCTCATTCTCCATAAAAAAATGGAATGTCCCAAGGAATCTTACATAGTCTGGAAAATGCAAACAATATTCCCTGTCTTTAGTCTATACTAGTTTTGATGAAATGGCATCTACATAAGCATACTTGGTCTTTTGAAGGCAGAGGGCTTTGCTTTTCTTCTTTCAAGTTGAAAACGGTGGAGTCATGGTCAGGACTGAAACCCTATATTTCAAGTGTTTTCAAGTGTTTCAGGACCATGGATGAACTATGCAGTCAATTCGTTTAAGGTTCTATTGAATGGATCTACAAATAACTATTTTTTTCCTCATTACTGGAAACTTTAAAAAACTTTTCTCATTATCATATGTCTTTTGCTTTTATTTTTGAGGACTTTTCCATTATCAACTAATCATTATTTTTCCTCTATGAACCAACAAGTTCCAAAATAAAACTTTTGATGGGAATTTTTTTTCTAGAACCTCAGAAACCTCTACTTTAAGCTCTTAATAACAGTAACAACATCAGCCATTCATGGATGTGAAGTTATAGAAAGCATTGGGAACTTGCTTGACATCAGAAGTCATTAAGTGTTCCAAAACACATTTATCATTAATAGAATAATGAAAATTAGTATCTAAATAGTAATCTAAATTAGTATTAGTATCTAAATTAGTATCTAAATACTAATTTTCTAGTTCTAGAATGTTTTTACATTTCTTTCTTAACATTTTTTTGAAGGAAGTGAATATTAGTGACGGTCCTGATATTATAGGTTGGTCTTTCAACTTGGGACAGAAGAATGACTCAGTGGAAAAAACTATTTGCTATATAACTTGGACAAGCTTCCCATAATAACCAGATATAAGGACGAGGTATTTATATAAAATCCCTGAAATTAATCTTAAAATATCCCAGAGATGTAATAGCAGATAGGAGTAGTGAATAGAGTTTAAAAAAAATTATCATTAGTAAAATCTTAGTAATTCTACCTGATATTCATTCATTTTACATTTTAGTTTAACTCTAGACTTTCTTTTCTACTTGAAAAAGGGTTTCCTTTGGCAATAATTTTAAAAATACTCAAAAGTCACATAAATCTCTGCTTTAGAAACTAAAATGACAGGAAATTTTATTGGTATGCTATACAGGGGGATGAAGACCTTAATAATAAAATAAATATAATTTATATAAGTTCTCAATATTAGTAAAATAATCAGCTTGTGTGTTTTTTCATAATTAGTTTGCATATGCTTATTTCATTTTAAAATTAACGTTTTAAAGTGGATAACACTCAGGATTTGATATTTTCTGCACTCTAATTATTTTAGCACATTAAAAATATAACTTTGGTTTTATATGACCATTGAGACAGATTTTGAGGAAAAATGATGAACCAGATGCAGTTATAGTTAGCTATTTACCGCTGAAAGTATACTTTTAAACTCTTTTATGTATAAGAAAGCAGTCGGATGGTATGTGCATGAAACTAAAATAGATTTTAAATATAGTATTATATTATGACTGAAATTGTATTACAGATGCATCAAACTGATACTATATATAGTGAAATCATATATGAAGTTTGCTATCTTATTTTTAATTAATCCCCAGGATTTTTTGTAACACCCATATATGTAATTCTGCTTAATTAGATATTATGTATGGAATGGTGACTTCATTTTAATTTTACTTTGATTAATATTTCAAGTTTTTTAAAGGGGTTCTGAAGGGCACCCGGGTGGCTCCGTGGGTTAAAGCCTCTTCCTTTGGCTCAGGTCATGATTTCAGGGTCCTGGGATTGAGCCCAGCATCAGGCTCTCTGCTCAGTGGGGAGCCTGCTTCCCCCTCTCTTTATGCCTGCCTCTCTGCCTACTTGTGATCTCTCTCTTTCTGTCAAATGAATAAATAAAAAATCTTTAAAAAGTGGGTTCCTGAGCTTCAAGTTATAATAAAAGACCAAATTGCTTGTAGTAGATCAACATATTTAAGGCCTTTTGTAAGCCACTACAACTTATATATTTAGTATATATTTTTTAGCAACTTTGTTTTCAGATCACTGAAATATCTCTTAGCTACTGTGTTGTACACAATAAGGTATTTCAAACTCAATTTGTTCTTTTCCTCACACTGACTTGAATCAATCATTTTTCTAAGAAATCTACCTATCTATCTACCTATCTATCGATTTTATTTTTTTCAGTGTTCCAAGATTCATTGTTCATGCATCACACCCAGTGCTCCATGCAATACGTGCCCTCCTCGATACCTACCATCCAAGCCTCACTCAAAAAAATTGAAAAATCCTGAATGCACCACTCTCTTTACACCTTAAAGAACTGGAAAATCAACAACAAATTAAGCCAACACCATGCACAAGAAGGGAAAGGTAGGGTGAATTGTTTTATTTTTTAAATAGGATAGTATTTGATAACTCAGTTCTAGGCTCTAGGTGTGGTATTGCAATTTGCAGGCCCTCTGACACTGGACAGAAGCTATACAAAAGTTTTATGAATTCATATTGTTACTTCTAAATCTCATCCAAAATTAATCAGGTTTCATTTACTTTTTCCTTTCTACAGTTTTACCTCCTTTGTCTGATAGTGAGAAACTTGGTTCCAATTATCCTTAGTGTATTTAGTTATTCCACTAGTCATAGTAGGACTATCATGACAAAATACCACAGGCTGGGTGGCTTAAACAGAAATGTATTTCCCACAGTCCTGAAGGATAAAAGTCTGAGATAAAAATGTTTGGCAGGGCTGGTTTTTCCTAAGGGCCATGAGGGAAAGATCTGCTTCAGGCCTCTTCTTGGCTTACAGATGGCTGTCTTCTCCCTGAGTCTTCACAGTGTCTTCTCTCTTTGTATGTTTGTGTCAGATTTCCTCTTCTTAGGACATTAGTCAGATTAGGGCCCACCCTAATGACTGCATTTTAACTGAATCACCTCTCTAAAGACCCCTTTGCTACATTTTGAATACTGGGGGTTTTTACTTTAACATATTAACTGGGGGGGGGGCATACAGTTCAGCTCATAACACCCTCTAAGTGTAACCAGTTTCTCATTGTCATCACTACCCCCTTTTCTCTCTGCCCACCCTCCTCACCTCTCTTGAACTGACAACCTATTCTGGACTGCTGTCCCACCTCATGGACACCTTCACTATGAGTATACTCTGACACCCTGTAGAGATCAGCCTTTTACATGTGGACTTTCCAAATGATCTGAGCTCTAACATTCTGTACTAGGCTGCATCTTGTTTTGGATCCCTTCTTTATCCCACTTCAGGCATAGGACCCAATATATTATTAACTTTTATATCCTTTCAGATTTGACACCTATGCAAAATAATTCTTTAAGTGTTGCCCAAGAAATCCCCAGGCTAACTAACAATACCCTTTGACTATTGAACTCCTAAAGTCAGCCAAATATCCTTGACTTTTCACCATACTCAAAAAGCAAGTATCCAAAGAAGTATAGTCTCCAAAGATACAATTCTCTCAATTGCAAAGCAGATGTATTAATGGGGAAAAAAATGAATATAATGGCCCTTCCCAGATTTTCAAACCAGAGGCTGTCAAATGAAGTAGCTGATCAAGGAAAAATTATCTACTATCAGGTCAGGTTTTCCTTGCTATTTCTTTCCCTCAGGAAATTATGTGAGCTTGTGTAGCATATGTTTATTACACACGCCTCCACTAAAAACTCTTGAATGGATAATTCCACCTTTTTAGTTTTTTTCCTTCTCTTTTCCTTCTCTTTTCCAATATGTCATTGCCCGGTTGTCTGTTGCAAGTAAATAAATTCTCTTTTGCATGTGGGTCACTATACTATATATTCTAGAACCTGTATTTGGAGCTAGAAGTAATAACTGAAAGTATAGTTTGAGTAGAAGTGATCAATTCTGAGAATGCATGCACAGAGATGCCAAAGTGGGCCCCATTTGTAAGGGGCCTTTTCATCTGATTCTGTAAATGAGAGAGTATAGAAACCGAAAGAATCCGGCCGGTGAAAATATTCTTCCATCAAGTAAGTAAACCATGAAAGCTTCATGACCTATTGACTCTTGATTATGTATTTGTTTCCTTATTGTACCTTAAGGTTTATTATTATTAACTGATTCCAAATATCTTGACAATATTGTAATCTTTAAGAAAATATAGCCATAAGTGAGTAAAACTCACACAAATAATACAGCTTGTCAGCTGCTTTTAGTACCTCCCTCTTTTAAAATTTTTTTAAATATTTTTTGTGAACTATAACACACACAAAAATATGCAAAAGATTTAATAGTGTAGTTTATCATTTTTTCTTATCTTTTGACACACTATGGTGTAACTTTGCATTTTGGGATATTCTGTGTAGAGTCATGCTGGTGTGTACTCTGGTGTCTGAATATTTTCAGCCTACCAAATGTTTGTGGATGCCTGTGCATGTGACTGCATGCATTTTTAGTTCACTCATTGTTATTGTATAATTGCATCAGAATTTCTTCTTTTGTGTATGATGGGCATTTGAGTTGTGTGTCATTTTAGGCTTTAACAGATGTGATTTTATTCATATCTTCTGGTATAAACATACCATGTTCTATTGGAAATATACCCCAGAAGAAGTAACTGGATGAGAACATATGCATATTTTCAACTTGTCTTCAATGAGACTTATTAGAACTTTGTTTTTGTTTGCTTGTTTTTCTGGGAAAAAAAATCTCTGGCAAGAAATCCTGAGAAGCACAGTATCACAATGAAGAGCTCATTAAGATCACTCTTTTGAACTCTTAGTATATCAGATTGTGGGGATTTGTGCATAGGCACAATGCAGGTGATATGGGCAAAAAAGAAGTTCTGAAGCATGATGATATATATTGTAGTAGTGGATTGGCACTTAGCTATTTAAGCCATCTTTAATTTTATAATTTTCATTTCAGTGACCTTAAGCTGCTCTATCCACAAGACACAAAAATATGAAAAAATGTATCTGGCAATTTTTAAATTTAAAGAGCTAGATTTTTGATCCTTTGATTAATTTTCATGTCCTTTTACAGGTGACACTGAACCCTAAGAGGTAAATTATAAATCTTGCAGGATAACACAGGGTTTAAATCACTTCAGTGTCTGTGTCCTTTTAAATGAATTTGTACAACTTTTAGAATATATTTCATATTGTACTGAAATGGCAACTGGGATGTGTATCTAAAAGGAAAAAGCACAATCTGGAAAACCAAATTAAATACCATTATAGTTCAATGCCATTGGCCAACATTTTTCAAGTTCTAACATCAGAATGAAATATGAAAAATTCCCCTTTCACCTCATAAATCTTTTGAAAATACTGATTTTATGTAAATAGTCATAGCAAATTAAAGAAATTAACTTGTGGCTATTATTTGAGTCTCTGACTAGAGATTTATATGGACAGAATATTCTCATTGATGCAAGATACTATGTTAAAAATATACCATAAAATTAAAATTTATTAGCAGAAACTACACCCAGATTATTTACTCTTTAAAAGAAAACTTATCCCTTACATAAAATCAGTATTTAATTTGAGATATTGATGTCATCGAATTGGCCTGTGGTAATTTTTCAAAATTGATTTAGTTCTATACTTTTTATCTTAATGTAAAAGAGAAACTCTAAATAAAATGAATTAGGCGCTCTTATATTGCACATATGTTTTAAACATTTGAAAATTTTTGAAACCTATATATTTGTAAGCACCTCTAATTAGCAAAAGGCCAGATAAAATTTATCTTAAAGATGGAAGAGGTATCTATGCCATTCAAAGACCATTTAACGTATTTTGAAAGTGTAACTATATTTGGAGTAATGATAAACAATAAAGTAAAAGGGAAAGAATTTGATATAGAGTCAGTAATGAATACTCTAGGATTAAGAAAACCTTTGTTCTAACTGTTCTTTTCTTATCTTACATGTCTTGAAACTGTGGATACTATGTTTTAATATTTTTGTTCCACAATGTCCCTATTTCCAAAATAAGATTTTTTCTCTTTTAGATACAGAGTGGTAGCAACTGTTGTGAAAAATCTACCAATAGATCTTGACAGATTTTGGACATTATTTTTAGCCTCAAGATTGTCATGGCTTCAGTCCTTCACACATTCATTCAAAAATATTAATTATACATTTATTAAACACAAAACTCAGTGAAATCTTCAAAATATGGAAAGTTTGAAAAAGACAACTTCCTGCCTCCAACAACACATGGTCTGTTGAAGGAAATCAACAAAAGTTTAAGAAATTTTCATATAGGGAGGCCTGGGTGGCTCAGTGGGTTAAAGCCTCTGCCTTCGGCTCAGGTCATGATCTCAGGGTCCTGGGATCAAGCCCCACATCCCATCTAGCTCTCTGCTCAGCAGGGAGCCTGCTTCCTCTTCTCTCTCTGACTGCCTCTCTGCCTGCTTGTAATCTCTTGCTGTCAAATAAATAAATAAATAAATAATTGTTTAAAAAATGAAATTTTCATATAATAATATTATACAAGCATATTGAACAAATATAGATTATGAGGTCCATGAACATGGCATACTTGTGTTAAATATCTTAGTATATTCCCTGATAATACAACTAGTGCATATATATTGACCTATATGGAATATCATGTTGTACAGTGCTTGATACAGAGAAAGTGATGATTTTTGTTGAAAGAATAAACTTTAGTTAACATTTATTACTATGTTCACATTAACATTTTAAGAGATTTTATACATATTAATTGATTTTACTCCTACACCATTCTTCTTTTAAAATACTTAGGGGCGCCTGGGTGGCTCAGTTGGTTGGGCGACTGCCTTCGGTTCAGGTCATGGTCCCGGAGTGCCGGGATCGGGTCCCATATCGGACTCCCGGCTCTGCGGAAGTCTGCATCTCCCTCTGACCTTCTCCCCTCTCATTTTCAGTCTCTCTCTCTCTAGTAAATAAATAAAATCTTTAAAAAAATATTTGATTTATTTAAAATAAAGAGCATAGAGAGCATGAGAGAGTGCAAGCAGGAGCAGAGGGGAAGGTACAGAATGAGAGGGAGAAGCAGGCTCCCTGCTGAGCAGGGAACACCATATGGGATCATGACCTGAGCTGAAGTCAGACACTTAACAGACTGAGCCACCCAGGTGTCCCTGTTCCTACAACATACTTATGAAACTCTTCACATTTTACAATTGATGAAACTGATTCATAAGGATAATAAGCTCTGCCTTTAGTAAGTGAAAAAAGAATAGAAATGAAGTGAATTAACTATATAATGGGATGTTTAAAAAGCACTCTAAAACGTAGCATATTCAAACAACCATCACTGGGGAATATCCTGAGCTTACCTCCTCCCACAGATACAACTAAATAACACCCACATCAGTGTAAATAACCCAGAAAATGACCCAAAGACTGGCAGAACAGACTCTCCACACCTAAATGTTGAGAAGAGGCCACACTGTAGAGGGTAGGAAGGATAGAGATGTGTTCTGGAGCTATAGAGCCCCATGGGACTGTCTGCAGGATGGAGGGATCCCACAAGTGCAAACAGGGAAGAGAAATTCTCATACCAGCACCGCAGACATGGGGAACCTGCACGTGGAAGACAAATCCCCATAACATTTGGTTTTGAAGACCAAAAGAGCCTAATTTTGTGAGTTCTTAACAATGAGTGGAGCTTAACACTTGGAACTGTAAAAATGAACAGGCTTGGCACTGGGAGAGCCAAGAGGGCAATAAAAAACTGAGTGCTCAACCTTAAAGGGACAGCACAACAAACAGTTCCACAGAGATACAGCATAGAAGCATCGGTTTGAAAAACACCTGGGTTATACAGGAAGAACGTTTATTTACTAATCTCAGAGCTTGTGCTGAAGGGGCAGGGATCTTTAGGAGACTTCT
Organism: Nasua narica; assembly: GCA_028533885.1. Taxonomy (NCBI): domain Eukaryota; kingdom Metazoa; phylum Chordata; class Mammalia; order Carnivora; family Procyonidae; genus Nasua; species Nasua narica. The sequence continues at coordinate 33,604,845 of CM052810.1, read as the reverse complement.
GCAAAAACAAAGGTGCTGCCAGGCATCATTTCCCTCTCCTACCCGTACCCTAAATAAAAGGACACCTGCTAAAACCAGCACAGCACCAACACTTTCCATCTAACTTGCTAGTAAGAAGCTCCACCCCCACATTCTTCTGTGGACAGGCCAGTTCCATCCAGGACTGGGTTCCAAGTTTCCTCCCATAGAAGATCCACACAAACCTTTCCAATACTGCACATCCTACCCCCTACACTCTTCCACAGATCTACTCCCTCCTACCCAGGCAGCCCAACACACACACACACACACACACACACACACACACACACACATTTATATATATAAATATATATAAATATACACTACTTCATAACTTTAACCACACCCCAGTCCCTTCATCTGACTTCTGAATGGACTTCTTTATATTTCTTAATACAAAGCATTTGCAGCTATAAGAAATTCAGGTGCACATTTTTCTATGTAGTAAGAACATCGATAAAACATTATTATAATGATAGTATATATCATAATAGATTTATAGGAACGCAATTAGTATAAGGGATATTTTGTTAAGTGCAGATATCCTAAAAAAGCATATTGCCAGTTATTTTTCTCTATTTTATCCATACATTAAATATTATTGTTTTAAATGTTTCAAATAATACACAGTTATACAAAGTAAAACTAAATATTTTATTTTCACACTTCCAACAGTGTGATATTCTGATCTTTTAAATATACATGTATTTTTTATTTTATTTTGTTTTACATATATATAAATTTATATATTTTATCTATATATCCTTGAATATATCCAAATTATCTTATTTTTCTTACAATAAATATTATATCTGATTTCATTTTTTCTCCTTTATTTCCTGATTATACTTTTTTGTTGTTTCTTTAGTATTTAGAATATGCATTAATAAATAATCATGATCTAGCTTCTAATAAAGCACTTCATCTTAACTATACTAGAATTAAAATTAAAAACAATAAAACATAATATAATATTTCACATATAGTATAAAACTATGCACCTACTTATCTTCATTTCTCCCCTCCTACCATTTGTGTTATTATTGGTAATTTTACTTCTGCATATATAATAAGCATTACAATAGAATGTTACTGTTTTTAATCAATCTAATACCCACTTGAAAATATTACAATCATGAAATCATATATACATTTACCCATATATTTAATATTTCCAGGTTTCTGCATTCTTTCTATCTGGTATCCTTTTTCATTGCATGAAATATTTCCTTTAATGTGTATTGCACAACTAGTTTGCTAACAATGGTTTTTCATGACTGAAAAAAATATTTTTATTTTGCCTTCATTCTTGAATTGCAGTTTTTTTTTCCTCTAGGTAAAAGATTTTAAGTTATCAAATTTGTCATCAGCCTATGGTTTTTTATCTCTATGTAATGTCTGCTTTTAAGACGTTATTTTTAGCATTTATTTTAAAAATTCTTATTATAATGTAATCTGGTATAGTTCTTTTCATTTTCCTCTGCTATGGATTCATTGAACTTCTTTTTTCTATTTCTTTTTTTATTGAACAAAATAGACATTCAATTTTATGTGGAACAGGAGTATAAAGAGTGGATATACATGCCTGGCTATTGAACCTAAGGCACTGGGTTTCTCACCATCACATATGATATTAGCTGTAGGTCCATTGTGCATACCATTTAATAGACAGAAAAAATTCCATACTCCTTGTTTTTGTATAAATACATGTTACACTGTTAACTATTTTGTTTCTATCAAGATAATCATATGGTCTTGTAATTTTACCTGACAATATTATGGACTGCATAAATCGTTATATGAATGTTAAGCCAGTCTTATGTTCCTGGAATGAACCCTACTTGTTTGACATATTTATTTTACGTATTGTTTGATTTAATTTGCTAGTATTTTATTTAAGAATTTTATGTTGGTGTTCATAAGAGATATATTTCTGTAGTTTCTGTATAATGGTCCTTATGTTGGAGAGTAATACTAGCTTCATAAAAAGAGTTGGGAACTACTACCTCATTTTCCATTTTCTAGAAAGAGATTTTGTAGAATTGATATTATTGATACTATGCCATCCTTATGTATTTGGTCAAATTGACCAATTAAAACATTCGGGCAGATTTATTCTTTATTGGAAAGAGTATAGTTAATATTTTGATTTCCTTTTAAGAGCTAGAACTACCTAGATTAGCTGTTTCTTCTTGAGTAAATTTATGTGCCAAATGTTTATGAAATTCGTTCATTTCACATACAATATAACATTTATGGGCATAGAGCTGTTTGTAGTATTGACTCCTTATATATTAATGTCTGTGAGATCATTAGCACTTATTCATTTTTTTAAAAAAATGTATTAAATGACATGTATAAAAATTTTCATTTTAGCCATTTTATTTTTTTAATATTTTATTTATTTATTTGACAGAGAGAGTGAGAGATCACAAGTAGCAGAGAGGCAGGCAGAGAGAGAGGGGAAAGCAGGCTCCCTGCTGAGCGGAGAGCCCCATGTGGGGCTCCATCCCAGGACCCTAAGATCATGACCTGAGCCGAAGGCAGAAGCTTTAACCCACTGAGCCACCCAGGCGCCCCTTAGCCATTTTAAATATACAGTTCAGTGACATTAAGTATATCCATTTTGTTGTGGAAGCATCACCACCATTCATCACTCTTCATTTTGCAAAAATGAAACTCTGTACCTATTTAACAACTCCATTTTCTTCTCTTCCGTCCCCTGTAACCACCATTCTACTTTCTGTTCCTATGAATGTGACATTAAATATCTCAGTAAGTGGAATTATATAGTATTTATCACTTTGTGAATTTCTATTATTTTATATATTCTTAAGTTGGATTGTAATGTCCATAATGTGTTCTATCTTGGTAAATGTTCCAAATGTGCTTAAGAAGTCCGTATTCCATTGTTCTTCAATAAAGTATTTTACCAATACCAACTACACTGAGTTTATTGACAATACTGTTCATGTAATCTATATCCTTGTGCATTTTTTTGCCTACTTGAGCTATCAATTATTGGGAGAGTTATGTTAAATTTTTTTAACAATAATAAGTTTGTGTATTTCTTCTTTCAATTCTGTCAGTTTTTGCCTTACATGTTGATGCTTCATTGTTAGATGCATGTATATTTAAGATTGTTATGTCTTCTTGGAGAATTGAGTTCTTTATCGTTGTGCAATGTACTTATTTATCTCTGACATTCCTTCTTGTTTGGAAGTCACTTTGTCTAAAATTAATATAGCTTTTCCAGTTTTCTTTTGAATGGGGAATAGAATGGTATATATTTCACCCTCTCTTTATTTCTTACCTATTTGAGTCTTTATATTTAATGTTGTTTCTTCTAAATAGCATGTAAGTGGGTTTTTCCTTTTTAAATCCATTGATAATATCTGTTTTATATCTGTTAAATATTTTAACTCATATTTACACCATTCACATTTAAGGAATTACAAATATAGTTGAAGTAAAATCTATCATCCTGTGTAAAATTTGTGATCTTTGTAACTGTTTTCTATTCATTGCATGTGTTCTTTTTTCTACCTACTTTTATGTGTACTCTGATTTTAATTAAGCATTTTATTTGATTCCACTTTATTTCCTCCTTGACATTTATACTTCTTTTTTAAAACTTAGTGTTTGCTTTAGGATTTACTTTATAAATTTGGAAATAAAACCACCTTCAGATAATACCATACTGTTACATTTATAGCTCAGATACTTTATGAGAGTTACCACTGTCATGTCTATTGTGTGTTTTATAAGATTTAAAGATTAATTTCGTAGTGAAATATAATACAGTGACACTTGAATAGAGGAAAGACTGGATTTGTTGTATACAACTCCCAGCCATACAAGGCTGCCTCTCAGGATCACACAGGGGTTTGTAAATAAGGACAATGTAACTATCAAGCTTGAGCTGTAGGGGGCAGTACATGGATAGATAGATCAATAGATAGATCGATTGATTGATCAATAGACAAATGGGTAGATGGAAAGTTGGGTAAGGGTAGCTACATTTCATCAGGCTTTCTAGTGACTGACTAATTTACTATTTCATGATCTCCGAGGTAGAAGGTCTGTCCTTAATTCTTTAGTACTCGGTCTCAAAATATGAGATTCTAATAAGTGAGAGAGTGAATGTGCATAGTGGCCCAAAGAGTAGAAGCCTAATAAGGGAAGTGTTTGGAATGGAGATTTAGCTAACTGTCTGTGAAGATGAGTTAGAAGTTTTTAACCATAACTTCAAAACTGAGTCATGACAGTACTTTTGAAATATTATATTACAGTTGACACCTTGATGTTTTGACATACTAGGTCACTTTTGAACCTGTTTATTTGGGGTATTTAATTGGCCTATATAGTAGAGTAGATTCCCAGAGAGTAGGGCATGAGTTGCCCTAAACGGTATAGAAACATTTTATGACAGTAAAAAGAAACCAAACAGAAGCACGGAGTCCTTAAAGGCTGGTTAATAGCCGGACTCCTCTGGTGTCCTCTCTTGATTAGGAGAAAAAAATCGGTCATGATACGGGCCTTTAGTAATATTTTGGTTGAATTAGGGAATGTGCTAAAGGTGTATGTTATTTCTTATTTTTTAGGATGATAATTTAAAGTATATTTATTTTACTAATAGTGCATATTTGCTTATTTGTTTTTATTCATTATGTCTATATTTTATTTAAATTATTGGGTCAGTTTACATTTAATGTAATTATTACTAAATTCTTCCTTAAATATACTGTACTATAATTTGATTTCTATTCAAACTACTTGTAGAAAGATTTTGAAATACTTCTAGAGGAATGAACATTATATATAAGCAACAAATTATTTCTACTAATCAAGGTAAATAATTTTGAGTTCACAATAAAAGAAAAAATTGGGAGACAATCCAGCCAAACACATAAATACAACCCAGAAATATGACACTGAGGAGTTCAATAGGAACTGGAGATGCTGAAATAATCTGGTTCAGAGTATAGATGTTTAATGTAATTAAAGACATATGGAATGGTGACAAAATATTTTGAAAGGTCAAGAGTTTTTCAGAAATGATATGTGGAGTTTTTAAAACAACCAAATTGAAAAAATGAAAAGATAATTGGCATTAGAAATTTAATTACTGATTTAATTAAGGTCAAACAGAAATCAAGAGAGAAGTGGTACATGTAAATTTTTTGTCTTCTTTTTCCCCTAACTTTGAGTTAGATATATTTGCCTTATTTTTTTAATTTACTCTAAATATTAATATAAACAGTATTGACTAACTAAACTTTAATATAAATTAGTACCTATACTTCATGGATAATGAGAGAACTTTAAAACACAGTAAATCCATTTATTTCCCAACCCGGTATTTATTCTTTAGGTATAACTCTTGTCATGTATTTCAACTCTTTATATATTTAAAACCCCTCAAAAATAATTTTCTTGTTAAATATAGGCATTTCCATTGCTTAGTATATTTCCTTGCTTCAAAATGTGATACATTTCTCTTTATCTGAAAATCCCCTTTTTCCAGTTCTTTAGCTTGTGTCTGCCTGCAAAAAAAAATTGCTCAGTTAATGTTAGTCTAATAATTCTAGTCTAATAAGTCTGCATTTTTGCTTTCATTTCAGAAAATAACTTCCCTGGGTATAAAGTTTAGATGACTTTTTTTATTTCATTATTTATGGAGATAGCATTCCATTGCTTGATGCCTTTCATAATTGTTACTGTTCCTTTCTTAAGGCAATTTTTTTTCTCTGCTGCTTTTAATAATCACTATGGGTTGTAATAGTTTTCCATAATTTGATACCTTTCTCCATTATTGGAAAATTATTAGCCATTATATCTTCAAGTAGCCCTTTCACCATATTTTATCTGATTGTTCCTCCCCAGGTTCCAGTCATGTGTTAGACCTTTCAACACATCCTAAATACTTCTTCTGAGTTTTAAATTGTTTGTATTGTGTTGTTTTATACTTTACTCATTCCCTCCTCTTGCCCTCAGGACGTTGTATATCATTCTGTATCTCAATTTATTAATCCTCTCTTTGGGAGTATTTAATTTTTTTAAAAATATATATTTGTGTGTGTGTGTGTGTGTATATATTTAAGGTTTTATTTATTCACTTGACACAGAGAGACATAGTGAGTAGTGGGAGAGAGAACACAAGCAGAGGGAGTGGCAAGCAAGCAGAGTGAGAGGGAGAAGCAAGCTCGCCACTGAGCAAGGAGCCCAATGTGGGGCTTGATCCCAGAACCCTGGGATCACAACCCAAGCCAAAGGCAGCTGCCCAACCGACTGAGCCACCCAGGCACCCCAGGAGTATTTAATTTTATGCTAAAGTCATCTATTAGATCCTTAGATTCATCTTTTTTTTTAATTTCTTTCATTCATTTAACTCATATTTATTGAGGGTTTTCTTATTTTTTTTAAATGATGTAAGTGGGTTTTTTTTCAAATTTTTATTTAAATTCTAGTTAGTTAACATACAGTGTAGTATTGATTTTAGGAGTAGAATTTCGTGATTCATCATTTACATGCAACACCCATTGCTCATCATAATAAATACTCTTTTTTTTTTTTGATATAGTGTTCCAAGATTCATTGTTTGCGTGTAACACCCAGTGCTCCATGCAATACGTGCTCTCCTTAATACCCATCACCAAGCCAACTCATCCCCCCACACCCCTCTCCTCTAAAACCCTGTTTATTTCTGGGAGTCCACAGTCTCTCATGGTTTGTCTCCCCCTCTGATCCCCTCCCCCTTATTTTTGCCTTCCTTCAATGTCCTCCATGCTATTCCTTATGTTCCACAAGTAAGTGAAACCATACGATGATTGACTTTCTCATCTTTTATAATTTTGATCCAAGAATTTCTTTCTCTATTCCTTCTTCTCCTCCTCCTTCTTTCTATTATTATTTGTAGATCTCTGCTGAAATTCTCAACTTGTGATATAAGTTCTGGAACTCACAGATCACAGTTATTTTATTTTATTTATTTTTATTTTTTTTTAATTTTTATTTTATTTTATTTATTTTTTTTTATTTTCAAAGCCTTTCTAATATCTCAGATATCTTTATCCCCAGTGGATCTTATTCTATTTTTTTCTTTTTAATTTTTTAATTTTATACATTTGATTTTGTCTCCTGATATATTGAATACTGAATGATGTGTATTAAGAATTATAAAGATATTTAAAACTTACTGTGGTAATATTTTCTTCTCTAATCCGATCTGAGATTGTATTCTTTTGACACTGGGTTTTAATTTTCAGAGGATTTTTCTAATTTTGGATTCCTTTGTTTTCTTTCAGTGATTATAATAGAAAGACTGAATGTTTATAATTTCCTCAGTGTCTTGGTCAATGCATACCTCTAATTTTTATATCCCAACCCCTGTGAGATTGCAAAAAGCTTATCATGGCTGCCCAACTTTTTGACCAATAATTTAATTAGGAATTTTAATCCAATCAGATGATCTTCTATCTGGGGAGGGTGATTTCCATCTTTCTAAGACCCAGTTTATATTGAGATAGAATTTATTCCTGGAGAGTTAGTCTTTCAAGGATTCAAGTTGAAACTATTGGGTATTTAACAGGACCCTTTCATGTTTGTGAATCTTGAACCCTACTTTTTGTCTCCTATCCTGTATAACAGTGTGGTAACCTTTACTGAATTTTCTTCATTACAGAATTAAAAATTTTAGACACCACTCCAGAGAAGTTCAAAGAACTTCATTTCTGAGAACTTTAAAACTGCACTTTTATAGGTATAACACACATTCTTTGTTTGAACAAGGCATTGAAAGTTGAAATAGTTGTTTTAAACTCTCCATTCTTTATACTGCAAACAAACTTCTCCCCATCTGCTTACATTTGAATTAATATGATGCTATTCTTTGCCTCCTCCATACCTAGACTCAGGATTTCAAAAACAGTATATTTTGTCTCCCTTTCCACACGCACAGATATATTTTCTATCTTTCTTTTTTTTCCTTGCTTTTTTTTTTATAACCTTGCAGTATCTCTCAAAGTCATCTGTTCCTGTTTATTCCCTATGTATATTCTAGGCCAGTTTCACTTGCCATGATATTTAAATAAGATCCTTAACGTGGTTTCCTGGGGACATACGTTTTCCTTTTCTAGCCCATTTTATAATACTTTTATTCTTCCAGGAATACTCCTCTAATAAGGCCACTCCAATGATAAAACCTGTCAAAATTTCTGGGTTTCTTTGTAAATAATAATGTACACATTTCTTAGAGGATCATTTAGTGCATATGTAATTTCAGTTTTGTGTTGTGTTTCTTGCAATTCTTCAGGATAGTTACTGTTCAAAAATGTAAAACTAGGGGCACCTGGGTGGCTCAGTGGGTTAAAGCCTCTGCCTTCGGCTCAGGTCATAATCCCAGGGTCCTGGGATCGAGCCCCGCATCCGGCTCTCTGCTCAGCAGGGAGCCTGCTTCCCCCTCTCTCTCTGCTTGCCTCTCTGCCTACTTGTGATCTCTCACTCTCTGTCAAATAAATAAATAAAATCTTAAAAAAAAGAGAGAGAGAAATGAAACTCAAACATCTATGGAAACTTAGAACGTGCAGAGAAAGAAGACTGCCTCCTCGGTGGAGTCTGTGAAGACCTAAAGAGAACATGTGTCTTGTAAAAGGGATTGCCTTTAAAAAAAAAATGTAAAACTAATAAATACTTTCAATTGATGTGTGAAACTCGGATAATTTAGTATTTTATTGGACTGTCTTTATAAAAATGTATTCATATCCAACCGTGATTGCTCTTCCAGAATCTTAAAGCAACTCTCATTTTTTCTTTCAAACCAATATATGCATCTATAGCATTTTTCTTCATATATTTTCTGGAATACCTTTCTTATTATATAGTTATTTATTTATATATTTTATGTCTTTAGCTAATATATATTCTTCAGAGAGCAGCCTTCATATTTGAATAATGCTTGTTTGCTCACAGCAGTCAACACAGCACCTTAAATTTTGCTGCCACACAAAAACAATTGTTGAATGAATTTATTGAATTACAACAAACTTGGCAGCTTAAAGTTATACTACTTATTATTTAATATTTGAATAGGTCATAAATCATAGCAAGCTCTACTGAGTCTTTCTTTAGGTTTTACAAGGCTTAAGTCAGGATGTTGGCTAGGTGGGAATTATATATGGAATCTCTGGAGAAGAATGTTTCCAAGGCCATTCAGATGGTTACCAGAGTTCATTTCCATGATGTAAAACAGAGGTTTCTGTTTTCCTATTTGCTGTTATCCATGGGCTACTCTCAGCTTCTAGAAGATATCCAAATTCTTTGTCATATGTGCTGCCAATCCCCATGTCACCATCTTTAAGCCAGCAACGGTACGTCAAATTCTCCTCATGCTTTGATTCTCTCTCACCTTCCTTTTCCACTAACCAGGGAAAACTCTCTTCTTCTAATGGGTTCACCTTATTGGCTCAGATCTACTGAGACAATCTTTTTATCTTAATTTCAGTTAATTTGAGACCTCAATCACATCTGTAGAGTCCCTTTACCATGGTATGTAGATTAATATTTGAATAAATAATGAGGGAATAGACATCTTGACAGGTAAAGCTTTAGAATTATGCCTACCTTAATAAATAAAAAAGATCTTCACTATTAGGAGTCACAGTCAAAATTTTCAATCCTTGACTATAGAGGATCTTCTGTACTGAATTTTAGGAAATTTTTAGGCAGCATGGTTGCAGTTCTTTATTTAGAATTTTCATAATATATGTTCAATATTCAAAGTCTTTGTTTTATTAGAGTTTTATCTTACACTATGAATTCCAGTATTCTTTTATTCAGCAAGAATTTTCAAAGCCTTATAGTTGACTTATGAACCATTAATAATTAATTGGAAAGGATCAATTTTTATCTTCCTGGAGAATACATTTGTGGGAAATAACAGAATTCTTATTCCCAGTTGTAGGACGTGTTGGTTTCTTTCTTTCTTCCTTTCTTTCTTCCCTTTTTTGGATATATTTGGTTTCTTTAATGATATGTTAGAATTGATATATGATTATCAGTAAAATAATCATAGAATTTTACAAATTGGTGCCAGATATAAGATTCTTTGCACAAAGCTTAAGACAAATTTTATTTTCATTCTACAGGATATAAATAGAGTTTAAATTAATTGTCCTCAGCCATATCATAGTAAATGCCATACTTAGGACTTGGAAACTGGGTCTTATTTTACATTCAGTGTTCTTTCCACTGAATAACAACTATGAGGTATCACTTCTTATAAATTTATATGACACAAATAATTTTATTTCTTTGTAAGCCATGTCCCCAAGGCATGTGCTTTGGGTTAAATTCTCAATGGAACAGCAGCTATTTTGGTATCCTTTTCTTCAATTTCTTACAGTGAAAGTTACCTTAAAGTTATGAAATATATTCTAGTCATATATGTTAAAATTTATATTTTTATATCTATTTATATTTTTAAAACAATTATGCTGGAAGATGAAAGAACAATTGCATTTTAACTAGGTAACTGAGACTTTTAAAAGAGAACAGTGCTTTCAGGCCACTAAATATATGTTTGGAAATAGAAGAGACACTCAAAACTATTCATGTTCTTCAGTTTGGCTGAACTGTCTCTGCAATATTTTAGTGTTTAAATGATTTATAATTTGGCCATCATTGGCACTGTTAACTCTGTAATAACTAGGAATCTCATAGCAAGAAACCTAATGCCAACTGATTTCTTGCTTTCTGCAAAATTTAACACTAATTAATTTATATTTCCTCTAGTGATTTTGCACACAATGGAGTCAAAGTTTCTACTATATTTGAACGTAATTTCAGTCTTCCAGCAGTATCTGAGTTTATCTCGTAATCATCGCTTTCTCCCCATTTTCCTAGGCAACTCTAACATTAACTAGGTGCATCCTCACTATATATCTCCTCTGGGACATTAGTGATAATAGATTTTTTTCTTTTTTTCTTTAGTAAAGTACAAACACTAAATGAACTAAATGAATACAAAAGCCTTTCTGAAAGATAGTGTAGCCTATCTCTTGAGGTTTCACTCTAGTCTCTCACATCAGACATTTCCTTTCTTCTATACATTGCTACTTCTTCACTCCATGAACCATGGAGAATTAAAAGAAAGAGGAAAATAGCACAAAAACACACTAACACCCTGGTTTTATAATTTCAAAACATTGATACAATATTTGTTATTTGGAAACAATAAGTATTTAAAACCAGAATCATCATGGATATTAAGCATTCTTCCAGTTAACTTTACTTTTTTAAATTATTTTTTATTATTATGTTCAATTAGCCAGCATATAGTACATCATTAGTTTTTAATGTGTGTTCAATGATTCATTAATTGCCTATAACACCCAGCACTCATCACACACGCCCTCCTTAATACCCATCACCTGGTTACAGCATCCCCTCACTCCCCTCCCTTCTGTAACCCCCAGTTTGGTTCCCAGAGTCCAGAATCTGTCATGGTTTGTCTCCCTCTAATATTTCTTCCCATTCAGTTTTCCCACCTTTCCCCTGTGGTCCTTCACTCTATTCCTTATGTTCCCTATATGAGTGAAACTATATGATAATTGTCTTTCTCTGCTTAACTTATTTCACTTAGTATAATCCCCTACAGTTCCATCCATGTCGATGCAAATAGTGGGTATTCATCCTTTCTGATGGCTAAGTTCATACATTCCATTGTATATATGAACCACATCTTCTTTATCCATTCATCTGTTGAAGGGCATCTCGGCTTCTTCCACAGTTTGGCTATTGTGGACATTGCTACTAGAAACATTGCCATGTGCCTCTTCTTTTCACTATGTCTATATCTTTGGGGTAAATACCTAGTAGTGCAATTGCTAGGTCGTAGCGTAGCTCTAATTTTAAAGTCCTGAGGAACATCCATACTGTTTTCCAGAGTGACTGTACCAGCTTGCATTCCCACCAACAGTGTAAGAGGGTTCCCCTTTCTCCACATCCTTGCCAACACAGCAACCTCTTTCAAGACATGTCTATAAAGTTAAGGGAAACAAAAGCAAAAATGAACTTTTGGGGACTTCATCAAGATAAAAATATTTTGCACAGCAAAGGAAATAGTCAACAAAACTAAGAGGCAACCCACAGAATGGGAGAAGATATTTGCAAATGACATTATGGATATGAACTTCTCAAACTCAACACTTAAAAACAAATACACCAGTCAATATGGACAGAGGGTGTGAACAGACACTTTTCCAAAGAAGACATACAAATGGCTAACAGACACATGAAAACATGTTCAATGTCACTAGCCATCAGAGAAATACAAATCAAAACCACAATGAGATACCACCTTATACCAGTTAAAATGGCAAAAATTAACAAGACAAGGAATAAGTTTAAATCCTTGAGGTGACATTTAAACTACTAGTTTTATAACTAAGTGTGTACGATTGGTCAACAGTTAAAAATTCTCTCTTTCAATTTCAGATGTAAAAAATTAACTTGCTTATATTTTTAGTTGATAGCACATGGCACAATATCATCATTGGTCCTTGCAAGTTCCTTCTTTAATTTTATTATTTTTTTATACATGCCATTTCATCCATATCTCATTCATATTCTCCGGCCCAATAGCAGACTTTGATTAAATGTGTTTTCCAACGTGTATTGTTATTTTTTGTGTAAATGTTTAAATGACATAAATTATATTAGGAAATTGTGTGTGTGTGTGTGTGTGTGTGTGTACTGTGTGCTGGTAAATGTTTAACTGCTTTCTGGGGAAAGAAAACAAAGACTTAATTTTCAGTGTATACTGGTTTCTGTGGAATAGACACACCTACTGTAGCTGGTTCAAGGTACCAACATGATGTCTCTGAATGCAGAGTTGGTTAGTAATGTGCAATAACAAGCTTTGTAGAGTATTTTCACCATACACATATAATAGATACAAATAATTTATATATGTCACTTCTGTAATATAAATGAATATGTGAATATATAATATGAATATAAGTATCTCAACAACAGAAAATAATAATAAAATGTAGTAAAATACTTAGGTATTGTGAAATTTGAGTATTTATTAGCTTTCTTTTGTCATAGTTTATTTAAAAATGAATTTATTTAGCTGAATTTTTAATAACGGCAATATTTAACAATCATTTAGTAAATTAGTGAAAATGTCACAAGAAGTTTCCATAGACTTACATGAGCTGACTCTTAGCATGATGGCTCTGAGACTAGAAAATTTTCCAGAAGGAGAAATCTGAGCTTACATTACTTCTTTTTTTCTAGTTTAAATAATGAGACAATTGCCCAGAAGTTTCCAATCCAGAGGAAGTTGAGAGATTTTTTAAGATTCATGAAATGAGTCATCCACGTTATTGGTCTGGGCATGAAATGAGAAAGTTTTTCACCATGAATGTCAGTCATGACTTAATTTTAATTTTATTTTTATTTATTTTTTATTATTTAGTTTCTTTCTTTATAGTTCTTTTTTTAGTCCTAAGTCAGTATGCCTTTATCATCTTATAGTACATGGAATTACAGAAAATTTATAATAAACTTTACAAGTAATCAACCTATATGGACAAAACAATAACTAAAAAATAGAATAAAACTCAAATACATAGATTTTTCTTGGGGCTATAAAGCTAAGATACAATAAGTGTGTCAAATATTTCTAAGTTACAGTTTCATTTAAGTAATTCTTACCAAAATTCTGGATATGGCTTTTTCTTTCTTTTTAAAGTTAATGGTACTCTTTAAAGTTGACAGATATCTTGCTTAGATATTTTAATCTTAATGTTGAGATTATAAATAAGGTTGACATTAAGGAAAGGCAATTTCATAATATACATTATAATCTCTAAAATGTTCATGAAATTTGATCCAGTAATTCCACTTTTTATAACCTTTTTAATGAAACAAAACTATTTTTAGATGTGCACATACTTTTAATTTATGGGTACACAGTGAGAAAATTGCCAAGAAAACTGGGAATAAGATAGGAAGTTTTTGTTTATTATAGAAAGTACTTCTTTAAACATAAAAATTGCTTGTGTATCCACTAACATATTTTTTTGAAATGGTGTAGCAACAAATGAGGCTGTAGTTGTTAGTACATGTTACTCTCTAAGTAAGAGTAGCCTAGATGGATTCTTTTGTTTCTTAAATAGATCATGTCTATATCTGCCTATGTAACAAGGAAAACCAACAAATTCTTTACTGTAATTAACATTGAGTTAACTATTAAGGGTGATTTATTTTAATCTTTATACAACTGCATTTTTCAATATTTCTACGGTTAATACAAATACAATACATATAAATAGGGAAAATAATATTTCATTTAATAGCCTGTAGAACTATGTGATGATTAAGTATACTGCTAATAAGATCCATGAAATCTAATGGAGCACATTTGAAACTCTGGGTTTGAAAAACATCTGTTTTTGGAAAAGATCTGAATAAACCAAAGAAAACTTTCATTCAGTTACTTGTTCTGCTGCTTACAAGTTGTCTAAACTTAGGTGAGTCATTTTATTATCTTGAGTTTTTTTTCATACTTTGTAGATAATAATACCAACATGAAAGGACTCGTGTAGGAATTATGAAAGAATTTATATAAGAATTGCAATTTATATACATATGCATATATATTTAATGAGTGTATACACAAGACATCTGTGTATATGTATAACTAGACTTATTAATTATGTGAACTACTATGTCCCCAAACTCTCCTAAGGAAGCTGCCTAATATAGATTTCCCCATGGAAATTCTTTGTTGACCATATTTTATAGCATATTTGCCTTCATTTGGGTCACTGCTGTTAGGCCTGGCTCAGAAATGTGTACTGAGCAAGTAGCTTCTCTTTAACAGGATTATGGACTGTGAAATAACTAGAGAATAAGGCATTTACACACCAAAATTAGAGAAGAAAGAATGCACAGAGAAAAACCATGTGAGTAATGTCAATAAGGTGATCACGGCAAGCAAAGTTTAGGAGAAAGCTGAAAGTCTGAGTAAGCAGATCCTATGAGATGGAAAAACAATAAAAGATAAGAGTGAGCTGGTGGGGTAAGAGGAGTAAAGAGATATATGGGGGTAAACAGACAGAAAACTATTTATTCCTATTAATGCCTGTCACTATAGTGCAGATACATGGGCTTATGATGCTAAGACCCCAGCAATTACTTGCCTACAGAACTTAGTGCAAGTAACACAGAGCATGTCTCAGTTGTTCCATGTCTCAGGGTTCTGAGGAAGAGATTGACATGGTAGCCAATCTCTTTTACTGGTCCATTTATATCTTTTTATCTTTTTGTTTTGATACTATTAACAGTTTTTACAAAGCCACAATGACCTGATTCATTGTCATTGCTGCTGCCTCCTGCAGGCTACCTGAAGTAACCTCCACAAGTGAGGTTATTTTGCTCGTCATTAAATTTTACCTAAGAAGTAATTACAACTTTGAATATTTGAGGCATTTGAATAGATGTAACAACCAACATTATATTGCATTAAATTTTCCTGTGTAAATTCAACTAATAATTATTGTAATAATGTGTTGCGTTATTTCTTAAATGTATTTTAGTATAGTGAAAATTCCACATTTTCTTTATTGTACTACAATCTGTTACATTAAAACTCTTTAAGTAAATGGAATGTATATCCAGAACTGAAAATGTTTTTTTTCATCATACAGAAATTTGGCTCTTAAAATCATTTATTGTAAAGGGATCTAACCTTTGTTTCATTAATTTTATTCTGTGATTTACTCTCATAAATGACTAAGATTTTTTTTATTTGCTGCTGTTGAATATGTGTAAATCCCAAGTGTAATGATTAACAAGTAGGATATATGTAATTAGATGCAAGTTATGAAAAGAGAATTACTTGGGATCATAAACACCTGGAGTTTGATCCAGTTGTTTGCCATTGACATACAGTATTAACAGGAGGCTCTATAGAGGAAGCAAATTTACAGTTTGTCATTAAGGAGGATTTGGTGCTAAGCGCCACATGCAACACCTTGGTGTCTTAAGCAGAGCTGGGAAGATAAAGTGAGGATCCCTTTGGCATGCATAGGCCTATTTTCACTGGGTCTTATCATAATTTTGTCCAATTAGTGTTTACACCCTAAAATGAGAACAGAAAAGAAAAGAAAATTGTACTTGTACCCAAGTACAATTTTACTGTGAAAAGAATGGAATCAAGTTTCTGTGCCTCAATCCTTCCCAAGGTGGGACCTAGTGTCAGTTGCAGCTAGATTAAGTGGATTTTAAAAGGAGACAAAGGAGTTAAAAAGGGATAAAAGAGTTTAAAAAAAGGAGATCCTTTCATGGCACTGAAACCACCATGCACCAATAAGAATAAAACCAAAAGAAGTTAAATTGTAGATTAATACACATAGGTAAGATCTTAAATAAAATCTCAACTCATTTTCTTTATTTAGCACATGAAGAGACTGGAGATTAAAAAATAGACTAGGAACTAAGAATCTGAAATGATTTGTCTCAAATATTTTAACCCATCTGAGATGCAACATAGTAATGTAACTTTTTAAAAGCATGAATTCTGGAACTAGAATACAGGTTTGATTTCTGGCTCTTTCACTGTGCCTGCTGAACTGCTATGGTAGCTATTTAAATATCCTTTGGTGTCTATTTTTTCATCGCTAAAATCATTGTCTACCTCATGGGCTTGTTATAAAGATTTAAATGAATTAATATCTTCAGGGCATTTTGAATACTTCCTAGACCTCATAAACATAGAAATGCTTGCTAAATAAATTTATGATATGTATATTAATATATGCATTTATTGAATGTATGTAGTCTGTCAAATATATGAATCACAATACATTAATCATCCTTCCTTTTGCAATGTGAGTGTGTTTTGGATGATAGATAAACCTAAAATAAACTCTAACCAAAATCAGATTTAAAATAGTTCACTGCTATATGGTAGACATTGAGCCTTGTATTTTTAGATAAAACTAAAAAGAAATACAGCACAGAAAATGTATGCAGTCATCCCTGGAATAACAAAAATACACCTGTTTTAACTGCTGAGTACATTGAATGAATATGCAGAATCAAGCCAACTCAATAATTATTTTAAAGACTTTTTAAATCTCAATAAATATTTATGGAACTACCAAAAAAGAACTGAATGGTAGGCAAATTTTGTTTAGAATAATAGTATCTTATGATAGCTTTCTAGTAAACATTTACAAAGGTCTATGATTCTCACTTAGACACAATGCAAAGAATCATTAATGGCATATTAGAAACAAATATGTTTTATCATTCCAAAAATACATTTATTCCCAATATGAATTTTAAAAACTAAATTCTAATTAAAGTTTATTCCTGCTTATACTTATCAATAACTAAAGAGCAATCACATCACACAAAAATTGCTGCAAAATTAAGTAAGTTTCAGAGATAAGATGTGTCCATCTGTTTAAGTGAAGTAGTTCCATATTCATAGAACAATTCAGGTTTTATGAATTACTAAGTGTTATGAATATTTTATTTTTAAACAAACTAACTGTATTAGTGGCAAAAGAGATCTGTCCTATGCCCTTTATTCTTTACCAAATTCTCAAAAATGATCAAAATTTAATATCAGCCATATAACTCATAGTAAGAATCCATTCACAAAACAGAAGATTCAATTGCATTTTGCAATTTTATAGTGTAGCTTAAGTCTGTGCTAATTTAAGTGCTAATGAAACCATGACTAACTAGACGTGAGAACCATGACTAATGATGTAAGCCAACCAATGCCACTTGGAGACACAGAGATAGAAGATAATGCTGGTCCAAGGAGAAGAAGGATGTTCTGTGTGACAGAATAGGTGCACCTTAAAATTCAAGAATGGAAAAACCCATGGTATTCTCATGTGTGTGCATACAGATTTTCGTGGTTTCAAAGTGTAATATGGCAAGTTTATATTATTTTTATTTAATAATTTCCCTCTTTGGAGACAATTTTTTGTTCAGTAAACTATATCTGTAGAGGAAATTGAAGCTGAAAGACTGCCTTTTAAATTTTACTCTATGTAAGCAGTAAAGGCTTGTTTATGAAAAAGGATTATAGACCCTACTGCTTGGGTTTGAAAACTGCCACTTAAGAGTTGTGAATTTCCAGGCAAATTACCTAAGTTCTTGGTGACTTAATTCTCTTGTCTATAAATTGAGATAAGAAATATCTAAATAACAGAATGTTTATGAGAAATAAATAATATCAATATATGTAAGGTTCATAGATGATATGTACTTTATAATGATTTAATATTGTTATTATATATTATATATTTACCATTATTAAATACACCCAGAAGGATTGTCTTCCATAAGCTAAGAATTGTGCTATGGTTCTGGGGCATAATGAGATTTGCTGATTGCCTACTAAACTTTCAGTCTACCTTTCTACTGAGCCATATGATTTTAGTAGGGTTACCTCACCCCAAGAATAGGGATGGACCTTGATTGGCTTTTGAGACCTCAGTTCCATGATCACAGCATTTTGTCAGCTTATTTATAGTCTACTTCAGTAGTGGTTAGTGGAATGTAATATGTGTTCTCCAGTGGCTTCAGAGAATGAAGCTCACTCTTTTTCTCCAGGTAGATGTAAATAGTCAAGCCTATGGACTGATTTGCAATCAGTACCCTTCATGTGATACTAAAGGAGTGATCTTCAAATGATAATGATGCTCTCATTGTGAAGGTCAGGAGGAAATAAAAGAAAAAAAAGCCCAACAACTTTATTTGCTAATATTGGTAACGTTCTTTGAGATTTTAAGTGACAAGAATAAAAACAAAGTTTTTTTAAAAAATATTTAAAATGAGTAATTAAGCTACATTGAAAATTTCAAGATATTGTGTGGTGGACAGTTTCTAGAGTCTTAGGCAGAAAGTATAAACATCCAAAGAAAACCAGTATGGGAACTGGACAGCAACGTACTGGTAAATAAATATAAAAGCCAACTTCATCATACTCTTGGTTCCAGTTGCTTCCTTTTTCTCAATTTTTTCTGAAAACTCTCTCACTTCTGTTTTTTCTTTTTTAAAATTTAAGTTTTATTCTTTTAGCAAATTACAATCATATAATACAGTATTATCTACTATAGTCACCATGGTATACGTTAGTTCCTCAGATCTTATTTATTCTTTAACTGAAAGTTTGTACCCTTTCACCAGCCTCTCCCTATTCCCCCCATCCCTCAGTCATTGAAACCCACCATTTTATTCTGTTTCTATTGGTTTGACTTTTTTTTTTTTCTTTATTCCACAAGTAAGTGATACCATGCAGTATTTGCCTTTGTCTGGCTTATTTCACTTACCGTAATTCCTTTCAGGTGCATCTGTGTTTGTACAAATGGCAGGATTTCCTTGTTTTTTGTTTTGTTTTGTTTTGTTTTAAGTGGAATAATATTCCTTTGCATATATATACCACATATTATTTTTCCATTCATTCTTCCATGGACATTTAGGTTGCTTTTATACCTTGGCTATTGTGAATAATACCACAGTGAACACTGGAATACCTCTATCTCTTCAAGACAGTGATTTATTTCCTTTTGGTATATATCCAGAAGTGGAAATGCTGAATCGTATAGCAGACTATTGTTAATTTTTTGAAGAATCTTCATACTGTGCTCCATAGTGGGTATATCAGTTTATATTTCTATTGAGGTGGTCCTATGATTTTTATTACTCATTTTTAATGCAGTATATCACATGTATTGGCTTGCATATGTTAAAAAATACTTGCATCTATGGAATAAATCCCACCTGATTATCATGTATGATACTTTTAATGTACTGTTGACTTTAGTTTGCTAATATTTTGTTGGGAGATTTTGCATCTATGTTCTTTAGGGATATTGGCCTATACTTTTCTTTTTTTTTTTTATAGTGCCCTTATCTCATTTTGGTTTCAGTGAGTTGCAAGTATTCATTCTTTTTATGTTTTTTGAAGGAGTTTTGAAAAGGATTGGCATTAATTCTTATTTAAATGTTTGGTAGACTTCACTAGGGAAAGTATCTGTTCTGGATGATCTATCCATTATTGGAAGTGTTCATTGGCTTCCCTGGGCTCCAGGGAGGATCACGGCCCCTAGCTGCATGTTAAATTAGAAGCTGAACCTTTACACAGCAACTTATAAAGTATGCAATAAGACATCTTTCAGGGAAATATTGAGAGATGGGTGTGTTTTTGCCTACTCCCTCGCCACAGAACCCTGGGGGAGGGGCAGTCACAACAAGGTCTCACTTACTCATTAGGAACTGCTTCTTTTTTTTTTTTAAGATTTTATTTATTTATTTGATGTGGGAGGAGAGAGCGAGAGAGAGAACAAGAGCAAGTAGGCAGAGTGGCAGGCAGAGGGAGAGGGAGAAGCAGGCTCTCGGCTGAGTAGGAAGCCAGACGTGGGGGTCCATCACAGGACTCTGGAGTCATGACCCGAGCCAAAGCCAGTGGCTTAACCCACTGAGCCACCCAGGTGCCCCTAGGAACTTCTTGTTTGATATAGTCTAATGAGTCTCATGTAGGCAAACCCCACTGGCTTTCAGAGCTAAGTGTTTTACCGGCTTGTCCCTCAGATGGAAATCTCAAAATTTGGGGTGATGAATATATGTTCCAAACCTTTTGCTCCTCAGAGGGAAACTGAGAGTTGGGGGTTTCCTTCTGATTATATGACACTGTGCTGAGAGTAGTATTTATGGCAAGAGTATGTCTCAACCATTCTTACCCATTTGGATTTTGATATATTTCCCATTGCCTGAAGTGTAAGAATCATTCAGACAGTTTCTAGATTTCTTTCAGAGGGAATTGCTGCATATGTAGTTGTACATTTCCCTCATCTGTGGGAGATGTTCATTAGCCTTCTATGTCACCATTTTGCACTATCCTCTTGACTTTCTAAACTCAAATGAACTTTTAAAAATTTTCAAGACAACAGTGATGGATTTTTTTAATAGTAATCAAAAGATCCAAACATAACATAGTATAACATGTGTGCCAAGGTAAACTTTATCTTTGTTCTCATATCTCTTAAAATCAAGTGAATAGAATATACATACTCTAAAATATATAAAATGTGTTTTATGTGTAATATGTTTTGTATATATATAAGATAATTATTTTTTAAAGTAGTAATTTACACTTATTGAGCACTTACTGTATGCTAGAGCTGACTATAATCACTTTATATATATTACTTTCATAATTGACAACTGTATGACATAGATCTTATTAATGTACTCATGTTACACATGTGGAAACAGAGAAGGAGAAGTGAAGTGACTTGCTCAAGTTTATAGAGTTGGTGGCAGAACCAGGATTTGGACTAAGCCAGCTTAATTTCAGAGACTTTGCCCTTAAACTCTAAGCTATGATTATCTTCAAACGAGCATGGAATGGTACCTGTAGCAAGAGGGAAGAATAGTTCTCATGGTCCCATGAAAGTTTATATTAGGGCCATATGTCATAAGATCACTGTTTTCTTTCTGCCTTTTTTTTTCTCCTTCTCCGCTTGGATACTATTTTTTTAATTATAAAAATATGTTTTTAAAGATTTTGTTTATTTATTTAACAGAGAGAGAACACAAGCAGGCAGAGAGGCAGGCAGAGGCAGAGAGAGGAGCAGGCTCCCTGCCGAGCAAGGAGCCCGACGTGGGACTTGATCCCAGGACGCTGGGATCATGACCTGAGCCGAAGGCAGCTGCTCAACCAACTGAGCCACCCAGGTGTCCCTAATTATAAAAATATTTAAGTTGCAAAAAAAAAAAATATTTAAGTTGCTTCATATATCTTTTTTGCTGACCAAATTCAGAGTACATTTTCTTAAACATTTTTTTTATTATTATAAGAACACATCACATGAACTCTCCTCTCAACAAATTAAGTGCATAGAATGGTATTGTTAACTAGATGTATAAAATTATGCAGCAGATCTCTAGAATTTTTCATCTTGCATGACTAAAACTCTTTACTTATTGAATAGCTACTTCCCAATTCTCCCTCCCCCAGGACTCCTGAAAAACACCATTATATTTTAAATTTATATAAGTTATACACACACAATGGAATATTATTCAGCCATAAAAAGAGGAAAACTTGTCATATTTTACAGCATAGATGAACCTTGAGGACATAGTAAGTGAAATTAGAGAGTCATAGAGCATCATTCTACTTTTTTGAGGTAAGCTAAGCGTTTCAGTAGCCAAACTCATAAAAGCGGGGTTTTATTTTTAAAGGATGGGGAAAATGAGTTGCAATCAGAAATATAAGTAGGAGATAACCTGAAAGAAAAATTCTTAAACTACTTTCCAAGTGGAGCATCTGTAAGTCCTTATGGAAAGAGCATGATCCAGATAAAAGAAGATTTGGCTAGAGCACAGATGTCAAGGAGCATGCTGGTGGGAGATGAGGTAGGCACTAAACCACACAGATTTAAAAAAAAGTTACTCCTTATTAAGAAATTACAGTTTTAGAAAATTAGGAGAGTTTTAACATTTTTGAATATTTTCTAAAACTTTATCGATTACATTATGGTTTGGGGCATTTAGTTGACTTTATTTTTTAATCATTATATCAGAATTATTTTGGGGAGAGTAAAATACGTTGTATACATAAGAACTAAATGTAATGTTCTTCAATATATTTTCATTGCAAACTGCAATAGATTTTCAATTCTATTTCTTTAATATTTTATTTATTTATTTGTCAGAGAGAAAGAGGAGAGAGAGACTGAGCAAGCAGGGGGAGGGGCAGGCAGAGAGAGAAGCAGGCTCCCTGCTGAGTAAGGAGCCTGATATGGGACTCCATCCCAGGACCCCAGGATCATGACCTGAGCCAAAGGCAGATGCTTAATCAACTGAGCCACAAAGACATCCTTAGATTTTCAATTCTAATTGAGAATACTAACTGAAAAAGTGTTAAATATCTCATTTCTTAAATTATCTTTTTTCCCCTCTAAAAAAAGAAGGGAATTATCATCCTTCTTTTTGGATATTTAACCTCTACAGCTATTAAGTACCTGATTATTTATAAAGTACCTAATTTTTTTATAAAGAAAATTATTGATATAGGTGCCAAACTCCTTCAGCGAGTAGGTTACTAGGTCATTATTTTCTACAATAATTTTCTCTGAATGCTTAATTTGAGAGAAGCTCTGTGTAGATGACATGTGCTACAGGAAGTTTTACTTTAGACTCTTTACTTTACTTTAGACTTTAGCCAAATATTCAAGGAATTAGGTGTATTGCCAGAGAGTAAATAGAAGACTTTGATGGAAGAGGCAATAACATAGGTGTAAGATGAGATAAAAACAGTATGAATGTCTGTGCCATGAATAGTGGTGAATTGTGCCCAGCTCTAAAACAAGGTATACTAGAAAATCATTTCTGAGAAAAGACAATGAATTTATTTTATGTTGTGATCAGAGATGCTGTATGGCACTCAAATGCGAAAAACCAGGATATATTGTTGAACTTGAGAAATAGAGATGAGTTTGAAATGTAGATTTGTGGTTATTAGCATATAGAAGGTAGATTCATGGAATGGATCACCTGACAAGAAGAGTAGATGCAGAATGAAGAGAAATGAGATAAGGGAAAAGACCCTGGAAAAACTAACATTTAACATTTTAGTGCAGCTTATGGCACTCAAGAAATACTGAGAAGAAATAGCCGGAGAAATAGGAGAGTAGTGTCAAGAAAGCCAATAGAAAACTCTAAACAATGAAAAATACTTCTGAGTTTCAATAAGAAAAAAAATATGTTTATCAGATTTAGTGATACAAATGTCATTAATGACCTTGACAACTGAAGATCAGTAGATTAATAGAATTGAAGTATAAATCAATGAGTAAATAAATAGTGGGTGTTGAATACACAGTAACAGGAGGTGTAGAATTTACTCTCTAGACTGTAGTTTGCTAACATGAAAGCAAAGGAGTGAAACCAAGAATTAGGACACATTAGAAGTGAAAGATGCTTTGTTTTTTCTTATTTTTGTTTTCTACTACTAAAGATATTTAAGTAAATATCTATAAAAGTGCTTTAGAGAGAACGTTCTGGAATATACTGAAGAAAGTGGTGATGATTAAAACAGCAATAGGATATTTAGTCTATATAATAGATAGATGGATCCATTTTAGAATGGAGTTGATACTTTTCAGTAGGTGCTTAGAAAATAAATCAGAGAGGAAAGGAAAAGGAGGTCCACCAAATGTTTTCTAATTTGTCAGTAAAAAATGTTATTAAATCTTATGTTATGATTGAATAGATTAAAGGTTATATATCTTATTTTAGTCAATTATTATCTATAGAAATAAATTTCTATCTATAGAAATTTGTATTATCTTAATGTAAGTTTTATTTGCATTAAACTTTTATTAATATAAATTCTATTTGCATTATTATAACAATTATAAGTATATGATGTATGTGATATAGGTATTCTATAATTAAAAGCACATTTGAATAAACAAGGCACTCCATCTCCTGACGTGACTACATACCCGATAAAACAAAACCAGCTTATTTGTCTTTTCTTCTTCTTCCTTTTTTTCTTCCCAACAAATCAAACTACTAAACTACAGCAGTTGGCTTATAGAAGTTCAGGTCAGAGGAAAGTGGATTGCTGATGTTTTACAAGTTTTATTCAGTCTTTGAGAAATAAGGAAATGATCTCAAATAAAACTTTTCACAACCCTTTTGTACTTTCTTTATCTTCTAAGTAGAGCCCCTTGTCAGCCTTTGATCCTACTCCACTAAAGTTTCCAGTAATTCTTCTGTCCCAGAGTGATACATTCTATAGCATTTCTGTAATTTCAAACCAGCTGGTAGAACTTCAAGAGACCAACAAAAAAATATCTTAAAAGGCTATTTTAAAAACTATTAGTTGCTAAATTACACTCGTTTTCTTCACCATTTGAAGTATTGTGCACATAAAATATGCCTGGGATTGCCTAATTAAAATAGAGTAGAAAAATTTTTTTGCAATTTACTTTTAAACAAAAGCATATTTTTATAATAAACTTGCAGCTGTATTTTTCTTTTTAGTGCCTTTTCCTAACAAAATGTATGCCATATTCAATAATCTTTTCACCTGTAGGTCTACTGGATACTGCTAATAATAACTAGACCTTTGCTATTTGTAGAGAAAGGAGCCCAGTGAAAATGGGGCCAGGAAAATTTCTTTTTCAATGAATGCACAACTTGCTATAAGAAAGGAAGGAAGTGTGTGAGGTTGTCTTCCCAGCCTATAAAAGCATAATTTCTAACCATTTTAATTCCATGTAATTGTCTTTATAAAAATAAATATATCATGTAATTTGTAATTTCCTGATTCCATTATGCTCATGTTTCAAAGGGAATTACTCAGGTAGAAAGGCTTATATAAAATATAATTGTGATAGTTTGTTTATCATCATCATGTAAATTATCTTTTATTTTTGTTTTTACTTAAATCATACTTTTTTTCCCCCTGACTGGAAAGTTTAAGTGAAGGTCAATGGCAATTAGGGATATGGTATGACTTTGACCTGAAGGAGTGTGGGAAACAATTTGATATAATTTGATACTCTGTTAATAATATTCTATAAGTTTTTCTGATGGTATGTTCATTTTTTCAACTTTTTTTTGAACATTTTAAAGATTTCACAATGCAAATGTCCTGTACAATGGTCCTGAAATTCAAATCATTAGGTCAGAACTGTAAGCATACTGATCAAGTCTACTTCAACCACCCAAAATAGGGTAAAAATAATATCTTTTCCACTCTTACTGATTTTTACCCAGGATTTTATTACACATTCTAGTAGCTGGAAGTCAGTAAACTGCTTTTTAAATTTCTGTGCGAACTAGTTTAAGGACTGTGTGTGATACATATTTAAAATATACGTATTTACAATATTATTCCTGAGATTGTTATAGGGTCTTATAGGGTCTGTCTTTTAAAGAGATCTGTAATTCAGATTGGCTATGATTCTTTATTTACAGTATCTTATATCTTATTAAATTTAACACAAGCTAATTGGAGGATTTACTTTAAAGGCAAGAGGTTATCTAAGAAAATGGATACTATTTTTTTTTCATTTTTCTTCTAATGTGCATATTTAATTCTTTATGTAGCAAGGGATCATTGCATAAACACTTTAAGATGAAGGCATATATGTATTTAAGAAAGTTATACAGCATTTCCAAAAGTATTAGGCTCTTTCATCTATCATAATGAACTTTTACTTACTCTAAGTGGCTCTGTGAAAATATGTGTCTGTTTGAAGCATTATTCTTCCCATGTATATTTTAGACAAATACAATTTTTGCTAAATAATCTTCTTAAAAATTCAGGTAACACTGGGGCACCTGGGTGGCTCAGTGGGTTAATGCCTCTGCCTTCGGCTTAGGTCACGACCTCAGGGTCCTGGGATCGAGCCCCACATCTGGGCTCTCTGCTCAGCGGGGAACCTGCTTTCCCCTCTCTCTCTGCCTACCTCTCTGCCTACTTGTGATCTCTCTCTCTCTGTGTCAAATAAATAAAATCTTAAAATAAAAATTCAGGTAACACTTAGTCATATGGACAGTTGAGCAAATTTATGAGAAATTTGAGCAATATGAGTAAAAATTCATCCTCCTCAAATTTATTTTTTCTTAAAGGCAGATTTATTTTTTTTCCTTACATTTTCTAGATGATTTCTCAGTTTCTTCCTCAGGTATTCTTTAAGAGTATTAAAATTTTAGCTTTGGGTATAAATGATTTGGTCCATAAAAAAGACTGAGAAATCTAATATTTACTGGATGAAAATTAAAATTAATTATCAGCACACATTGTGATATGTTTACATTAACGTCTTTCATAAGCCCATTGGCCAAACATTCATGAATAGTGGTCAAGAATATAAATATAGAAGTTAAATAGCTCCAGATTTCAATTAAAGATCACAAAGAAAAATAGCTCACTATAGTGTCTCTTATGTAGTGAGAAAAATCATATGGTGATTATTTTCCAATTTGATGGTGAATAAAAAGGTGAATTATTTATTATTAGGTTTAGGAAACTAAACCTACATATGTGAACCCAGGTTACTGTTTGAGCTTTGTTTATCTTTTATAGGCGACAAAAAATTTCTAATGCCATTTAAACAATTAAAATTACAAATGTGTCTCTGTTATATTAGCATCTTGTGAAAATAAATGAAGAAAATTTTGGAACATCTATCCAAGTTTTCTTTTTTACATTTTTTTTTTCCTTTTCTATTTATTTTTTCATTATTTTAAAGATGACCATAAAAATGAAAGGGTTATAACTTTATACAACACTTCAACACTTATTTGAGAAAATAGCCTTGGAGTAAAAGTCATTAACCTCTAGTCTTTGAAAAAAGACAAGATTAAAAAAAAAAAGGGTGGATTCAGAAAAAGATAGCAGTGCTCTATTTGGGATAGGAAGTCTTACTTCCCTAGCACATTTCAAAGAGATCTTGAGCACATTCTTTGGAA
Organism: Nasua narica; assembly: GCA_028533885.1. Classification (NCBI taxonomy): domain Eukaryota; kingdom Metazoa; phylum Chordata; class Mammalia; order Carnivora; family Procyonidae; genus Nasua; species Nasua narica. The sequence continues at coordinate 33,577,290 of CM052810.1, read as the reverse complement.
GGTACATGCTTAAATATCTTAACTTTTGATTCTTCAACAAAGAACCTGCTATGAATTCTTAAATAAAAGTAGGATTATGTGTGTGTGTGTGTGTGTGTGTATGTAATGCATTTTACCATAAAAAATGATCAAAGGATGGAGGATTAGAGATCTAATTTGGAATGCAAATGGACATACTTAGAATTCAGGTAAAATACTAAATGCTCAGTTTATTAGAAAACCTGGTAGTTAAAATGATAACAACAAGAATTGCTTGGAGCCACAGCTTTAAAGCTATGCACCATTTATTGTATCATTGAGATATTTTTTCCTGATCTGTCAGATTTCCTCACTTAAATTTCATTTTAGATCAGGTGGATTTGAGTAAGTATTGCTTTAGTTTCGGGTTAGAGACATTAGCCTTTCTTTAAGTGTTCAAAATACCTATTTGCCTGTTTTGGGATTTTTTTTTAAGCATTTGCACTTACATAAACCTTTCTTCATATCTCAAATATTGTAGTCGCCACCCATGATTACATTTGTTTGTTCTTTTCCTCCTCTCCCTTGCCCTTCCTCTTCTTCCTCAATCTCCTCCTTTCATTCATATATTGCCCCCCTTCCCTGTCTCTGAGCAATGAGCCTGTAAGGATGAGGGCCTGAGCAGAGATACAGACTTAGTATATAGTGTTGGGTAAGCTGGAAATAAGACCAGTAACAGAGTGTGGTTTTTTGTTTGTTTTAATTTTAATTTTTTATTTAAATTCAATTAACGTATAGTGTATTATTAGTTTCAGAGGTAAAGTGATTCATTAGTTGTATATAATACCCAGTGCTCATTACATAACTTCCTTCCTTACTGCCTGTAAGAGAATATGTTATGAGTTAAAAACTTAAATGCATTCTGTCTCTATATTGAGAACAATGAGATGCCTTGATGGCTTTAAGCTGGGATAGCAAAATACTTTGACTTGCATTTCAAGAGATCGTTCAGCCACGATAAAGAAATGAGTACCAGAGAGAAAGGTAGAGCAGACTAGTGCAGACTAGTCAGGAGGCTATTTCCATAGGAGACTGATAAGTTGTTCAGAGGTGAATTATAAGTGGTATAAGCAAAAAAAAAAAAAAAAAGTAAAGAAATGAAAGATGACCACCGTTTGCTGATAATTGAAAATGATCCAGATATAGGAGTTTCGCTTAAGAATGTTGCCATTTAGGGGCGCCTGGGTGGCTCAGTTGGTTGCGCAGCTGCCTTCGGCTCAGGTCATGATCCCGGAGACCCGAGATCGAGTCCCACATCGTGCTCCCAGCTTCACAGGGAGTCTGCTTCTCACTCTGACCTCACTTCTCATGTTCTCTCTCACTCTCTCTCTCTTTCTCTAATGAATAAATAAATAAAATCTTTAAAAAAAAAAGAATGTTGCCATTTGGTTTTTTTGGACTCCAATCTACTATGAAAGGGAATTCAATATTATCTCTATGGGATGGACTTCACATTTCTAAATTAGGACATCTTTATATTGTTAAAATTGAATTTCATATTTTTACAGAGCTTTACTCATTACAAAATCTTATGTAAGCTATTACAATATAGCATTGCTGAAACATGCATTGGCAGGTAAAATCAGCACCAACATTTAATGATGAATTAGATATGGGTTCATATTAAAGAAACATTTCAAGGATGATTGCTTGACTTCTATTCTCAACAGTAGAGTTGAAGATCAAGTTTAGAGAGATTATATATTTATGATATATTAAGATGCTGTTGAAGTATGTGAGATAACCTTATTATGGGAGCACATGTATTCTCTTTCATCTTGCTTCCATATGAAAGAATTTCAAAAACACATCACTTCAGAATTCCGTTTATCTCTTCTTTCACTTCGCTTTAGGAGAGGAGGTGTGATTAAAACTGATTTATGTGTAGGAGAAATATAAAATTCCAAACACTGCATATCTTCTTTCGTATATATCTGCCTGCAGAAATGTAAATTCTAGTCTGCTTTCTCAGCATACTGTCAAGGGCCAGTTCCTCTGTGATGTAGTACATGGTTTTCCTTATATAGCCATTTAAAAGTGTTTAATGTTTCAGTATGTGTTGCACACTAATCAAAAATGAGTAACTCTACGTGGCCATCTACTCCATACTTGATTTTTCCTTAACTTTTTTTTAAGATTTTATTTATTTGACAGAGAGAGAGATTTCACAAGTAGGCAGAGAGACAGGCAGAGAGAGAGGGGGAAGCAGGCTCCCTGCTGAGCAGAGAGCCTGACGTGGGGCTAGATCCCAGGACCCTGAGATCATGACCTGATCTTAAGGCAGAGGCATTAACCCACTGAGCCACCCAGGTGCCCCTTTCCTTAACTTTTTATTTTGAAATATTTCAAACATACAGAAGAGCTAAAAGATATGTATTAAGAATGCTCATATGCCTATTATCTAGATTCAACAAATGCAAAGGTGATTTAATATTAGAAACCCCCAAAGTTTAGTTGTCTTTGTTAGTCAAATTTTAAAGGGGAGGGGCTTTTGCCTCTCTACCTACTTATCATCTCTGTCAAATAAATAAATAAAATCTTTAAAAAAAATTTTAAAGGGAAAAAAAGAAAAATATATGTATAATTATTTAAATAGATGTAGAAAAATTATTTGATAAAATTCAACAACCTCTTAGCAGATTAAGAATAGAAGGAAACTTTCACATGCTGAAACAGTATTTTCAAGATACCTTCAGGGTGCATCTTCTTAAAGGAGAAATATTGAATACTTTCCCATGAAATTAAGGACAAACTAATATATTCACTATCATACTCTTATTTGGCAAGAAGAAAGAACTACAGATATAAGGATATGAAAGTATGATCCAAACTGTCATTACTAGCTGATATCATAATATATATACAGAAAACCAAAACAATTTCCAAATATAATTAAAATTAATAAGTGAATTTATAAAGGCTGCCAGGTAGTAAACAATTATTAATTCTGTTTTTATTTACATGCATCCAGCATTTGGGATTTTACATTGAAATAGATATCATTTATAATAGGACAAAAATTCAATACCTAAGAATAAACCTAATGAAGAATGTGGAAAACCACTACACTGAAAACTACAAAATATTGCTGGAGAAAATGACAGGAGAGCTTAAAGAATGGAGAGGAATACCATATTTATACTATGGAAGCCTCAGTATTTTTAAGATACCAGTTTTCTTAAAATTAGTTTATATATTCAGTGTAATTCCAGTAAAGTTGTATGTGTATCTGTAAATTGACAAACATTTGAAAATTTATTTAGAAAGAGAAAGATCTAGAATGCCAATGCTATCTTGAAAAATAAGCTTGGAGGACTTACACTGTGAGAAATCAAGCCTTCTTTTAAGAAACCAATTTAGATACTGTTTTATTGGCAAAAAGAAATGCAAAAATAAAGTAATGAAATAGAGAGTACAAAAATAGACCTATATATAGTCACTTGATATTTGACAAAGATACCACTGCAAATCACTAAAAAATGGCTGCCTCCTTCAATAAATGTTTGAACAATTACATACTTCTATGGAAAAATAAAATAATTTGACCTATACTTCACATCTTAGACAGGAGTGAGTTCAAATGAAAGTTAAATATAAACAAACATCCAAAAAAAGATTGTAACTTTGGGTAAAAAAGACTTCTGAAATAGACCATTAAAGTATTGATCATATAAGAATTATTTGAGGGCGTCTGGGTGACTCAGTTGGTTAAGCTTCTTTCTGCCTTTGGTTCAGGTCATGATCCCAGGGTCCTGGGATTGAGCCCCATATCGGGCTCCCTCCTTACTGGAGAGTATTCTTATCCCTCTACCTTTCCCCTCCCTGCTCATTCACTCTCTCTCTCTCTCAAATAAATAAAATTTAAAAAATAATTATTTTAACTTTATTAAAATTAAAACTTTGTGTACATGAAAGGACATTAAGAAAGTGAAAAGCCAAACCACAGACTATAAAAAGATATTCACAAAATGTATAACTGACAAAGGATATATTGTCATACCCAACACATAAAAATAATTCCCACGAAAGATAAGAAAAAGGTAACCTGAGTTTTACAAATAATCAAAAACTACACAAGGCACTTTATAGCAGAGGATATACCTATGCCCAACAAACATAACAAAAGGTGCTTAATCCCATTACTCTTCAGGGAAATGCAAATTAAAACAAGGAGATACCACTTGTACAGATCCAAAGGTTAAACTTAAGAAGTCTGCCAGTATAAAGTGTTATAAAGATGGAAAGCAACTGAAACTGTCAGTCAAAGCTAAAGGAAGTGTAAGTTGGCAGACACCTGGAAAACTGTCAGTATCTTTGAAAATAAAACATAGGCTTATCCTACGGCGCTAACATTTTGGTTACAGGTACCTACCAGAAAGAAATGAACATATGTGGCTACAAAAAAGATATGCATAAAAATGGAAATTAGAATCTTATTCTAATTGCTCGATACCATTACAGCTAAATTATCTATCAACAAGACAATAGGGGCACCTTGGGTGGCTCAGTGGGTTAAAGCCTCTGCCTTCTGCTCAGGTCATGGTCTTAGGGTCCTGGGATCGAGCCCTGCATTGGGCTTCCGTCTCTCTCTGCCTGCCTCTCTGCCTACTTGTGATCTTTCTCTCTGTGTCAGGTAAATAAATGAAATCTTAAAAAAAAAATAAGATAATGAATACACATCTTATTTGTTAAATAAAATACTACATAGAAAAATGAAAGCAAACTACTGATAAATACAGTATACGAAAAAAGCTCAAAGATCTAATTTTGAGAAAAGAATCTAACTCCACAAGAGTACATGCCCTAGGATTCCATTTATATGAAATTTTAGAACAGGTAAAACAAATCAAAATTGATATAATAGTGGTGACATTGAGGAAGGCAGACATTGACTGAGACAGGACATGAGTTAACCTTGCCTTTGTCTAAAAATTTAATAGATATACCTGTTTACACTATGTTAACATTCTTTCTCTATCACTCAGTTCACTTTATGCACTTTATTAGTATATGTATTTTATCATATCAATAAGCAAATAAAAACACAAGAGGAAAAAAGGAAATATAAGAACCTAACTTAAGAACATTGCCAGCAAAATAAACTTTGACCTTTCTTATATGATCTTCATTTGATTTAAGCAATAATCATTATGGAATATGCGATATTTTGACTTTTGTTCTTTACTTCAACTTCTGGTAGGCAGTCCTTCCTCCTACCCTTCCCTACGTATAAAGTAAACTCAAAAGATGATGAGACAATAGAGTGAAAGCTGCTATACTTCAATCTTAAGCTGATTATATGCATTTTGGCCTAGCATTTCAAAAAAGGCTATACCTAGAGTCAGTTTTGAATAAGAATAGGTGAACAGAACAATGCTTGTTTTTTTTTTTTTTTCAGCAGGATCTACAGGCCAAAATAGACTTTGCAGTGCAAAGTGAGCTAAGTTCCATATGAACCATAGAGCCCTGATGTGTGAGGTTTTAATTTCAATTCTTGTTGACAGGCTTAGGTAGACAATGCAAAACTTTTCACATCAATTTTAATAATTGCAAAGTCAAGAAAGATCTGGAAGGATTAAGTTCTCTAGAAGCATCTCTTTATATTAACTCTCATTTTGCTTTGGATATATGAATTTTATAAACTCCAAAAAGTATGAAATTTTAAATGCCTGTGCCAAAAATACTCTGTTTCCAGGAATACAGGATTCTCAAGACATCAAGAAGGACTTGTGGTGGTTAGTTATCTGATTGGTTGGCATAGGTCTATAAGTGCTAGGTCCTAATGGTAAACAGAACAAACCAATACAATGGTAACAATAATAACAAAAAAGACGCAGCTAGGAAATGTTAAAGGGAAACATATATTTTTTATTTCTTCCAAGTAAGGGAAACCCAGTTAAAATAGTACTCCTGGTCCTATAAACCTCCTAACTTACTCTTCCACAGAAGACTATAATTTATGATCTAGATTTCAGATATACCTGCTAGAGAAATAGACTTATTCATTGCAAAACTCAACATTATTTGCCTGTATATCCAGTCTATTTCTTACAGCCTAGTTTGGTCAGCAATAAAGATGACACTTAGATTTCCATTTACCTGAATTTTTTCTCAATTTTGTTAATTGGTTCACAACTTAATGGACACAAGAGTTTTATTCTTTTACTTATCACCCAAAAATGATAATAGGATGTAACTGGGAAAGTGGATATGGGAACCTGGAAAGGAAAGCAGAAGCCTGGAATGAAGATGTACATTTTTTTTTTTTTTTTTAGTAATCAGAAAATTATAGTCAATAGAATGCCCAAAAGGAAATGTTCAAAGTGAGGAAAGAGAAGACTTGGAAGATTCCAAATTTTAAATGCCCTTAGAAGGTGAATTCAATAGAGGGGAAATGGAACTAGTACTTAAACAACAGACAGAAAAACAATACTGTTTCATTCCTGAATTGAGAGAATGTGATGGTGTCAAGAGGAAAAGAATACTGTCGTGTTCATTCTACTAAGAGGTCAAGTAAGATAGCTGAAAAATGTCTGCTGTATATAATACTCTAAAATATTTATAATTGACATTTTGTGAAGAACATTCCCCCTCTTACTAAGGTTATTTAACAATGTGTGTTTGTGTATGTGTGTGTGGGTATGTGAACATGCATAATGATTGAGAGCAATTAAGACCCAGACTGCCTGGATTTGGATATCAGTTCCAACTTTTACTAGTTCTGTGATCCTGGACACATTTTATAAACGTTTTTTTGCTGCAGTTTTCTCATCTTTAAGTGAAGATGAAGCTTTGCCTATCTCATAAGATTATCAGTATCATATAAGTTAATAATCATAAAGCACTGAGAAAGTCTCTAACAAATATTAGGTACCATTTACATAATTATTAAATAAATGTATAAATGTATGGATATTGCTATAATAGTTCTTGGTTATTAAATAGGTTTATATTTGACCTTTCCCTTTTAGTGGGTATTCTAGTCATTTTTAACTATTTTTCTCTACAAAGAAAAGTATATAAAAATTCCTTTTTGTTCCTTTTTTACATATGCTGGTTTTTATTTAGAATCAAAACCAGAAATTGGAATGCTGAAGCTACTGTATATGAATATTTCCAGATTTAAATTTGCTCTAATAAGGTATTTTCTTACAGAATGTACCCCTTTTATAACATACTCACCAACAGTTGATATTGTCACTTAACCTTTTGCTAGCCTTTGTCAACTTAATTCTTGTTATTACTGATAGAGAATTTATTTTTTTAATGAACACCTATATAGTCTGTACAATATGCCAGTCGTTGTTCCAGGCACTGGTCATACGGGCAGTCATAGAGCTTCCTCTGTCATATTTAGGGCTCTCTTTTTATTTCTTTTGTTGGTGGCAAGGATTTGAAACTGGTGATTATTTTATGAATGTATAGGTGACTTTTTTATATATTTATTATCCATTTCCTCTTCCATGAATTACCTAATCATATACATTACCATTTCCACTATTGATTTATTTTGTTTTTATTGATCTGTAGGATTTTATAAATCTGGAAACTTTGTGCCAGTGTTTATTCTGATGAAAATGTGCTGGTTTTGTTGTTTCATTCATTTTCACTTGTATTTTAATTTTGCTTATGGTGCTTTTTAAAAACTTTTGGCTTTGAGATTATTGTAAATTCACATGAAGCTGTAAAAAAATAGTAGATATTTCACCCAGTTGCTTCCAATAGTAACATCTTGCTAATTGTAGTTCTGGAAATTAATATTGATATCATCTACCAATCTTACATATCACATATCAACTCACTTGTTTGTGTGCGTGTTTGTATGTGTACATATATTCTATATAGTTTTATCACATGTGTATATTATCAGATGTGTATATCACATGTGTACTTAGCTTGTAAAAAAATGGTAAACATACACAACAGCTCCATCACAAGGATCACATATGATACCCCTTTATAATCATATAATCCACCTCCCTTCCTCTTCTCTTCCTTAATCCCTGTGAACTCTGGTCTCCATCTTTATAAATTCATTTCAAAATGAAATAGAAATAGAAAAAACAGTTATAGAAAAATAGTTATAGAAAAAACAAGCTGTTAACTTCTGAGATTGACTTTTTTCAAAATCGGCATTGTTTTGTTGATTTTCCCTTATTATTTTTATGTTTAGGATTCCATTGATTTTTAAAATCTTATCCTTTTTCTTCATTTTACTTGTTTTGCTTCTTGTTTTTTATTCTTTTATTGTTTTTTGAGGTTGGAAGTTTAATTATTGATTTTAGAACTTTATTCTTTTATGTTAAATCTACACATGTTGCTGAATTTGAATTGTGAAACAAGATGATATACTTGTGGCTGCTTTTTGTCAGCTTGGCTTCTTAGTTGGTGTTTCTCGATGGTATCCCTGGGCTTGCTAGAAAACCTAATTCAACCTTATGGAGGAATTAGCCTAACTAGGCCAACTTCTGTTGCAAGGTTAGGACTCAAGAGATGCTAGGCCATCAGCTTTTGAATGACAGGTTATAAGAGGCCTTGCCTGAATATTGTTCCTCCAGTCTTGGGATTCCTAACCAATCTTTCTTTTCCTTCTACTTTTCAGAATACTCCTTTGGCTATTTTTAGCATTGTTTCCATGGTCTGTAGAGGTAAGTGGTTGTGGAAGGGTGAATGATGGCAGGGATATATAAGCCTATGCCAGTTTGTCCATATTGGCTATTTGATAAGAATTATTATGATCTAAAGTGTTACAGTTTAAATGATTGAGCACCTACTCTGTATCTGTTTCTGTGGTCACTATACTCCACATGTGTTTGTACATTAGCTTGGCTTTTATATATTTTATATCATAGCAATATTTTGTGTAATTTTGAGACGTATTTTGACATTTGTTATTTTAAACCAGAGGGATAATTCCTTTACATTTCGTGTCTCTTGCTATAATAGTTACTAAAAGATATTCATAATCATTTAGGTAACAGTGCAGGCTTCACATGCTTTAATAGGTAAAATAACCATTGGCTTATGTGTTGCTCATTTAAAAGTATAGAGCCTCATCTTCACTTGATATATATATATCTTGTCTTGCAAACATATCTCCAATTAAATTATGCCCTAATATATTGCATTTAAATCACTTCATATCAAACTCTCCTGTTTTTCTATCTTTTACTCAATAATTTTATTGATAAAATATAATTTTGGGATATCCTCTGCACTTTCTCAATATTTAACATTCTGGGTCACAAGAGTGTCCTCTATGTAATTTATGAATCAATTTGATGATCTGTTTATGCCTGGATTTATTACCGAACAGATGTCTGTGTAGTTAGAGACCCATATGAATACTGTATCCTGTGGTTTAAAATGCCTTTCAGGTGATCAATTATAACTGAGACTAAAAGACTTTGAATTTAGAAGATAATTTAACAAAACCACTAAAAATGACAAAACAATTGGGATTTTCACATTATGTTGTGGATTTTAAAAAAAAGTTTATGTAACTCACTCTGTGGTCACTATTCCACATTCGTTTTTATTTTTACTAATAATTTAACATAACACCAAACACCTTAACTATTCAGTAACCGCATTTTAAAAACATCAATAATATATTTTATTTAAAAAATAGGAAAACAGCCACAAAACATGGCTCAACAAATTCAATAGACTCATATCATAGCATGCATCTTTTCTACAATGCTATGAAATTATGAATTAACCACAAGAAAACATCTGGAAAGAGCACAAATACATGGAGGTTAAATAACAGGCTATTTAATAATTTGAATGAGTCAGCCAAGAAATCAAAGAAATAAAAAATTACATAGAAACAAAGAAAATGAAAACACAGTGGTCCGAAATCTTTGGGATGCAGCAAAAGTGGGATGTTTATAGCAACACAGGCCTACCTCAAGAAGCAAAAAAAAAAAAAAAAAATCTCAAATAAACACTTACTCTTGCACCTAAAGGAGCTGTAGAAAGATAGCTATTGTAGAAAACACTAAAGACTCCACCAAAAAAACAATAAATGAATTCAACAAAGAATTCAAAGAATTCTTTGAAGGCAGAGGTTTAACCCACTGAGCCACCCAGGTGCCGCAATTGTTGTGTGAATATTAAACAACCATTGCATCCTGGGAATAAATCTCACGTGTTGTGGTGTATGATATTTTTAATATATTGTTGCATTCACTTTGCTAATATTTTCTTGAGGACTTTTGAATTTATATCCATAAGACATTGGCCTGTAGCTCTTTTTTTTTAGTATCCTTACCTGGTTTTGGTATCAGGGCAATATTGGGATCATAAAATGAATTTGCAAGTTTTCTTTCCTCTTGTATCTTTTGAGACCATTTAAGAAGAATTAATTCTTCTTTAATTATTTGGTAGAATTGGCCTGTGAAGCCATCTGATACTGGACTTTTGTTCATTGGGAGTTTTTTGATTACTGATTCAATTTCATTGTTCAAATTTTCTATTTTTTCCTGTTTTAATTTTGGTAGGTTATATTTTCATAGGAATTTATGCATTTATTCTAAGCTGTCCAATTTGTTGACATATAGGTTTTCATAATATTCTGTTAAAATTGTTTGTATTTCTGTGTGGTGTTGGTTGTTATTTCTTCTCTTCCATTAGTAATTTTGTTTATTTGGGTGCTCTCTCTCTCTCTCTCTCTCTCTCTTAATGAATCTTGCTAGAGGTTTATCAATTTTGTTGAATTTTTCAAAGAACCAGATCATGATATCATTGATTTATTGTTTTTATTTTGCTTTGTTTTTTTTTACTTTCTATATCATGTATTTCTACTTTAATTTTAATTGCTTCCTTCCTTTTACTGGGTTTGATTTTTGTACTAGGAAAACTGGATGCCTGTTTTGAAACTGGTCCCCTTTCTTTTACCATACATAAAAATAAACTCAACATGGATTGAAGACTTAAATTTGAGACCTGAAACCATAAAAATCCTAGAAGAGAGCACAGGTAGTAATCTCTCTGACACTGGCCATAGCAACATTTTTCTAGATATGTTTCCCAAGGCAAGGGACACAAAAGTAACAATAAGCTATTGGGACTACACAAAAATAAAAAGTTTCTGCACAGAGAAGGAAACAATCAACAAAACTAAAAGGCGACCTACGGAATGAGAAAAGTTATTTGCAGATGACAAAGCTGATAAAGGGTTAGTATGCATGGTATACAAAGAACTGATACAACTCAATCTCCAAAAAAACAATAATCCAATTATAAAAGATGAGCAGAAGACACAGACATTTATCCAAAGAAGACATCCAAGTGGCCAACAGACACATGAAAAGATGCTCAGCATCACTCATCATCAGGGAAATGCTAACCAAAACCACAATGAGATATCACCTCACACCTATCAGAATGGCTAAAATCAAAAATGCAAGAAACAATAAATGTTGGCAAGAATGTAGAGAAAAAGGGATCTTTATGCACTCTTAGTGGGAATGCAAATTGGTACAGCCATTGTGGAAATGAGTATGGTAGCTCCTCAAAAAATTAAAAATAGAATGACCCTTTGACCCAGGAATGACACTACTGGGCATTTACCCAAAAAATATAAAAACAGTAGTTCAAAGGGATACATGCACACCTATGTTTATTGCAGCAGTATTTATAATAGCCAAACTATGAGAGCAGCCCAAGTGTCCGTCTATTGATGAATGGCTAAAAAAGATGTGATATGTAGGTATAGGTATAGATAATAGATATAGATATATATAAAGTAAAACAAAATACATAGCACTGGAAATCTTAGCTGGAGCATCAGAGCATTTAGGCTAGGAAAATAAATAAAGGCATCTAAATCAGAAAGGAAGAATAAAATAACCTCTGTTTACTGATGACATGAACTAATACATAGAAAACCAGGAAGAGTCCATAAAAGGAACTGTTTGAACTAATAAAACTATTGAGTAAAGTTAAAGGATACAAAATCATGATACAGAAATAATTTGCATACTTCTTCATTAATAATGAATTATCTAACAAAATGAATTAAGAAAACAATCCCATTTCTTGCCCTACAGTCTGGAGCCTAGGCCAGCCTTCTCAGCCTACAAAATCCCACACAGGCTTCAGGCATGGTGGCCAGCCTGTGCATGAATGAACTGGAACCCTGAATGAATGAGAATTTTATCTCCAGAGCCTCTGGCCACCACGGAGGACAATGTGATGGGCGTCAGAATTATCCAAAACCACCTCACTGGAATCTCAGCTGGCTACTGTTTTGTAGAATTCAGAGATTTGGCTGTAACCAAGAGGTGTTTGCATGAAATTAATGTGAAACCCCTTCCAGGACACACACTTTTACTTAGCTTATAGCTGCACCAAGCTGGCACACCTGGGCTCATAGAATGATAGAGCTGGCAGAGCCCTTAATGGTCATCTGTGCAACCCCTCATTTTATACAGGAGAAAAAGGTGTGGCTTAGAGAAAAGAAGATGCATGGGCCAATGCAAAACGTTTTAAACTGAACTATGCCACTTATGGGAAACAACCAGATAATAGCCATGAGTATTCTCTCTTTGTGGGGGACCTGACCCCAGATATGGATGATGGCATGCTATATGAATTCTTCATCAAAGTCTACCACTCCTATTAGGAAGCAAGGTGATTTTGGACCAAACTAGTGTATATCTAAGGGCTATGATTTTGTGAAAATCACAGATGAACTGGAACAGAAGTGAGCCCTGACTGACTGCCAAGGAGCAGTTATCCTGGAGCCTAAACCAGTGTAGCTGAGTATGCCAATCCTCAAAGCAAGCCAAATGATGTCAGTGGAGTATAATCAGATGTACAGTTACAGCTACAACCACTATTACCAGTAGTATGAGAACTATTATACCCAGTGGGACCAGAATACAGGCAGCTACAGCTATGGCTATCCCCAGCATGGTTATACCTGGAGCACTATGTAGAGATATGAAGAAGTTAGGGATGACATATCGGAAGACCTCATGCCACATCTGGATGTGATTAAGGCCAACAAGGAGTTCATGGAGCAAAAAGCTGTAAGATGCACTGATGGCTGTCACTGGCAACTCCTGTACACAGTATCTTCAGAGACCCCTACCATAATGTAGCCAGGACAAAGGACCAAACAAAATGGACTGTGTGAGGGAGATAAAAGACTCCTTTTTAACAATAATGACAACAACAACAAATATTGGAAGAACTTTTACCTTTTTGGAAATGTTTTGTAAGATTTTAATGACTGACAATGTTGAGATTATGACTATTCCTCCAACACTGCTGCCTTCATTTGACAGTGAGACACTTGAGTTTCGAAATCAAGGAATCAACTCATTACTGTTGAGTAAGTTTCAAAAAAAAAGAAATGAGAAAGAAAAGAAACAAGAGAAAGAAAGAAAAAGAAAAGAAAGAAAGAAAGAAAGAAAGAAAGAAAGAAAGAAAGAAAGAAAGAAGAAAGAAAGAAGAAAGAAAGAAAGAAGAAAGAAAGAAAGAAAGAAAGAAAGAAAGAAAGAAAGAAAGAAAGAAAGAAAGAAAGAAAGAAAGAAAGCCATTTATGATAGCAACAAAAAGAATAAAATACTTAGGAATGAACTTAACCAAGGAGGCAAAGGCATGCACACTGCAAACTACAAAACATGCTGAAAAGAACTTTTAAAAGACACAGATAAAATGAAAGGTATCTTGTATTCATGAATTGGAAGACTTACTATTGTTAAAATGTCCATACTACCCCAAACAATATACAGATCCAGTGCAATCTTTATCATGATTTCAATGGCATTTTTCACACAAAAAAAATAATCTTAAAATTCATATGGAACTAAAAAGTACCCCAGATAGCCAAAACAATCTTGACAAAGAAGAACAAAGCTAGAGGACACACACTTCCTGTTTTAAAAACATACAACAGAACTACAGTAATTAAAACAATATAAAACTGGACAAAAACAGACGTGTAGACCAGTGGAACGAAATAGAGCACTCAGAAATAAATCCACAAATATGTGGTCTTCTACAGATTTGTGACAATATTTCCACAACAGGGAGAACACTGGGGAAAAGATAGTCTCCTCAACAATGATTCTGGGAAAACTGGATATATACATGCAAGAGAATGAAATTGGACCTTCATTTTACACCATACATAGTAATCAACTCAAAATAAAGTCTTTAGGAGGAAAAGCTCCATGACATGGAGCTCCATGACATGGACATTGGTCTTAGCACTGATTTCTTGGTTGTGACATCAGAAGCACAGGCAGCAAAAGCATAAATAGATAAGTCAGACTACATCAAGCAGAAAGCTTCTGTGTGGCAAAGGAAAAATCAACAGAATAAAAAACAGAATGGAAAAATCAACAGAATTTAATGGGAGAAAATATTTTCAAATTATACCTGTGATAAGAGATTAATACTCAGTTTATATATAGAACTCATATAATTCAATAGCAAAATAAACAAATGACCCAATTAAAAATGGTCAGCTGACATGAATAAAGACATTTCTCCAAACAATACATACAAATAGCTAACAAGTATATGAAAAGATGGTCAATTTCACCAGTCATCAGAGAAATGCAAATCAAAAACACAACTAGATATCACTTTTACCTGTTGAAATTGCTATTAATAAACAAACAAACAAGTAAAAAAACAAAATAACAAGTGTTGGCAACCGTGTGGAAAATTAGAACCCTGTACATTGTTGGTGGGAATGTAAACTGATATAGCCACTGTGGAAAATAGTCTGGAGGATCCTCAAAAAATTAGAAATAGAACTACCTTGTGATCTAGCAACCCTACTTCTGGGTATTTATCCAAAAGAACTAAAGTCATGATCTTGAAGAGATGTTTGCTCTCCCATGTTCATTGCACCATTATTCACAACAGCCAGGATGTAGGAACAGCCCAGATTTCTATTGACAGATAACTAGAAAAAGAAGATGTGGAATATGCATATAATGGAATATGATTCAGCCATAACAAAATCCTGTTATATGCTACAACATGGATGAATTCTTTTTTTTTTCCCAAATATGTTTATTTTTTCAGTGTTACAAGATTGATTGTTCATGCACCACATCCAGTGCTCCATGCAATACATGCCCTTCTCAATACCCACCACCAGGCTCACCCAAAGCCCCACTCCTCCCTCCAAACCCCTCAGTTTGTTGCTCAGAGTCCACAGTCTTTCATGGTTCATCGCCCCCTCCGATTTCCCCCCATTCACCCTTCCCTTTCTTCTCACAATGCCTTCCATGATTTTCCTTATGCTCTACACATACGTGATCCATAAGATAATTGACTCTCTCCGCTTGACTTATTGCACTCTGCATAATCTCTTCTAGTCCCATCCATGTTGATACAAAAGTTGGATATTCATCCTTTCTGATGGAGCATAATATTCTATTGTATAGATGTACCACAACTTTCTTATCCATTCATCTATTGAAGGGCATTTTGGTTCTTTCCACAGTTTGGCAACTCTGGCCATTGCTGCCATGGACATTGGGGTACATGTGGCCCTTCTTTGTACTGCATCTGCTTCTTTGGGGTAAATACCCAGGAGTGCAGTTGCAGGGTCACAGGGTAGCTCTATTTTCTTGAGGAATCTCCACACTGTTTTCCAAAGTGGCTGCACCACCTTGCATTCCCACCAACAGTGGAAGAGGGTTCCCCTTTCTCCACATCCTCTCCAGCATTTGTTGTTTACTGTCTTGTTGATTTTGGCCTTTCTAACTGGTGTAAGGCGGTATCTCAGTGTGGTTTTGATTTGAATCTCTCTGATGACTAAAGATGATGAACATTTTTTCATGTGTCTGCTAGTCATTTGTATGTCTTCTTTGGAGAAGTGTCTGTTCATGTCTTCTGCCCATTTTTTGATGTGATTATCTGTTTTGTTAGTGTTGAGTTTGAGGAGTTCCTTATAGATCTTAGATATCAGGCCTTTGTCTGTAGTGTCATTTGTGAATATCTTCTACCATTCCAACATGGATGAATTCTGAGGGCATTCTGCTAAGTGAATAAGCCAGTCACAGAAGGATAAATATGCGTAATTCAACTCATATGAATTATCTAAGATAGTCAAAATCATTGAGGCAGAAAATAGAATGTTGGTTGACAGTAGCTGGGGGGAGGATAAATGAGAGTTGCTGCTCAGTGAGCATAAAATTACAGTTATGAAAGAATAAAAGTTCTAGAATTTACTGTATAATACTATGCTTATCTTTAGCAATACTGTACACTTAAATTCTTATTAAAGGGGTATATTTCATGTTATGTGCTGGTTATTACAACAGTCTGAAATGTAGTGGTAGCTAGATTGAAGAAGGGAGTTGGGATAGTAGGACATACTAACATGGGGTATGTAGGATTATAGTAGGAAATGGAAGAAGGCCTGATTTAGGATGCTAACAAATTTTTTATAAATTTATTTTTCTTAGTACTGAGAGAAAGAATAATTGCTGTTCTACTTTAAATGCATGATAGATGCAGAAAAAATAAAATAAGGATACTAATAACTGGATGTTTTTAGAAGAAAGGAGAAATTAGGCAAGTATGAAAATATGAGAAAAAATGAAGTATTTTGTCTGCTTTTGTCATCTATTGATTACTGCAGTTTGACAATTGTATATTATTTGGCATTTTAAAGATAGATAACATTTGACAAATAATAAGTATTTCTTTTTAGATATACATTTTAAGAAATGCTACTATAAGATACTAGGGAATTTTGGAAGTGTTCATTTATTTGAGGTATTAAAACACTTATTTTTAAAAGTAGAATATAGTATTTATCTTTTTTCTATCTTTAATCTCTAATCCCTTCTTTTTTTCCTCTAAAACACAAAGAAATAACAATAGGTAGTACCAAAACATAGAAACAAGTCTTTTAAAAAGTCAGTGCAAACAAAGAAAAAACAAAACAAAAGTCTGAACAGACCTTTCATTTAAATACAATGGAATATTATGCCTCCATCAGAAAGGATGAATATCCAACTTTTGTATCAACATGGACAGGACTAGAAGAGATTATGCGGAGTGAAATAAGTCAAGCGGAGAGAGGCAATTATCTTATGGTCTCACTTACGTGTGGAGTATAAAGAAAATCGTGGAGGGCATCGTGAGAAGGAAGGGAAGGGCGAATGGGGGGAAATCGGAGGGGGT
>CM052810.1:33473001-33559603 GCA_028533885.1 Nasua narica | reverse complement strand
ATGCCTCCATCAGAAAGGATGAATATCCAACTTTTGTATCAACATGGACAGGACTAGAAGAGATTATGCGGAGTGAAATAAGTCAAGCGGAGAGAGGCAATTATCTTATGGTCTCACTTACGTGTGGAGTATAAAGAAAATCGTGGAGGGCATCGTGAGAAGGAAGGGAAGGGCGAATGGGGGGAAATCGGAGGGGGTGTTGAACCAGGAGAGACTGTGGACTCTGAGCAACAAACTGAGGGTTTTGGAGGGGAGGGGGTGGGGGGGTGAGCCTGGTGGTGGGTATCGAGAGGGGCAGGTACTGCATGGAGCACTGGGTGTGGTGCATGAACAATCAATCTTGTAACACTGAAAAATTAAACAAATTTGGGGAAAAAATATTTAAGAATCAGTGCGGAAAAGGGACACAAAAATTGGTCAACATAATTTTCCTTAAGGAAATACTAAAAAATAAAAATAAAAAATTCTCACTACTTACCTATTCGAATGGCTAAAACCCTAAACACTCAAAATATCGAATGTTGGTGAGGGTGTATAACAACAGGAACTCTCATTCATTGTATGTAAGAATGGATATTGGGACAGCCACTTTGGAAGACAGTTTGGTAATTTCTTATCAAGTTAAACAGAAACATCGTATGATCCAGCAGTCACATTCATAATAATTTAGGTAGTTACTTCCTTAAATGGTGCTTTTAAGCTAAGATAGTGTTTTAAAAAATATCCTGAATTGGAAAAAGTGGATAGGGCTACTATTATATCTGCCCATCAATAAGTCACTGGATATAGGGTGGCTGTGGATATTGGTCATGGATTAAGGGGAAGCAGCTCCTGTGGTAGACAATAAATTCCAGAAAAAAGATGTAGTTGCAAGACACAAGCAGTCAAACTGCCTAGAAATTTGGTAAACAAATTCTTTGGTCATTAAAATGATCTGTCTTGGTGGCACACCAGAATATCAACCCAGTCTTGTCCTCTTTAGTGTGGTTGGTCTCTTCCCTGATTAAGAATTTTAAGTAGGTTGGTGGGTTTTGTCAGAGATTTGTAGGTTATTATTTCACTCTTTTCCTAGTCAATTATTCATGTCTATGAACGTACATGTATATATGTATAGCAATATTTTATGTATTACATGTACTTTTTCTTAATAAAATAATGATATTATTTTAACTTCATTTTGTTAGGTCATGGTTCCAAGTAGGTGATTGAACTAAGGTGTATTTTAAGGATATTTTAGTGACTTGTAAGGAAGTTCAATGATTTTAGACAATTTTATTTAGAAGCTCCACCTGTGAATTCTAGTTATTAAATTTCTTAAATCTCCTTCTAGGTTTTAATTTGCCCCTCTACTAATTCCCCTATGTCCTTCATATTACTTTCTTGTCGGCTTTATCTCTTTTAAATCAGATCTTGAATTGTTGGTAGCAGAAAAAAGGAAATACTTGACAATTCACTCTATACCCTTTTATAATCCAATGTTGTAAGAAGTATGCTTTCCATTGGTTTGACAAAATACATATGTTATGTGTCCCTTCTATGATTAAAAGGATTCCCTTTTTGTGATCATTTATGAGAAAATACAGTTCCAAGTATATGATGCCCTTCATGAAGTCAGTCATTACTACTGCTGCCGTGAGCATCCAAAGTTTACGTGACTCAATTCAGGATAGCAAGAAAACTTGCTTTTAAGCTGAATGTCCATATTCTTGCATTAAACTATGAATTGTGCAATGAAAACCAACGTGTCCAACTTCTGGTAGGTTTTTTCCCTATAGTTATATTCCTTAGGCTATTTCATTGAGATTTTGGGTAGAAAGCAACATCTTGAAATGAAATAATGTTTTATATACAATGTTTTAAATACATGGTATTTCCTAAATAAACAAGTTTTGAAAATACACTTACAGTTTAGGTATAAAACTGGATTTTCAGTATTCAAAGTGGCAGGCATATTACAATGATACTCAAATATATTTTGATACAATTTCCCTTGATTATTACTATTCAAAGTTGTTTTTCTAAGGCATGCATACCCATGGCATGTATCTTGTAAATATAATTTAATTTAATTTAATTCAAATTAATTTAATTCAGTTTAACTCAGCCATTATTAAGGTTTCATCTACTTTAAGGCTATAATTTGGTTTAGTTTGAAATTTATAGAATATGCAGGCTTGAATGTATGGTATGCTACCAAGGTTATAAAAAAAATAAAATAAACATTGCAAGAAGCCTCAGAGATTTACCCTTTCAGACAAAAGATTAGATTTAGAAATGTACTATTAATAAAAAACGGAAAAGAAAACAATTCTATGTAATTATCTAATGGATTAAAATGATCTTTAAAATGACTGAAAAATAATCTTGTAAGATTTAGTCAGATAAACTTTGTCCTTTAAGATTTATAAATACTGTATTATTCTATAAGATTTATAAAAGTTCTTGATTAAAAGCTCTCAAATTATATGTTCTTACCCAATAACAATTTAGATGTTTCTTTCTTTTTAAAATTCATGAAAGTTAAAATGATATATGATTGTTTGGGTTTTATTTTAGTTTGTAAAAATTCTTTCTTATTTAAAAGGTATTCACAAAATAAGAAAGTTATAGTGTTTACATGAGTATACATCAGTATATTTAATAATATGCTGATATAATGATAAATTATGCAAAATTTTATTTATGATAATCTCTATTAAGAAAAGATAGAGGTTTAGTATAGAAAAATATGTTTCATAACTATTGATTTCAATATCTGTGACTTAAGCATTCTTCTATGTGATATATTTCACAGTATTAAATATTTAAAAAGAAAAAGAATAAATAATACAGGAACACAGAAGCACTGTAGAAGTCTCTTCTGCTCCTCATCTATTGTTAGAAATATGACATTCAGCCAAAGACATTGCACTTAGAAAGAATTCACAGTCTTAACTATGGCCTAGAAGTATTCAGTATTCCTTAGTCTGTATGCAGATTTTATTTATATATCTTTACATTATATAGCTTATCTTTTAAAGTAATCTTTGTTCTTCACTTTCTCTTTTGCTGATATCCTTTACATATCTAATAGGAGCTAAACTTCTTGCCATGTATGAATTAGGCAATTTGGGATATCCAAAAATAAAGTTTTTGTCATGACTCCAAGGAATATTAAATTTTGTTGATCATTAAGATGAGGGCATCCAAAAAATAAGCATTAAAGTACCAAGTATTCTTGCCTACTCCTTGATGTGTGTAAGGAGATGAGGGTCAGTGAGAATTTTAGCTTAGATTATAGTGTATATCTTTAATGAAGTTGGGATGTCACATTAATCACTTCTGTTTTAGCCCTTATCTTCAAGTTATTGCTAACCAGTTAGGTTAGCAAGCGATACACAGGAGATCTCAGTTTCTTGGAGGAGATGAATAAGTAGAGTATCACATAAACAGTAATATTATATTACATAAGTATTATGTACATGAAATACATATCATCAACAAATATATAGATATGTAAAATATGTACAGTTCCAAGTCAAACATGTATCTATGTTTGCTTTTATTAGGGACTGATTTTCTAATTTTCTGTTTGAGATGTGAAGCATAAATAGATTTATTCGCACATTAAGTAGAGCTGTTCAACAGCAGATAATCACTTCTGGAAAATCATATAACTATGTATATCACTTATTTATTGAATGCTACATATATTAGTTTCAAAATGATATATACTTAAAGGAATTTAGGGGCAAAGTGATCAGGCTTGAAATAATATTTAATGGAAAGAAATAGAAATTTTTTAAAAATGATAAAACAATAATTCTAAATTTTTAGAAAAGTTCTACATATTTTCTAGCTATGTACTTCCAATGATTTTGGAAAATATATTTTCCTTATAAACAGATAAAGTTTTATCAGTATTGACAAGCATATTATAAAAGTTATGGTGCAATAGGTAGTATGGATTTAGTAATATCATAAAGAAATAGGCCTGGGTTAACTTAGGTTGAGTGAAATTTTTAGTGTCTTCAAAATGCTGACAAAAGCAAACAGCTTGTCTTTGACCTTCTTTACTCATACAACACAATTAATTGCATTTCTGCATGACGGACTGTTACATTCCCTTTATTTATCTAAACATGAATTTGCCTTTATAGTTCATTTGACTTTGAAAAATTTTTTGACACTTTATACTGAAAATTTAGTGTCATACTGGTACTTCATTATCAGTCTCAGGGACATAATTAGAACCACAATGGATGAAACTGAAAGCTTTGAATACTTTATAGAATGCAATCATTTGCATCAACATATTTGAGACAGTCCTGCTTTTTGCTTTTTACATTACACGCTATTATACTATATGCGTGTGTGTGTGAGAGAGAGACAGAGACAGAAAGAAATACAGAGATAGAGATAGCTGGAGAGAGGGAGCAAGAGAGATACTTTGTGGGGAAAAAGAAAGAATTTGACTTTCAAGTTAGATGTAATAACTTTTTTTCTTTTTGTAAGATCTTATTTTTTTATTTGACAGAGAGAGAGAGATCATAAGCAGGCAGAGAGGCAGGCAGAGAGAGAGGGGAAAGCAGGCACCCTGCTGAGCAGAGAGCCCAATGCTGGGCTTGATCCCAGAATGCGGGGCTCAATCTTAGGACCCTGGGATCATGACCTGAGCTTATGGCAGAGGCTTTAACCCGCTGAACCATCCAGGCGCCCCAGATTTAAATAACTTTTTGGTGAGTGCTTGCTTGAAAAGTATTATAACACTTTCCTAATTCGACTGCTTATTTATAGAGATATGATGTCTGGTAGAAATCAGACTATATATTTGAAGTTATAACTCATAAATCACTGATGCAGTATTATTGGTTTTCTAAGAGCAATAAATGATAAGAAATAGATCTTTTCCGTACCTTTGAAAAAATTGATAGAATTCAATGAAGAAAATGTCAGCTAACCTGGTCAAGCCCAACAGTTTTACCGGTAGCTCACTGTAGAACATAAGAAATAAAGAAAAATGCTTAAAATAACTACTTAGCTACAGAAAATATTCTGAAGAAAAAAAATGGGTGATAAAGTCTTTAAGGTTTTCACACTAGGGTAAAGATTTTAGGCTTTTACACCTTCAACATTCCCTGGATTTAATTTTCTTCTAATGCTACTTTGCCAGGATCTCCAAATATACATCAATTTTTAAAAAGAGAAAGGAAAACAATATAAAATGTATTTATAGAATTATATATATTCTCCACATATTTCTTCAAAGTTTGTGTTTATATTGTTTCATCAAAGAATCATTTCAAACTGACTCGGTAGAGAGAGGAAATGTAAAGCTAGTTTCTTGTATTGAAAAGGATTTCATATCATAGTTTAACAGCATGAAATAAAGTTTCAGACTATACACACACACACACACACACGTATATCTGTTAAATATTACTGTATTACGGGCTATATGTATATATATCTGAAAAATGTTACTGAGAATGGTTCTGTAATTTGGTTTCTTTACAACTCTTGGGATCCAATTGTCCAAGAACCCTCTGTTGCTTTTAGTAGAAGAAAAAATGCATTTGTAGTGATATTCATCATGTGCCAGCAATTTACATTTACAGTAATAATAATGGTACCTTCAAATATCATTGAATATGTACTATGCTATGCAATGTGGGCTAAGCACTTACATGCATGCCTTATGTCATTTTATCTTCCCAACTATTACATGTGAGGAAGCTGAAGTGTTGAAGAGTTCAATAATTTAACAGAAGTCTCACACTTAAGAAATGATTTATTTGAAACTTGAAGCAAGCTTCTCTGAACTTGAAATTCATACTCTTAACAATTGTTATTTAACAGTGACTGACCTCTAAATATCTGTGAACACAGGTATAAAATCATTTATTTGGAAAGTTCAAATTTTAAAAAAGACAGTGTTCTAATTAATATTGCATTTTGAATAGATGTGTTTACATAAAAAAATCACATATCCTTTTTGATCACAAATGCAATGCTGGAAGCTATGTAACTATTACTTTCTTAAAGGGAGTAATGTTAAGTAAATATCAGATCCCTTCAGTAAGCCTTTGTTTTATAAATTATCATATTGTTTACATTTTATTTCAAATATTATATAACAGCTTTGTTTAAAAGCAGAATAAAAGGCATATGATACTTTATCTCCTACTCTGAATATGTGAATATAAGGAAAATGAATTTCATGGCATAGAGTACAAAGTCAAAAATCATTGGGATTTCAGAAATAATAACTGCTAACTTAGCTGAAAAAGGTGTATCATTCATATCATTGCAAAATATTTCAAACAGTAATAGACTCTTTAGACTTAGAGTTCCCTAAAGAATAAGCTGAATATTTTTTTTCTGACAATAGCTCAGTAGATAGAAAAGTTGCATGATTTTCAATTAATTATCTATGTGCAACTATCTTATTAGGAATGCCTCTTTCATTTCTGTTTACTTCATACAAGAATAGTTATTTATGAAAGAGAGTGATTCCAATCAGTGGGAATAGCTGAAGGTCCATTGAAGAACACTGGCAACTGGAAATACTTGCAAGGCCTTTACCAAGTGAGAGGTTTTTTTTTTTTTTTTAAAGACTTTTTATTTATTCATTTAACAGAGAGAGAACACAAGCAGGCAGAGAGGCAGGCAGAGGCAGAGAGAGGAGCAGGCTCCCTGCGGAGCAAGGAGCCCGATGCAGGGATGCAGGACTCGATCCCAAGATGCCGGGATCATGACCTGAGCCAACCAAAGGCAGTTGCTCAACCAACTGCGCCACCCAGGCATCCCCCAAGTGAGAGTTTTAAGTAACTTCTTCACCCTGGAGATTCCACAAGGTAGGACAGAATTTTTGTTGAAAGTCTCATGTGGTTAGATACACAATGAAAGAATGTTCTATGTAGAGACTGTCTGCTGAAATACAAATTATTCTCCAGTTATTTGATTGTTGGAGCTGTTTTCTTCTTTTCCCTGCATCTTTCTCTCACTTTCTTCTTTGCCTTTTGCTCATTCTCTGTTGGTATCACCTTCATAAATTCACATTGTTCATTTTATATATTAAATGAACATTTGTATATCAAGGGATCAGTGAATAGTGTAAAGGATTAAAAGATGCTCACCATCACTAGTCATCAGGGAAATGCAAATCAAAACAACAATGAGATATCACCCCACACCTGTCAGAATGGCTAAAAGCAACAACACAAGAAACAACAGGTAGTGGTGAGAATGCAGAGAAATAGGAACCTTCTTGAACTATTGGTGGGAATGCAAACTGGTGCAGCCACTCTGGAAAACAGTTTGAAGTTTCCTTAAAAAGTTAAAAATAGAACTACCAGCAATCACACTACTAGGTATTTACTCAAAGTATACAAAAATACTAATTCAAAGGGATATATGCACCCTGATGGTTATAGCAGTGTCATCTACAATAGCCAAAATATGGAAACAGAACAAGTGTCCATTCACTGACAAATGGTTAAAGAAGATACGGTTAAAAAAAAAAGCCTCTGCCTTCAGCTCAGGTCGTGATCTCAGGGTCCTGAGATCGAGCCCCGCATCAGGCTCTCTGCTCAGCAGGGAGCCTGCTTCCCCCTCTCTCTCTGCCTACTTGTGATCTCTCTCTCTCTCTGTCAAATAAATAAATAAAATATTAAAAAAAGAAGATATGATATATATGTAGAATGGAATATTACTCAGCCATAAAATGAATGGAATATTGCCAATTGCAGTGACATGGGTGGAGCTGGAGAGTATTATGCTAAGTGAAATAAATCAGTCAGAGAAAGATAATTATCATATGATTTCACGCATATGTGGAATTTAAGAAACAAAACAGATGAGCAAAGGGGAAAGGAAAGAGAGAGGCAAACCAAGAAATAGATTCTTAACAATAGAGAATAAACTGATGAGTTACTAGATGGGAGGTGGGTGGGGATAGTTGAAATAGGTGATGGGGATTAAGGAGTACATTTGCTCTGAGGAGCACCAGATGTTGTACTGAAGTGTTGAATCACTATATTGTACACCTTAAACTAATATTATACTATATGTTAACTAGAATTTAAATAAAAATGTTCTTTTAAAAAAAGTGTAAATGAAAGAAAGTTATATTAGTCAGATGCCCAAAATAATGTCAAGATTGCCTCCATTTAGGGATGCCTTGGTGGCTCAGTCAGTTAAGCATCTGCCTTCAACTGAGGTTATTATCCCAGGGTCCTGGGATCAAGTTCTGCATTAGGCTCCTTGCTCAGTAGAGAGCCCGTTTCTCCCTCTGCCTGCCACTACCCCTGCTTGTGCTCTCTCTCTCTATAACAAATAAATAAATAAAATCTTAAAAAAAAAAAAGATTGCCTCCATCTAAGCAAAGGTTTTGTTTTTCTTTTTATTTTTTTTAACATAGTGAACATGACTAAATTCATTTCTTCCTTTTACTACCCAAAGACCTATGGTAGCTCTATAATCAGACAATGCTAACATTACCATTCAAAAAAACAGCAACATATATAGCCCTAAGCAGATTTAAATATAAAACTCATGGTATAGAATGATTTAATAAATTACTAATCTATAATTAATATATAATTGTGTTAAATTTTATAGATGAACATTTTGCAATGTTTTTGTTAACAACCTTTAAACTTAAGAAGTTATAACTAATATTTATAAAGATGATTGTAGACTTTGACCCATATTTAATTTTCAGAAAACAACTTTTATCTGTTCATTTTCCCTTATGATAGTATCATTTGATTTCACTTATATTGAATGTTGCTTCTCATTACACCCTTTTTTAGTAAATGTAAGATGTATACTACATTTTCAGTGTTGAAAATTAGATATTTTAATCATAATTTCAAAATAAAATTCATACACAAGCAAGAGTAATTGTTTAAGTAATATAAAGTTATATAGTCTAAAATTAGTTAATTTGTACTTATAATGCTAGAAAAAGCCAAATATATAATTATGAATGTTATTGCTTTTTAAATAACATATTTAGGAGATAGGAAGAAACCTCTTTTTTTTTATACTTCACATTAATGACATTTCTAGAAAAAAAAAAGAAGTTAGTAGTCTTCTATAAATCAGGGAACATATACATAGAAATCTTTTAGTACTTGCAGACAAAGAGTGATAGGATATGCCACCCCAAAATGTGCCCTTTTGGTATAAGGATTATTTTGAATTAAAGGCACTCGAAAAACCATGTGTGTGAGAAAAAGTACTCTAACCTTCCTTCTTTTTCTTAAAAGCAGGAGATGAAATGCCCACGTGAAAAATGCCATCCCTGTACCAGAAAAAACTAACATTAACATCTAGTATAAGAAATTGAAACAGAGAGAATTATGTATAAATAATTTTATCAAAAGAGAACTTGTCAAAATAATTATCTTCCTTTAGCCTCCCCACAGAGATGGTTACTTTTCTATAATTTCTTTTTGTTCAACCTACTATAAAAGCATATATGTTCCACCATTCCTTTGGGTTTTCATTCCTTATAAGAACTCTTTGTCATTCAAAAGTTATATAAATTTGTTCGCTTTTTTTCCTCTTATTAACCTGTCTTATATCAATTTAATTCTCAACCGCAGCTGGAAAACCCTAGGAGAGTAAAAGTAAAATTTTGCCTCCTCTACACTAACAAACTACTATTTTGTTGGTTATGTATTAGTTTTTCTTGTATTAATATTTTCTAGTTTCTTTAAAAATCTTCCAGGATTGGGGAAAATAATAATTAACTGAAGTTCACATTAAGCTAACAAATTGGAAAAAAATTTTATATTTTGTAACACCATGTTTACAAAATATCTACGAAAAAGTAATTAAAATTCCTAAAAATGCATACTCACATATTGTTAAAATACTTAAGGCTTTTAAATCTTAATAAAATATTACATGCCATAAAAATGTATTAGGAACAAAAAAAATGTATTAGGAACAAACAGGGAATGGAGTGAAATCAAACAGTAAAGACATAGCTGGTATAAGAACTTTTTATTATACCTGGCAAAAATTCTAATAATATTTATTCAGAATATTTCATAATCTCATATTTCATGGATAGTTATGTCAATATTTACACTGACATACTACTCCATAAAGGATTAACAATTGTTTTCTTACTAAAAATAAAATTAAGACAACTAAAGTTAAAACTATCAGGGCTTTTTAGATGTTATGCCTGCTATAATTTGTTGCATATAATGGACAATTAGCCAGGTTTTTTGTGTGTGAAGTAATACAGATATTTCTTTTTTTAATAAGCAATTTTGATTGTTATATTTACATTATAATGAAAATTAAACTAAACTAAACTAAAGGGAATGACATAAAATTCTTTCTCATGTAAATATCATTAGATAAATATTTGTCATTCTACACTGCAGAGATAAAAACTCAAAATTCATTTGGTCAACTATAAGTTGCCAGAAAACAGTTGCAGTTAAATATGTATGTTGTTATCTGTCTGGCAAAAAGTCCAAATATTTGACATATTTATAAAAGTACTCGATTTTAGAATGCTTTTTCTTGACTTCATATCCCAGATTTTTAATTAAGCTGAAACCTTAACACTAGAAGAGAGATAGTATCTAGAAAAATAAACAAAAAGAACTAATAATACAAAAACATTTTTTATATTAAACAAAGGTAATTCTCACTCTAAGAGCATTTGTTTTTCACTTAAAAAAATAAAATAAAGGGGCTCCTGGGTGGCTCAGTGGGTTAAAGCCTCTGCCTTTAGCTCAGGTCATGATTTCAGGGTCCTGGGATAGAGCCCTGCATCTGGCTCTCTGCTCAGCGGGGAGCCTGCTTCCCCCTCTCCCTCTGCCTGCCTCTCTGCCTACTTGTGATCTCTCTCCTCTCTCTCTGTCAAATAATTAAAAAAAAATTTTAATAAAAAATAAATAAATAAAATAAAACTTGTAGAAAAGTTGCAAGATTAGTACAATAAACTCCTATATACCCTTCACCCAGATTCCCCAGTTTTCATTTTATTATTTATTTTTGCATTTTCATCTTATCTACTATTATCTATTTCTTATATTGTCTATCTATCTATCATCTATCTATCTCTCTTTTTTTCCTAGCCATTTGCTTTGATCTCGAGTTTTTTTTCATTATCCCCCTTTCTCTGTTCTAGGATCCCATCCAGAGCTCCATGTTGCCTTGTAGCATTAAGTTATCTTTGTCACCACTGGTCTATGAGAGATTACCACTCTTTTTCTTGTTTCTCATGACCTTGATAATTTGGAGAGTTGGTCATGTGTTTTTGTAGAATGTCCTTCAATATGGGCTTGTCTGTTGTGTTTTCATACTCAGACAGAGGATATAGATTTTTTTAAAAATAATACCACAGGGATGCAGTGTCATTACATTGTGTCAATGTTTACATGACATAAGATAATTGGTAATGTTGTCCTTGGTCACTTGGTGAAGGTAGTATTTCCTAGGTTTCTCCACTAAAAAGTTACTATTTTTCCATTTCTATATTCTTTGGAATTCAGCCACTAGGTCAAGCCTGCATTAAAGGAAAAGGAATAACTACATACATTATCTGAAATTCTTCTGTGAGGTTTGTTCCTATCTCTCTCATTTTTTATGCAATCCTATATTTGTATCAGTGTGGACTTTGGCTTATTTATTCATGTTTGCATTATAATCCAAAACTATGCTATTTATTGTTAGCTCAAATTCTGTCATGTTTAACCATTGCATGCTCTTAAAATATGGCACCTAGGTCCCTGTGACAAGACCTACATTTTTGTTTTTTGGCTTCTTTGTTTATTTTTCCCCAGGTTTCATTGAGGTACAATTGGCAAATGAAGCTTGTATATATTTACGGTTGATAACATTTAAATTGATAACTCTTCCTTATTTCGGACATGAAAAAAACTCCAAGATCATCTTACATTTTCCTTACCTCACCACAGAATCAGTCATTTAGGCAAGGGCCAACATATCTTTTTAGCTTATTCATTTTGAACACACTTTCTGAAAAAAATTAATGTGAAATATGTATGGCAAGATCCATGGAAGCTGAAAATTGTATAATGACATTTATTTAATATTTAGCGACTTTCATTCAATTATTCCCAAATTATTAATAGCATTTTCCTAAGTCATACCTAAGCATACCATAGCATTTTCCTAAGTCATACCAGTTTTTCATTAGTCATACCTCGTTCATTATTTAGAAGTCCAAACGGATCCCTGCCTCTAGGAAAATATTATCTTCCCAAAGATTACCATAAGCAGAAGTGCAGAGTCCCAAGTGATCAGACTTAGAAGGATTTTTATGCTGTCCTAGAGATACTTACTAGCTGAATCCCATAGCTCTGTGCACTTCTGGTGAGATACCCAACCGTTTTATCCCTACAACACTCAAATTTGTTGCACTAATATCTGCTGGAAATCTCTCATTTGAAGTTCTCCACCATCACATGCCAAGTCAATCGTGATCACTGACACCTTTCCTGATCTCTCTGACTGGATATATTTTCTGTATCTCTACTAATTCACTTATGTCATTTTTAATCTTATATTTCGAGTTAATATTTTATGACTCCCTGTCAATATTGTCAAGCTGTGTGTGAAAGGGTTCATGGCTTCTTTGTTCACAGTAAGATCCTCAATTTATATCATAGTACCAGACACATATTAGACTCTTAGCTTGTGTTTGTTGAATAAACAAACTTCACATGAGAGATTTCCACCAGGTAAAATAACAAAGGTCTAGGAGGGGCATGGAAAGAAGTATGGTAATATTTACATGGAGAAGGAAATCAGAGTACCTGGAGAGAATGGACATATGATGCTACCAAAATAGAGGAGAAGGAGGTTAGGTTGTGCAAGATCTGGTCTCCATCTTAAGAACAATTGACTTTTCTTGATTCATTTTGATCTGGGATGGAACAACCAATTGTTTTAAAAGACTAATTGCATATATAGGTGACTGTATTTAGAGAAAATGGACAGCAGAGGGAATAAAACCAGGTAATAGGCAATTGCAGTGGTCTGAGGGATGACGGTAAGTTAGATGAGTAATATCAAGCAATCAGAACAAGTTGATAGCTTCAAAAGAGGTTATATAGAAGGGTCTGAATTTGGTGGCAGCTTCATTATGGGAAGCTATGATATCAAGGATGATTCTTATATTACTGCTTTTGATAATAGGAAGGATACTGGTACCATTTAAAAAAAAACAAGCTACTTTATTTCATCATTTTTCTGCCTATTTGTGGCTGATAATATAGCTAAAATCATTGCTTCTTGGATAGAGTTTTTGCTTCCAGTTATTAGAAGAGGACAATTTATCTAAAAAGATATAAGTCTAAAAAGATTTATTTGTTTATGTATTTTTATGGGGGGAAGGGAGAAAGCACGTGGTAGGGGGGCTGGGGAGCAGAGGGAGAGAATCTTAAGCAGACTCCACGCTGAGCCTGGAGCCCTACATGGGGCTTGATTTCATAATCCTGAAATCATGACCTGAGAAGAAACCAAGAGTCAAATGCTTAACTGATACCCACATAGGCGCTCTGATGCCAACATTTTTAGGGGTTAGGAGACTGATTTTGTATTTAAACAGTTCAGTGCAAGGTAAATTTGGGACCTCAAGTGGACGCAATCAGGTATAGACTTGCATATATAAATATGAAACTCACTGAAGGGATTTTAAATGCTTAGACTAAAAATATATTTTCTATAGGCATGGTTTATGATAATTAAGGAAACAATAGAGAGCAAGGAAAGGATAAAGCATTTGATAAATGATGACTCATTCCTATGACAGGAAATGTTGATATCAAAGATTCAGTCTTATCTTGGGACAAGAAAACAATTTGTTCTCTGGGGTTGTTGTGTGTGCAGACTTGTGGGACTTCAAGAAGTTGGGCTGATGAAAAGTCTTGTGCAGGGATTTAAATTGTCATCTGTATTATAATTTCTGGCCATTTTCAGTAAACACTCTATAAGTTTCATAGTAAGAGATGCAATGAGAGACAGGGGAAGGATTGTGTCCTTACAGTGAAACCTAGAGTGATGGTAGAAGGGTCAGTCACCAGGGAGAGACAAATCTGCCCAAGAAACAATGATTTTGTCAGGATTTCTAGCAACAAGTAAGCAGATGACTCAGTAATTGAAACTGTGAGTTCGATTTCATTATTAATTATTGGTCATAAGAAATCAGATTTTTTGCAGCACTTTGCTTTTCTTTAATATAAAAAATAACTGTTAGTTAAGCACAGATTCTAAGTATTTTTTTTCATTAGTCATATCTTTTTATTTTTCCCCATTTTTATTTTATTTTTTCAGTGTTACAAGATTAATTGTTCATGCACCACACTGCAATTTTTTTTATATTTCTAAAGATTTTATTTATTTATTTGACAGAGAGAGAGAGAGAAAGATCACAAGTAGGCAGAGAGGCAGGCAGAGAGAGAGGGGGAAGCAGGCTCCCTGCTGAGCAGAGAGCCCAATGTGGGACTCAATCCCAGGACCCTGATATCATGACCTGAGTCAAAGGCAGAGGCTTTAACCCACTGAGCCTCCCAGGCGTCCCTAGTCATAGCTTTTTAATTATTTAGAAGTCCAGAGGGATACCTGCACTTGGAAAATAGTTTCTCAAAGCCTGCCATAAGCAGGAGTCCAGAGTCCCAAGTGCCCAGAGTCAGAAGTATCCTCTCTGCCCTGGAGACACTTGCTAGCAGAATTCCATAGTTCTGTACACTTCTAGTGAGACATTCTATTCTTTTCTTCCTTCAACACTCACATTCTTTGCACTAATATCTGCTGTGGTTAACAAAGGACTAATGTAATCATACCCTTTATTGTGAGTCTGTCAGCCAGTGGGGCACCTGGGTGGTTCAATTGGTTAAGTATCTGCCTTCAGCTCAGGTCGTGATCCCAGGACCCTGCTCTGTCGGGCTCCTTGCTCTACAGAAAGCCTGTTTCTCCCTCTCCTACTCCCCCTACTAGTGTTCCCTCTCTGCTGTCTCTCTCTCTCTCTGTGTCAAATAAATAAATAAATAAATAAATAAATAAATAAATAAATAAAATATTAAAAAAAAAAATAAAAACATAAACTTCCTTAGAAAACCTTAATCACTATGTGCCCAAGACCAAATCTGGTCATTTCCATGAGTCTATGTCCTCATTTAAATGTATTTTCCAAATAATATTATCAGAAGGATTAGAATGATCAATGCAAATGGTCTATTCCTATGCTATTTTTATCATGGAAAGTTATTAAAATGTTCCTATAATCTTGACATGACTATATTTTAGTTGTGTGTCATGCATGCATATGTTGCATGCATGTGTTGCATCTGTGTGTCTATTGAATAAATCTTACTTAGTTTTAGATTAACTAATTTGAATCTCAGTTCTACCACACAATAGCTGTGTGACATAAACCTGCTCTGCCTCAGTTCTCTCACTTGCAAAATGGAGATAAAATAGTTCCCATCCCAACGATTATTGGTAGCGATTAAGGTGTTAAGTTATATAGGCCTGTCCCAATGGGGGGATGGAATGTTTATATACTCAAGATTATACAACTATTCAAATATATGAGAAGGATGAAAGAAACTCAAAAGGGATACTATAGATATTTAGGACTAGTGATAGCAGAGATGCCACTCCAAATATGAAAGGACCAGGGGAAGGTACAGTTACTACAGTAACTTCTATAGAGAGAATTGTATAGGCAAGCAACCTTGAGATGATCTGTGAATTAGGGGACCGGACAAGTCCAAAGTGATCATACTAGAACAAAGCTACTGAAATAAATACTCTCCTTTCACTCTCTTCACTCCTTTTTATATTGTGCCGTACTTTCCCATTGTCTAAAACCCACTGGAAACCACATATAAGTAAGCTCATGGGTACAGTCCAAGAAGTTCAGGTTCCTAGGGTAAAGAAGAGATTGGAGAATTTCTGAAGTGCTTCCGTGATAACTGGCATGAAAGCACTGAGAGTCATGTCCAGTATATAGTAAGTGATATAAGTGTTAGCTACTATTTGTTACTCCCTAAACTAAAATTACAGACTTTTATAACTGCTCTGTCATTCTTTATACTGCCTCTATTTAAAAGTACAAAAACATTCAGAGTACACATGATTAACTGTGTTATAACATTCACAACCAGTTTTGATAACAGTATGGATTCCAAACGAAATAATTTTCCCATAGTTGCTGATAATTTAAAGATAATTAGCAATAAAAATGATGTAAGATTTCATTTGTGAGAAAGTCTAAACATTTTCAATTCAAAGAAAATGAGAATTTATTGAATTTCCATTTTTCCCTTCAGAAGTTATTAGTTGAAATATTTAGTATTATTGCATGTATAGAGAAATAACAAAATAATGTCTATGCATTTAATATTTTCTCACTAATTAGCTATGACAGTACTTTTAGTTTAGAAGCTTTGATTAGTTGTAAATCCAATATTTCAGATAAAGGAAAAGGAACAGATATTCAATTTGGGAAATGGATATATTTCTAAGAATTTTTCAAAATGAAAATTGTGCTTATATTGTTTTATTCAGAATGACAATTAACGGGGCACCTGTGTGGCTCAGTGGATTAAAACCTCTGCCTTCAGCTCAGGTCATGATCTCAGGGTCCTGGGATCAAGCCTGCATCAGGTTTTCTGCTCAGTGGGGAGCCTACTTCCCTGCCACGCCCCGCCCCCCACCACCTGCTTCTCTGCCTACTTGTGATCTTTCTCTGTCAAATAAATAAAATCTTTAAAAAAAAAAAGAATGACAATTAACTATGTTTTTGTAACTGGCTAAGATAATTTAGATTCTAAATGACATATTTTAATATCAAGACAAGTAATTTAATATAATCAGTATTAAATTACTTCTAGTTTTCACAATTGATAGATTGAAAATATAATAGCACAAGCAGTTATATTAGGTTCTCAAGCCAAGACCAAGCACTAAAATAGAAATTGCCATTAGGAGAAATTTTACTTTATAATTTTCAAAGGAAAGATTAACTTTTTTCTTCTTTTTTATTATTTTATTTTAGTGCATGTGAATGCATTCTGTAATTTTATGTGAATAGTATGTGATTTATTTATATATATTTAAGAGGCATCAGATCACAAGTGGTATTTATATAAATAGAAAATGTAGAGAGAAAAAATATGAACTTAAAGTACTGAGCCCAGAGGAGTACCAACCTTTACAGATTAGGTAGTGAAGGAGGCACAACTGAAGTATCCTGAGAAGGCTGGACTGTTTATGTATGGAAAGCAAACAACAAACTGCACATAAGAGAGTATTGTCATAGTTGCCAAGAAATGAAGGTGGTTCATAAGAGAAGGAGTGATGAACCATATTAAGTAACACTGACAGTATGAGTAAGAGATGCCAGAGAGGGCCCATTGATTTTAAAACATGGAGATTGCTGGTGACACTGATAAAAAGAGATTTAGTGGATTAGCGGGTCAAAGCCAGGTTATATTGTTTTGTAAGATGAGTTGGAGTTTAGGAAAAAGAAATAGTACAACAAATTATTACAAAATGAACTATAAAAAAAAAAAGAAAAGGTTGTAGCTATGCAGAGATGTAGAGCTAAGGTTTAAGAGAATTTGTTTTGTTTACCTTTATCATTATACCAGTGAGGATGATACAATAGAAGAGGAAAATGTATGATACAGAGCGTAGAAAAACTAACGGAGCAAAGTCCTTCAGAAACTGAGGAGGGTAAATTCCTGAGCGTTAATTATTGGGTATGTTCTTTCCCTTGTCAGTGAAAGAGATAACTTCCTCTCTTGAAATAGGGCAGACAAGATAGAATATAGTCAGTAGGCTCTTAAGCTTTTTAGAAACAAAATGAGAGTGGCCTGTTAATACAAAATTTAAATAAATTTTTAAATGTTAAAAAAATTCTCTAAAATCTTAGAGGTTTAAGGAACATAGGTATAAAATTGTCTTGCTCAGATGTGAAAAAATAGAGGCTAGATTTAATCAATTGAGTGCATCTGAGAGTTAATTTTTTTGAAATCATATATTTATACAAAACCAGTCTGCTTAATGTGTTTTTTGATAACTTAACAATAATTTACTCATTGTGAGAGACCCAAGAAGATAACCTCAGGGTAATTTGATAGTAAGATTTTCACATAGGGACGCCTGGGTGGCTCAGTTGGTTAAGCTTCTGCCTTCGGCTCAGGTCATGATCCCAAGGTCCTGGGATGGAGTTCCACATTCAGTTCCTTGCTCAGCAGGGTGCCTGCTTCTCCCTCTGCCTGATGTTCCCCCTGTTTGTGCTCTCTATCTCTCTCTCTCTGACAAATAAATAAATAAAATCTTTAAAAAAAAAGATTTTTGTGTAAAAAAACCTATCAGTGCCAGACTGAGGTAGGAATGTGCTTACAAATGGAAAGAGATATGGATCAATGGAAAGATAGATATGCTTGAAAAGTACACTCCTGTGATCATTTGAGCAAGTGGAAAAATATTAGTAGATTGTCAAACATTGGATATCCTAATTTTAATATTTTAGAGATGTTCAAGACATGAGACACATTGGCACAAGGATGTCAAGTAGTTTCTGTAGACAAGATCTTAATTGCCATCTGATATCCTTGAACCTCTTTTGGTTCAGAGTGCAATGAAGGATAAGAGGATCAGGGATCAAAAAAAAAAAAAAGAGGATCAAGGATCAGAGGGCAATTAAGATCTTGTCTGCATGAAGTATTCTATTGTGATTTCAGTGATTTGGAGAGGAGAGTATTGTAAGAGCTATTTGTAATCCATATCCTACGAAGACATGGTTGCTCTTCTTTCTAGTCTATTTCTTCTTTGATAGAATGATTAATTATTTCAAATTGTTTACTCTCCCCTCTGCCAAGTGATTTTGCAGTGAAGAGAGTTAGATTTAGTTTTGGACTCAATCATCTGATTTATTTTGGCTAGTGGAATATTAATAGACGTAAAGCAAGCAGCAGCTTTAAATGTGCACTCACATTTTGGCTTACCTTCTTTTGCACTCCTGTGATTTACCATGTGAACCTGAACCAGTGTCTCTAATTTCTCTGTACCTCAGTGTCCTCAGTCATGAAATAGAACTAATAATATTGGCTCCACAAGATTCTTGTGAATTTTTAAAAAAATATATCTTAAAGAAAATAAACGGTGAATAAAATAGTGGTCATGATATTTATTATTCTTGATAATTGAAGAGAATAATCAACTAAGCCTCCATTCCTCATTGTTTATAGAGGTGATATATTTAATTTCTTAAGATTTTATTTATTTGTTTATTTATCTACTTATTTAACTTAGAGATAAAGAGAGCAGGGGAGGAGAAGAAGGAGAGAGAGAGTCTCCGGCAGACTCTGCACTGAACATGGAGTCCAACATAGGGCTCAGTCTCATGGCCCTGAGAACATGACCTGAGCCAAAATCAAGAGTCGGACACTTGACTGACTGAGCCACCCAGGCACCACTAGAAGTGATGTACTTAGATACAACATTCAATTTAAGTGATATTTTACCTTTCTAATAATTGGTTTCATAGAAAAAGTCTGCCTAAATTTAG
Organism: Nasua narica; assembly: GCA_028533885.1. Taxonomy (NCBI): domain Eukaryota; kingdom Metazoa; phylum Chordata; class Mammalia; order Carnivora; family Procyonidae; genus Nasua; species Nasua narica. The sequence goes on along the minus strand of CM052810.1, from coordinate 33,540,042 downwards.
GATAGAATAAATTATTTGACATATTAATATGTCCCACAGATTAATTAAGTCAAATACATCAAATAAGTCAGAATCTTTACTTTTGACTGATCCTTCTGCATGAAGTCTCAGTGATTGATACTATCACCCACCAATTGTCTAAATCAGAAATCTGAGATTTATCATTGTCTTTTCTCTAACTTATACCAACTTCCAGTCACCAAATCCTACATATGTATACTTTGCAAAGAATTATATTACCTGAATTTTTTCTACCATTCCATTCTTTTTGAACAAACTCATTTTTCTCATCAGAATTTTAGCAGTGGACTCTTAGTGATTTCCTATGCAATGATTGTTCCTCTCTTCCAAATTTTTCTTTAATTTTAGCTCTTGTAGTCCAATCCTATCATGATAGCTGGCATACAGTAATATGTAGCTAATCCATTAAAACAATTATTTAATCATTTGATGAACAGAATAGAAACCTCCGAAATAAACTCATGCATATATAGTCAATTAACTTTTGACAAAGAAGCCAGGAATATTGAATGGAGGAAAGGATAGTAGCCTCTTCAATAAATGATATTGGGAAAACTAGATAACTACATGCAGAAGAATGAAACTAGATCCCTGTCTTAAACCATACATCAAAAAATCAACTTGAAATTGATTAAAATATTAAACATAAGACCCAAAACCATTAAAGTCCTAGAAGACAACATAAAGAATAAATTCCTTAACATTGGTGTTGGCAATGTATTTTGTATTTGATCTCAAAGGTAAAGGTGACAAAGACAAAAATAAACAAGTGGGCATACATCAAACTTAAAAGCTTTTGCAAAGCCCAGAAAACAATCAACAAAATTAAAAGGTAAACTACAGAATGGGAGAAAATATTCATAAACCACATATCTGATAAGTGGTTAACATCTAAAATATGTAAGGAAGTCATACAACTCAACAACGAAAAAATAAATCCAATTAAAAAATAGAAGAAATGAATAGACACTTTTTCCAAAGAGATATACAGATGATCAACAGGTACATAAAATGGTGCTCAACATCACTAATAATCAGAGAAATGCAAATCAAAACTACAATGAGATATCACCTTGCACCTGTTAGGTTGGCTATTATCAGAAAGATAACAAATGCCGGTGAGAATGTGGAGAAAAGGCAATTCTCATATACGTTGTTGGTGGGAATTGGTACAACCACAATGGAAAAAAGTATGCAGGTACCTCAAAAAGTACTTAAATAGAACTACCATATGATCCAGTGATCACATTTTATGGGTTGTATCTGAAGAAGATGAAATTACTATCTTGAATAGCTATCTGCAATGTCAGATTTATTGCATCATTATTCACAATAACGAAAAGACCTAACTGTCCGCTGGTAGATGAACGGATAAAGACAGACTTTAGATAGATAGATGATAGATCAATAAAACGGAATATTATTAGCTTTAAAAAGGAAGGAAATCCTGCTATGGTGACAATATGGGTGAATCTGGAGGGTAATAAAGTAAGTGAAATAAACCAGAAAGAAAAAGACAAAGACTACATTGCATTTGTGAAATCTTAAAAAAAAAAAAAAGTCATGCTCACAGAAAAAGAGAGTAGAATGGTGATTGCCAGGGCCTTGGACATGTAAAGGGGAAATTGGGAGTGTTGGTAAAAAGGTAAAAACTTTTAGTTATAAGATGTATAGGGTCTGAGGATCTAATTTACAACATAGTAACTATAGCTGATAACACTATATTGTATAGTTGAAGTTTGCTAAGGGAGTAGAACTAAAGTATTCTTATAAAAAGAAGTTAAATTGGTGATGTGATGGCTGATTAAATAACTCAGTTATGGAATCCGTTGACAATGTATACATATATTGAAACACCGTGTTTTACACTTTAAATACATTACAATTTTATTTATTAATTATACTTCAGTAAAGTTGAAAAATAGGGCAACTGTAAGTTCATGGTGATGTGACTGCTCTTCTTTCCTTCTCATGACACTTCAATACCCCAAGCGGGGGTCATGACCCTTGACCTACACTAGGCCAATCATAACTTCTTACTAGTCTGACTTAAGTCAGTGACTAAAATAAGGAATGTGTTAGTGACTGAAATTTTAACAATCTAAAAATTTCCCGAGATTTTCTGAATCAGTAAAATCATTTTCTTTTTAACTTCTTCTTTATTTCCTTCATGTCTCAAAGAAGGTATGTTGTATGTAAACTTGAAGATTCCAGCAGTTACATTTATTTCCACTTGATTTGAAAAAATTAAGCCAAAAGGCAGATAGAAGAAAAATAAAGGTGGTATTTCAGACTTAAATTCAAATCATTCAGAAGCTAGTGACATTGTGCTTGTCTCTAATATGTAGGGCAGGATTATTACATGTGCTATAAATTACCACTACTTTTGTTTTCATTTTGTTTGGTTAAATTGCATTTTTTTTTCCAAATTTTGGGAAAAGTCTTCGATACAGATGCTTATGTCTGGAGTGCAGCATTGTGAAAAATTGAACTAAAATATGATACTGCCTGACTTAAAGTAGGATAGGAATAGTGGAGGATCTCTCCATGCCAGGCCAAGTAAGCCTTTCCTATTAGGTCACAGTAAAGCACACTTTGAGTTATTGCCTGTTACCTTAGGATTTTGATCATGTTCTTACAATAAAAAGGTTATAGACACAGGAAGATATTGACTACTTCTTACAGCAGTTAAGATGTAATACTAAAAAAAAATATATTTGTTGAACTTGGCCCCTTGCTATAAAAAAAAGGATATAACATTGTTAGGAGAGGACTTTTCTGAATATAACCTTGATCCAAGACTAACAAGATTCAAGAAACCAAGTGCTAGGATTTTGCAAAAGGAAAATTTCTGTCCCTTGCTGAAGGGATTATACAAGCTAGTAATGTCTAAAATAAATAGAAAAATGAAGACTGTGTGTGAAAAATAAAAGGTGCTAATAAATAAAATACTGAAACTGGTACTAGTCAAGAGAGTCCTAATTTCTGAAATGAAAGAACAGCTAAATGTACTAGGACAACTGCATTGCTGGAAATATCTCAATTAGCTAGTGATTTTTATACTGCTAAAGTAATTTCTGAAAAGTAAAGCAGACCAACTTTTACAAAGTTCTCCCATAGTCACTAGTCTCAGGTATCACAATGGAGAGCTATAAACAAGGAAATCTCTTGCAGGCATAATCAGGGTCAGTCTAATTTGCAATCCAAGGATTTTACTCCACCACCAATGAATTAGTGTCTGTTATTTGATGCTTGTCAATTTTTTTAAAAAAAATTTAATTATGAACTTTTTCAGTATAATGTAATTTTCCATCACCATTGTATATTTTTTTTAGCCTGAAAGATACATATCATGAAAAAGTATATCAGAACTTGAGAAAAATGGTATCAGCTGGAGATCTTGGAACCTAGGGAGTAATGGTTCCTGACATTGCTTTGAATTATATAGCTGAATATGAAATTAGCTGTCCTTGTTGGGAAAGCTGTTGGTACATTTGCATGTATGTATTTGATTGATTTACAATATTAAGAGAGGAAAAGTTTTGAATTGCAGTTGTGGAAACAAGCTCATATATAAGACATATGCTTATATTTGTAGCTGTGATTGGCAACCAATACATGTGTGGAAAGAGAAAAGGGGAGGTCTAGTACTCAACATAAATTAGCATGTTTAACATATTCACAATGATTTTCCCCAGGGGCTATGCATGTGTAATTCTATACTTTTGTTTGTATCTATCTATCTACCTACCTAGCCATCCATCCAATATATTCCCACCTCTGGTAGTATGGTAACATGCACAATACTTTTTTAATGACTAAATAGATCCTGCTTCCTTTGACATTATACCTTTGCAACTGATTACTTATACGCAGAATTTATTACCATTCCTCAAATCTTAGTGCAAAGTTTTAATACTCTAGAAAGATCTCTCTAACTTTCAGAAATGAACCTATTTAGCACCCTCTGTACATCATTGTAAAAAAAAATGGTTGATTTATGGTTAAACCATTGTCTCTTGGGTTCCTGTTTAAGCAGCATAAGCTTCTAAAAGACAGATTATATATTCTCATCTTGTGTATTCAGTCAACACAAAGTCTAGTATAAAAGGCACTAAAAAATATCTGTTGTATCTTTGGATGAATGTCTGCATTTCTCATTAGTGAAGTGTTAGTATCCTCCGAAGAGGATGAAGATATAAAGACATAAAAATACATTGATCAAAATTAATTGTTGCATTTTTTAACAGAAGTCATACGTAATACATTGATATTAGTACTGGCCTCAAAATGAAATTACTTGTTAAGTATATATAGACAGACAGAGATAGAGATAGAGATAATGGAAGTGATAATTTAAGAAAAACAGATACAAAGCTACTTATATATCTATTTTCATTCAGCATATGATTGATTTATTGATTTATAAATTGACTTATTTATTGATTTATTCCAAAAACATACTTCAACTAAATTTACTAACTTGTAGTACTTATCACTTCAAGAATGCAATATTCTGGAGAAAATAGTATAGAAAATATTTTACTAAGATAATAATTACTTTTGTTCTTTGAGATGTCAGAAAGTTGAAAAAATAAAATTACTCTCCCAAGGAAAGATTAAATGAATGCAACAAAATATCACTCAAAGACATTTATCACTGTAGTACTACTCCAGATTAGAGATTTAAGGGGGAAAAAAAAACAAGTCTCGACAAGTGCTTTTGAAGCTTATTTGCAACAAATCATTCCTCCTGGCGTGAATTGATTCTAATTAATTGTGACATAGGTCAACAATTCCAGTGCTTTTATTAATATTTCTTCATGTAAATGTGGTCTCTTTATTCTTTTCTTAGTATGAAGGTATTAGCTATAAAATACATTCATGAATTTGATGTATATTTATTGGAAAAAAATATTCTTAGGCACATCCAGGAGACGTTTGCTGTATTATCTGTTGCCACATTATATATAGGCACTTTTAATGTTAAAATCCTCTATTATGATAGGGTAACTGTAGTGCATTAAATCTGATATACATGCTGATAAAATAAAGAACGAACTGTATTAAATCATTTATGGAAAAAGCCAGGGTATGCATAAATAAAATAAATAAATAAATATTGCATTTAAAGCACTTATTACAAATTGATTCTATGTTCTAACAAAAATTACAATTACAAAGATAAAAGAGTCACAGCATCACATTAATCACCTGAATAAATAAAATATTCCTATTAAATTTGAGACAAGTCCTTTAAAATGTGTACCTCAAAATTTCAAGCCCTTAAATTTTAGTATTATATACTAACCACATAGAAATACAACTTCAGTATAAAATGTTTCGTAGGAAGATTTTATTTTTAAAAAGAGTTTATTCACATAAAAGAGAGTTGGTATAGCTTAAGATGATAATTAAATTAGGAAATATTTATTGAGGGGTGCCTGGGTGGCTTAGTCGGTTAAGAGTCTGCTGATGGCTCAGATCATGATCTCAGGGTCCTGGGATCTAGCCACACGTCAGGCTTTCTGGTCAGCTGGGAGTTTGCTTCTCTCTCTCATTCTCCCTCTGTGCTTCCCTTCTCTCTTTCTCAAATAAATAAATTAAAAAAAAAGAAATATTATTGAACCACTACTATATGTAATGTACTATTCTAAATGTTGTAGATATTTTATCATAGTCCTTTTGTTTTCGTATCAGTAGCCTATTAATATTCATTGCTCAGCATGTGCAAATCAGAATGTTTTACATGAATATTTATAAACAATGTTTAATGAGGATCTTTAAATACACATTAGTCACAGTGAATCACTTACATACAAAGCTAATGCCAGTCAGTGTACTGCCTCATTTTAAGAATATGTTGTAGATTATTCATATTTATTGACATTCCAGTTTTTCTTTTAATCAAAAGTGTGTTATCAGTAACTAATACATGATATTATAGAAACATGGAAGTCACTAAGTGGACTGTTTTAATTTATAGTATTTATTTATATATTAGCAAAATTTAGTGCACATATTGAAAATCATTTGTATAGTATTATTTTGTCTCTAATTAAACTATAAAACTTCCTAAAAAGAAACCGTAATACCACATCTAATTCTATATTAAAACACTCAATGTTTCATGACTTTCAATAACTGTGTCCTGAATTATTTTGCTGTATTTACATAGAGAACAATCTAGGTGATTAAAAACTCTCTCTTCTTTTAAAGATTTTATTTATTTATTTGACAGAGAGGAGAGAGATCACAAGTAGGCAGAGGGGCAGGCAGAGAGAGAGGGGAAAGCAGGCTCCCTGCTGAGCAGAGAGCCAGATGCAGGGCTCAATCCCAGGACCCTGCCAGGACCTGAGCCGAAGGCAGAAGCTTTAACCCACTGAGCCACCCAGGCACCCCTAAAAACTCATTTTTTAACATTATTTACAATGTGCTTAATTTTTAAAGTGTTATTTCTTTGGTATTGATAAGATGTTAATAGAAACCACTGTGAAGGAAACTGATTGTAAAGCCATTAATGATGATATGTGCTTTAACAACAATCAGCATATAGTTAGATGTTAACCTCTAGGTTGAAAGATAGTGTTAAAAGACTGGGTCAGTATGTGATGTCAAATTTACCAGTTCACAAAGAGTCATGGTATTTCTTGAATTATTATTTGATAACAAATAAATGATTCCCTTTCTGGTACACCATAGATAGTTTCAAAATAACCACATTATATTGCGAGGTTTATCAACAAACACAAGTTAATTAAAATAACAGATGATTACTAAAAAGGTAATAGCTTAAGAAATTTTTCAGTCTCTAGATACTATATTTTTTAATTGTAGTTTTAAAAGAATTTTCAGGGGTGCCTAGGTGGCTCAGTGGGTTAAAGCCTCTGCCTTCAGTTCAGGTCATGATCTCAGGGTCCTGGGATCAAGCCCCACATTGGGCTCTCTGCTCAGCGGGGAGTCTGCTTTCCCCTTTCTCTCTGCCTGCCTCTCTGCCTAATCTCTCTCTCTCTCTCTATCTCTCTCTCTCTGTCGAATAAATAAATAAAAACCTTTAAAAAAAATAAAAGAATTTTCAGTTGAATATAACAATTACAAGGAAATGATCTTTCTATAATGTAGTACATGGACAATACTGGTAATAAAGTATAGCTGAAATAATTTATCTTCATTATGTAAGCTTTTATATATAAGCATTTTATTGGAGAAAATGTTAAACATACTGGAATTCGAAATTTTATTCTTGATTTCCCTTGTAATCAAACCTCTAATGAGAATCATTTTGCAGTAGCAGTTGGATTAAAGTCCCAAGGGCCCATTTCAATAAATAGTTATTCATAGTCATGAATAATTAAAAATGTTCACTTTATTATACTTTTATGAAGAATAGGATAGTAAATGACTGATTCATTGGATTTTAAAATTCTCATTTGCTTTTGACAATACTGGAATTATTATCTATATGAAGTCTATTTTTGATACTAGTGAAGACATACAATCCCCATAATTTTGCAAATAAACATAAAAATAGACTATCAGACTAAGTTAGTAAAGAGTTAAATCTGTTAAGAAATATAGATAGGTGTGTCTAATCTATGCATGTGTGTGTTATCCTTAATTTCCTTTATTTGAATATATATATATACACACATATATATATGATTATTTAGAAATAATTAATAAGAAACATTTCTAAAAGGATTCTGTGAATAATTAATGGACCACTAATTTACTCATCATTGATGGTTATATATATATTTGAATGGCTAATGTTGTATTTTAAGTACTTTACCATAATAATCCTTCTAGGGTGTTAAAGACTAAACACTCTATTTGTTTAAAATTTAGTTATTTATTTGTAAATAGTTACTTGCATATTGAACCAGATTCTAAAGTGAAAATATTATTTAGAAATATTACTAATTTATTGATATCCTTCCTCATAGTATTATTTTGTAGGTAATTTTTAAACTGTAGAAGTCTCCACTCATTTTCTGTCCTTCAATTACCTATTTCACTTGCCTAGGAACAATAAATATAATAAGAAACAAATGCCTGATCATAAATCAAACAGGTTTATAGTATATGTTAATGGGATAGCAAACACCATATTTTGTCCATAATTAAAATAGCAGATAACTTTTGCTTATTTTGTTCTGTGCACCATTCACTATATGGTATACTTTCAAATATCATTTCATATTAATTTCTCCCAAACATTCTTATGTGGTAAATACTTTCCTTAACACTAGCCCACACCTGAGGAAGCTAGGGAAACAAGAGTATCCAATCAATTTTCTGATTATACAGGCCTTGTAGTCAAGAAGTGCCAAGTTAGTGTCTTCACCTAGTTGGCCCCACTTCAGAGGCTATCTATGTTCTTTTATTTTTTCTAATATTTATTTATTTATTTATTTATTTGACAGATCACAAGTAGGCAGAGAGGCGGGCAGAGAGAGATGGGGGAAGCAAGCTCCCCACTAAACAGAGAGCCCAATGCAGGGCTTGATCCCAGGACCCTGGGATCATGACCTGAGCTGAAGGCAGAGGCTTAACCCACTGAACCACCCAGGTTTTTTGTTTTGTTTTGACTTCGGTTTCACATTTTTATTTAAATATCTCAATTTCATGATACAGTATAAATTTCAGTTAACATATAGTGTAACATACAACACCAAGTCCTCATCACAAATGGTATCCTTAATACCCATCACCCATTTAACCCATCCCCTCTTCAACCTCTCCTCCAGCAACCCTCAGTTTTTTCCCTAAAGTTGAGACTATTTCTTGATTTGACTCTCTCTCTCTTTTATCACTATGTTTACCTGTTTTGTTTCTTAAATTCGACATATTAGTGCAATCATAGGGTATTTGTCTTTTTCTGACTGACTTACTTCACTTAGCATAATACTCTCTAGTTCCATCCATGTCATTGCAAATGGCCAAATTTCATTCTTTTTTATGGCTGAGTAATATTCCATTGTATTTATACACTACCTTCTCTTTATCCGTTCATCAGTTGAAGGACATTTGGGTTCTTTCTATAATTTGGCTATTCATGATAATGCTGCTCTAAACATTGGGGTACATGTATCCTTTTGGATTTGTATTTTTGTATCCTTTGGGTAAATATCTGGTAGTAAAATTGCTAGATCATAGCGCAGCTCCATTTTTAACTTTTTGAAGAACCTCCATCCTGTATTCCACAGTGGCTGCAACAGTTTGCTTTCCCAACAGTTCAAGAGATTCTCCTTTCTCCTCAACCTCACCAACATCTGCTGTTTTCTGTGTTAATGTTAGCCATTCTGACAGGTGTGAGATGATATCTCATTGTAGTTTTGATTTGTATTTCCCTGATGATAAGGATCTTGAGCATCTTTTCATGTGTCTATTAGCCATGTAGATGTCTTCTTTGAAAAAAGTATCTATTCATGTTTTCTGCCCATATCTTAACTGGGTTATTTGTTTTTTGGGTGCTGAGTTTGATTAGTTCTTTATAGTTCTTTATGGATTTTGGATAGTACCCCTTTATCATATATGTCACGTGCAAATATCTTCTCCTATTATGAAGGTTGCCTTTTAGTTTTGTTGATTGTTTCCCTTGTGTAGAACCTTTTTATCTGGATGAACCCAATAGTTCATTTTCACTTTTGTTTCCCTAGCCTCTGGCATTGTGTCTAGTAAGAAGTTGCTTTGGGCCAAGTTCAAAGAGGTTGCTGCCTGTGTTCTTCTCTAGGTATTCAGTAGTTTTCTGTCTCACATTTAGGTCAGTCATCCATTTTGAATTTATTTTTGTGTATGGTGTAAGAAGGTGGTCCAGTTTCATTGTTCATGTTGCTGTCCAGTTTTCCCAATACTATTTGTTAAAGAGACTTTTTTTTCCGTTGGATATTCTTTCCTGCTTTTTGAAGATCAGTTGACCATATAATTGCGGATCCATTCTGCATATCCTATTCTTTTCCATTGATCTACATGTCTGTTTTTTTGCCAGTACCATACTGTATTGATCAGTACACCTTTGTAATATAACTTGAAGTCCAGAAATATGATGCCTCCAGCATTCAGGTTGACCCGTTCATTCTTTAGTAGGATGTTCTTTAGCCTCCATGTATTTATGATCTTTCTAATTTTTTTTCTTGTGGTTGACTTTAAGTTTCATAGTCTTGTGGTCTGAAAATATTCATGGTATGATATTAATCTTTTTGTATTTTTTGAGGTCTGATTTTTGACCTAGTATGTGATGTTTTCTGGAAAATATCCCATGTGAATTAAAAAAGAATGTGTATTCTGCTGCTTTAAGATGAAATGTTCTGAATATATCTGTTAGGTCCTTCTGGTCCAGTGTGTCATTCAAAGCCATTGTTTCCTTGTTGTTCTTCTGTTCAGATGATCTGTCCATTGCAGTGAGTGAGGTCTTGAAATCCCTTACTATTATCAAATTATTACCAATGAGTGCTGATATGTTTGTTATTAATTTAATTAATTATTAATTTTGGTGTTCCCAAGTTGGAGGCATAAATATTTACAATTGTAAGATCATCTTCATGGATAGACTCCTTTACTATGATGTAGTGCCTTTCTTCATCTCTTATTACAGTCTTTGGTTTAAAATCTAGCTTGTCTGATATAAGTGTGACTATTCTGGCTTTTTTTTCGACTTGTATTAGCTAATAAATGGTTCTCCATCCCTCACTTTCAGTCTACAGTTGTCTTTAGGTCTAAAATGAGTCTTTTATAGGCAAAATATATATGTGTCCTGGTTTTTTGTTTGTTTGTTTTGTTTTGTTTCAATTCCGATACCCTGTATCTTTTGATTTGAGCATTTGGTCCACTTACATGCAGAGTGATTATTGATAGATAAGAATGTAGTGTCATTGCATTACTTGTTAAGTTGTTGCTTTGGAGATTTTCTCTTTTACCTACCAGTCTTTGTCACTTTTGGTTTTTTCTCCCACTTAAAGGATCCCCCTTAATTTTTCTTGCAGGGCTGGCTTAGAGGTCATGACCTCCTTTAGTTTCTGTTTGTCTAAGAAACTCTTTCTCTCTCCTACTCTTCTAAATGATAGCCTTGCAGGAAAGAGTATACTTGGCTGCATATTTTTCCCATCAGCACATTGAATATATCATGCCAGTCTGTCCTTGCCTGCCATGTTTCTGTGGATAGATTTGCTGCTAATCTTATTTGTCTTGACTTGTAAGTTAGGGACTTCTTTTATCTTGCCACTCTTAGGATTTTTTTCTTTATCTCTGCATTTTGCAAGTTTAACTACAGTATTTCTTGGTGTTGGCCTGCTTTTGTTGATTTTGATGGGAGTTCTCTGTGCCTCCTGGAATTTGATGTCTGTTTCCTTCCTCAGATTAGGAACGATTTCAGGTATAATTTCCTCATGTAAACCTTCTTCCCCCATTTCCCTCTCTTCTTCTGGGACTCCTATGATTTGAATGATCTTAAACTTGAGTCAGAGTTCCCTGAGTCCTCATTTATTACCCAGTATTTTTCATGCCTTTTCTTTTCCAGTTTCATTATTTTCCATAATTTTATCTTCTGTATCCCTTAACCATTCCTCTACTCTTCCATCCTTGTTGTCATCATATCCAGTTGGTTTTGCATCTCAGTTATAGCATTCTTTATTTTAGCCTGACTAATTTTGAGTTCTTTTATCTTTGTGGTAAGGGACTCCCTGTGTCTTCTATGTTTCTCTCAAGCCCAGCTAGTATCCTTATGATTGTTACTGTAAATTCTGAATCAGGCATATTACTTACATTTATTTTGATTTAATACCTTGTTATGACTTGTCTTGTTATTTCTTTTGGGATAAATTCCTCCATCTTGGCATTTTGTCTAGGTCTTTGTCTTGATATTAGGAAAACCTGTTATGTTTCCTGCTCTTGAAAGTAATGGCTTTATGAAGAAGTGGTCATATCCTTTCCAGGGCCTGGTGCTTCAGGAATGAACTCTTGTGTATGTTGTGTGCCCTCTGTTGCTGTGTTTTGGCTGGTCTTTCCCTCAGGCCAGGGCTCTGCAGAGTTTTGCCTTGCTTGCAGTGGGGAGTGTTTGGACCTTTCCCATATTGTGGTGAGTTTTAACTAGGTGTGCTCTGATCCCTTTGTTAAAAGAGACCTGATGCTATTTCTGCTAGAGCTGAAGCTTTACAGAATTCTGTGGTTAGTAGATGTGGGTGAATGTGCTATGTTTGTGCTGGTCTTCTGAGGGAGGGACCTTCTCTGGTTCTCAGGTACACTAGCAGGAGAAAAGCAATACCAGAAGAGTGCAGGGTGAGGTTGGGGAGCTTGGCATAACTGGTGGAGGCCACCACAGTTGGTGCTGTGCTGCTTAATGAAGGAGTTTATCCTGATTAGTGGCAGAGGGAAATAGTACCCACTGGTTTTTTTGTCCCTGGAGAGCAACACCACTTCCCCAGATATGCTCCTGGAAGGGGGAAACATCTCTCCCCATGTATCTCAGGAGATCCTTAGATCTCACCATCTATTCCAGGTTATCTGCCCACCTTCTCCACTGGAACATTGCAGCACCCTTGGGGCTCCAAGCTCTGAGCCCACCTGTTTGTAAAAACTCATGAAAATTAGTAAAAACTCATGAAAAACTCTTGTTTTTCTAGTCAATGATTTGGGAAAGTGTTTTCCTTGTGCAATCCCTTTTGCATCTCTCCTTCTCTCTTTCTCTCTCTTTCTATTTTTATCTCTCTCACTCTTCATCTCTCTCTCTCTTTCTTTCTCTTGCTTTTCTCTCTTTTTTCTCTCTCTTTTGCAACCAGCATTCCCTCCCCACCATAGCACACATATTTCATTTCTCCCCCAAACCAAATCTCCACACCTCCAACCTTCCACAGTGTGGCCTCTTCTCTCCCTCTAGTTGTACAGTTTGTTCTGACAATCTTCAGGTCTATTTCTTGGATATTCAGAATGATTTGACATTTATCTAGCTGTTTGAGGGATGAGGCCAGCCTGGGGTCCTCCAACTACTCCACCATCCTTAGAGCTGTTTTCTGATAAATCAATATTTGTTATTTCTTGTCTTTTTTGTTTTAGCTATTCTGACAAGTATGTGGTGATATTTCATTGTATTTGCATTTCCCTGATGATGAGTGATGTTGGGTATCTTTTCTTGTGTTTGTTCACTGTCTAGATGTCTTCTTTGTAGAAATGTTTGTTCATGTCTTCTGCCCATTTCTTAACTGGATTATTTGGGTTTTGGTTGTTGATAAGTTCTTTATAGATAAATGTCAAATCAGAGAGGGAGAAAAACCATAAGAGACTCTTAACTAAAAAAGGAAACAAACTGAGGGTTACTCAAGGGAAGTGGGTGGGAGGATGGGATAACTGGGTAATGTTCATTAAGGAGAGTACATGATGTGATGAGCACTGGATGTTATATACAACTGATAAATTGTTGAAAACTATATCTGAAAGTAATGATGAAACTACCATATGTTGGCTAATTGAATTCAAATTTAAAAATGAAATAAATAAATAAATAAAAATGCGCAAAAACTTGAACAGGCTATTTTAAAAAAGTGATGTCTAAATAGTATAGTAATGAAGCTTTCAACCTTATTTTTCAAGCACAAATTAAAACCACAATACCATACTTTCAAAGATATACTAGTATTTAGTAAAACTAAGAGAGAAATTATTAAGAGTTAGCAATTGTGGAACCGTTAGAATTTTTATTCACTACTGGTGATATTGTAAATGTATATAACTACATTGGAAAATAATTGACAGAATTTCCATATTGAAAATAGGGATATTTTATGAATCTTCAATTGTATTACAAGGTATATAATTCACAGAATTGTAATCATAAGTTCACCCAAATACATGGTTAAGAATGTTCTCATTATGTTGTTAGTATTGGTCCCAAACTGAGAACAACAAAAACTGGAAATAATACCAAACAATCATAAAGTTCTTAACTAAATTGTGGTATATTCATGCAATGGAATACCATGCCATATCAGTGAAATGAATGAATAACTACTGCATGCAACAATCATATCACAAATATATTGAGCAAATGAAGGCAGGCAGAAAAGAAAGTATACCATATATTCTATGTGTGTAGAATCCAGAAATAAATATACTCTATGATAACACAATCATAATAATGATTAACTTTGGAGAAGGAAATTAGCTGTGGGGAGCCCAAAGAGGCTTTTAAGGTGTTCTTAGTGTTCTATTTTCTGATCAGAATGGTGTCTATCAGATGTATTCATTTTGTGAGTGTTCATCAGGCTGTATACTTATGATCTGTGTACTTTTCCCTATGTGTAGTGTGCTTTTATTTATTTATTTATTTATTTATTTGACACAGAGAGAGAGAGAGAGATCACAAGTAGGCAAAGAGACAGTCAGGGAGAGAGGAGGAAGCAGGCTCCCTGCTGAGCAGATAGCCTGATGTGGGGCTGGATCCCAGAACCCTGAGATCATGACCTGAGCTGAAGGCAGAGGCTTTAACCCACTGAGCCACCCAGGTGCCCCTGTAGTGTGCTTTAATTAAAGATTTACAAAACCTCATGAACATTAGGAAAAGTTGAATTTAATTGGATGCAAGGATACAAATTTGCAACTGTTGTCATTTATAAGAATTCAATAAAAATTAATAAATTTTCTGTGTTTATGAGTATATAAAATAAAAACAGGAGGTAAAATTCAGAGCAGATATTAATTATTTAGAAGATATTAAAACAAAAAATTGCATAGATATATAATTTCAAGATCTCATTTTTTGAAATGAACTATGACAAAGTTAATAAAGTACAAGGAGGCAGCACAAAGATTTATAAAGGGAACTTAAAGAAGAGATAGAAGAGATGAAAAGTTACAGTTATTAATGTCAATATATTTAAAATTATTGACTATAAATAATTTTATAAATAGTCAAAAGTGGGCCCAAGAAGATAAAGAAAACCTCAATAAAAAATACTTATGTGATGAAGGAGGAAAAAAAAATCACAGAATTAGCCTCTTAGATCTGGCACAGTGCCCCAAAGCTTTATCAATATATAATTACTCCTATGTAAAAATGCTTTTCGAGAATAGAAAGAAAAAAAAAGATTTTGCCAAATCATCTTGTACAGCTTGATTAACTTGATGCCAAAACCTAAAAAAAGAACCAAATGACTCATTTAATATTTTACTCTAGAAAATTAAATATAGCGATGAGTTATATATGTTGAATTTCACAGTATGCAAGAATTGCTCCGCCTTCCGAAGCCTATTATCAAAATTTATCACATTGTGAGGTCTATTGAGAAAAATACAGATTAAATCTAATAAGAATATACTATATAATTCTAAAATTAACTTTTTAAAAAATATTTTAATTTATTTGACAGAGAGAGAGAGCACAAGCAGGGGGAATGGCAGAGGGAGAAGGAGAAGCAGAACCCCCCTGAGTGGGGAGCCCAGCATAGGGCTCCATCCCAGGATCCCAGGATCATGACCTGAACCAAAGGCAGATGCTAATGGATTGAGCCACCAAGCACCCCTAAAATTAACTTATGAAAACATATTGCAGAATGTAAAATGAAATATTATTTATTTTAGAGGATAGATAGAAACTACCTGAAATCAAGCATCAGTGAAATTCACAGTGAGATTAGCTTTTCCCATTATAATTTCTTATAAGATACATTGAAGAAGTTGGGGTTTTTAACCAGTGCAGTAAGAGAAGACAAAATTTCTAAAGAAGACAATGTTTATAATCATTTCACTTTTAAGAAGGAAATAAAAGTGAAACCAGTTATAATTTGGAAGAAATTTACATAGAAGAATGCAGTGTACATACAAAATCTGTATTTCCTTATAAAAAAAGCAATAAAATGTTATAGAGAATGGAACAGTAAAGGCTCAATTTCATAAGAGCAAAAGATATAAATCATATGGTGTAATTTTAAAAAAGAGATCTTTTTTTTAATAAAGAGAATAACTTGGTCCATGCACGGGAAGCCTAACTAGATGTGGCTTTACAAAAGGATTTTTCTCTCTTCCTTCATAGTACATATTATATGATCTTAAACAAATAATGATATTTTTGAAATTGCTCATTTTATTAATTTTATATAATATAAGGTATAAAATGTCAAATACAATGTTGAATAAAGGACAAATAAAAATTTATTAGCGGATATTCATGTATTTTTATGAAGCAAACATAATTCAAACAGAGCAACCTTAAAGGAAATGAAACAAAATAGATTTAAATTTTTTGATGATAACTAAATAGAAATGTTAATTTTTTAGAAAGTATTTGTCTTAAACGATTGTCTTTTTTAATTAGTTAAAAATTCACAGGGCACCTGTGTATCTCAATGAGTAAGCTTCTACCTTCCACTCAGGTTCTACCACAACTCAGGTTGTGATCTCAGGGTCCTAGGATAGAGTCCCATGTTGGGCTCCCTGTTCAGTGAGAGTCTGCTTCTGGCCCTCCACCCTGCTCCTGCTCTCTCGCTCTCTCTCTCTCTTGCTCACCCATGCTCATTCTCTCTCAAATAAATAAATAAAATCTTTTTTAAAAATTCAAAAATTTTTTGGAGTTATTGCTGAAATGAGACAGATTTAATCATTAAACTTTTTCTTTTTCTTTTCTATACATATAAATCATGAGAAACTTTCTTATATAAAAGAATGAACAGATAGATAAAACAGATGAATAACTACATAAGGAAGAATGAATGAAACTTTTTTTCCAATTCTCTAGGCTCTATTAATCAAATTTAAGTATGTATTTTTAAATTAACTGATAATTCTTTTATTGTTTAAAATATATTTGTTTAGGTGATTTTCAGATATTTTCATTTTGGATTATCTGCTTTTACAAACTTTACAGATTTACTTTATTAAGCCATATTTATGTATATTATTGCCAAAAGTAGTTCTAAGTGACTAAAAATCTATCATTTCATAACAATCTCAATACTTGCCAGATGGCTTCATCTTTTCATTTCAAATAAAATATGGCATGATTTTTGAAAGAATTCAGTTGAAACGTGTAAAAATGAGCTGCTCTCAACAGTATCAAGATACTACTCTTCATATCTTTCAAATATATTCACAAAGCTACAATCACTTGATAAATGGCATTTGTCACTTTAAATTCTTTTAATAAATCATATAACTGCCCATTCTTAATGGGACTGATAGTTTTACCTAGCAAAGAAAGAAACATAAGAAATTTCTAGAAACATAAAAAAATCATTATTTATAACAAACTTAAAATCTATTATTTTTACCACTAATGTTTAATTTAGTTACCTAAAAATAAAAATACCAAAGTCTGAAAATGTCAGTTAGTGCTCACAAACTTCATAATCCTTGTCTTTCATTGATATAATTTTTGAGTTTTTCTTTCTTTATGTGTATAGATTTGAATTGGTTCTTAACTTCAAAAAAAATCCTGCCACTTATATTCTTTTAGTAATTAAACTATTCTGAAACATTTTCAATGTATTTTTTTCCTTTTGCAGGATGAACATAAATATTTGTCACTTAGTTCCATATTAAAAATATTAAAATATATTTTATCTGCATTTGAGATTACCCACTAACAATTCTAAGTACAGGCGATCTGAGCGTTCTACTAATCATAAAAATAAATACATGGTGTTTAGGACAGAGACTTATTTCCTCATTCACTCTTAGATAATCCTGTGTCTCTGTAGACCAGTATAGTGCCCAACAATAACATAGCATTGACTGTTTTCCCTTATAACTAAGAAGGGTCTTATTGTAAACATCTGGCCAACCTAATTCTGGTATACTGGGGAGGATTTCTGGTAAAGCACAAAGGGCTGGTTTTGTTGCTGTGTATCCTTATATTTGTTTATCTTTATTGCTTTTATTATTTTTATTGCTTCCTGCTTGGAATTTTGATATGCTAGCTAGATCTTTAAACTTTTTTATAATTATAAGTAATTATAAAGGATCACCAAGGATCACCAAGAAGTATAGTGGAAAATTAGAAAAGAATGTGATCGTGTCTCCTGATAGTACAGGTGTGCTGAAATTCAGAACTTACTTTCCAATCTAGAAAAATAAAAGTCTCCCTTGGCTATAGCCACTATTTTGGTATTTTTTTTTTGTTATAATCCATTTTATTTCTTTTTTGAACTAAGGTTAATATTGTGTATAGATTTATATGGAGGTTATCTTTATCTTTAAAATATATTTAAAAAATGATCAGTAGCAGAACTTTAATCATGTAGCAGGCAAAAATGTATACATATGTGTTTGTGTGGTTATGTGTGTATAAATTATATTTATGTAATTATAGAACAATTATGTAACAAAGCAGAATGTCTTGAAAAAAATGGTTTCAGAGTAGAACTTGGAATCCTAGTGCAATCCCAGAATTCCAAAAATATTAAAGCAGTAGTTTAGCACAGAACCCAAATGAATATATTTTGATTTAACATATATAAAGTCTTTCATATATTAAAATGGTGGCACAGAGTTAGTAACATGAATCTAAAATGGTAATAAGGGTGCCTGGGTGGCCATTTCATTAAGAGGCTGTCTTTGTCTCAGGTCATTCCCCCAGGGTCCTTGGATAGAGTCCTTCCTCAGCAAGGAGTCTGCTTCTCCTTTGCCCTCTGCCTCTTACCCCCTGCTCATGCTCTCTCTCAAATAAATAAATAAAATTTCTGAAAAAAAAAAGTGGTAATAAATGATGCTGAGATAAACAATGTTTGGGAATAGTAAAGTGAAGTCAAGTCTCAGTCTCAAACCACGTATAGAAAATAATTCCAGATTAATTAAAATTTTGAATATAAAAGTAAAATTTTGGGAGAGAATATTGAGAATTTTTAAGTGGGTATTGGCTCTATTTTTCCTTTTTAGCACAAAAAATGCACACAATATCATGAAAGCAAAAAACTTACTATGGTAACATTACACTTGATGCAATTCTCCACTTGCATGGCCATTTTTTACTTAATAATAGTCATCTTTATTTACTTGGATGACTGCTGTACTTGGAACATTTTTTGTCTAATTTCATGAGTGTACTATTGTTGAAAATTTATTAGCAAACTTTTATTTATTATTATTAGACATTTTTATAATAATGTGCAATATAAATTATTATGGACATTATAGGCTTTTTAAATAAATTACATTATTACAACAGACACAATTTCAGTTATAATCTTTTTTCATTTGTGATTTTATCTGTTTATGTTTTTAGAAGGATATCTAAACTTGTCAGGTGTGGGATGGAAAATGGATTCTGTCTGACATTCTGTATGTCTCTAAATATTTTAGTTCCAGATTAGTGGATAATATACTTTTAGATTTATTATAGTTTAAATTTTCAGATAGAGAAATCTACCCACATGCTAAAAAGAGATGCAGGGCTTGACACAATCAGGCAGCAGGAATTCTCATGGTTACTTCTATCAACATTCCCATAGCAACCTCCACTATGCTGATAACTAATAGTACTATTAATGTTGCTACAGTAGCAAAAAAAATATCATGTAGTAAGCACTTATTATACAAAGACATTCTTCTTAGTACCCTCCAAGTTTAAATACTTTAATTCTAATCCAGTGGTCTCACCACTGCCTCCACATTAAAATTTCCCAGGGAGAATACCAATGCCTGTGCAGTCTCTTAGACAATCAAATGAGAATTTCTGGGGAGTAGCATCTTTGAAAAATAATGCCTAATGATTTTAATATACTCAACCATGATTAATATCCCCTTGAAAAGTTACTGTTATTCTCATTTTATACCTCAAGATACTAAGGCCTAAGGAGGATCCTCAAGACCATAAATGGTTTGTGCAAGATGATAACATTTCTAAACAGGAGAGCGGACTTCTCACTCTTCTTTGACCCTGCAGTAAGACTCCTAACCACCAGGTTGTATCACTTTGTGTGTTTTGTAGCGAAGACTATTTATTAAACTCTATTGGTGTCCAGGTCCATCATCTGGTATGCTCATCTCTGTTGTGATTTAGGTGTAAGTACCAAACTGAGTTCCCAATTCTGTAACCTTTCCTAAAGAATCTGTATTGGAGATAACTTTATTTTGTCTCCTGCCTTCCCCATCCCCCCACCCCCACAAAGGTCAGCCCAGACTCAACTATCATCCCATCCTTCCATGTGATATGGGTATAAGTAGTATTGAGAACGAAACCATTACTTAATATCTAAAATAAAATTGAATTATAGTCCTCACTTATGTAAGGAAGATCTAGCCTGGGCAGGTATGGTTTCAGTAAGCAGAACAAACTTCTAGTCTTCCCCTGAATTTTTGGAAAGCATTCCTTTTGAGGTTATTTTAGTTACAGAGTCAAGGATACACGAGTGAGTTGATATCAGCCTTATAAACTAATTCACTGGTATGCATCTTCTGCCAAACTGGTTAATTTTCTAAAAGGTGTGTTGAGGGGAGCTACCACTGATTGGTTAGCTTTCAACTGTTTTTACTAAAGTCAGTTGTCATTGATTGTCAGACAGGTTTTAAATTAGTTTTGCAGTTGATTTGTTACCAGTATGATAAAATACTCAGTCCTTTCTTAAGAGCAATGTATCTTTCAATTCTCAGTAAAATTCACCTGGATATCTTCCTCAATTTACTTTTAAAAGAATTTTACTTTTAAAATTGCCTCTGTTTACACAGAGGCAATAAATCAGGTCAAATCTACATCACTATTTGGAAAATTCAGGTTTCTTTTATGTAAGTGATGCTTTTCTTGAGAGTTCACAATAAACTTTTTAAAATATTTAGTAACCTTATCTTGAGCCCAAGTTTTAAAGTCAGATACCTTCATTCAAATGTTAGCTTCACCACTTAACTAGATTGGAATCAGGTGGAATTTATGAGTATATAATAATCTATAAAATGGGGATAATAATGCCAAACTCAAGCTTGTTGTGATTCTTTTTTTTTTTTTTTTTTTTCAGATTTTACTTATTTGACAGAGAGATAGATCACAAGCAGGCAGAGAGGCAGGCAGAGAGAGAGGGGGAAGCAGGCTCCCTGCTGAGCAGAGAGCCCTATGTGGGGCTTGATCCCAAGACCCTGAGATCATGACCAGAGCCAAAGGCAGAGGCTTTAACCCATTGAGCCACCCAGGCGCCCCGCTTGTTGTGATTCTTAAAATCAAATGACATAGTATTAGTAAACTGATTAGAAATATGTTACAATATTTTATTTTTTGGCTTAATATTGAAAATGCTGTATTTTAATTTATGATTTCATATGTGCCTCAAAGTCAAACAATTTCAAGTTTTATAATTTCTCATATATCAGTTGTTTACTAGTATTTTTATACTAAAGAGGCATTAGGATTTTTTTGAAAGATTTTATTTACTTATTTGTCAGAGAGAGGGGGAAATCACAAGTAGGGAGAGCATCAGGCAGAGGGAGAAGCAGGCTCCCCACTGAGCGAGGAGCCCCTATGTGGGACCCAGTCCCAGGACCCTGGAATCACGACCTGAGCTGAAGGCAGACGCTTAACCGAGCCACCTAAGCGTCCTGAGGTATTAGGATTTTTAATAGTTACTGTAAAATAACTAGATTTCATGCTTAAATATGTATAAAGAAGACTATACACTAAAAGCTCATATAGTAAAACCACTCATTAATCAAATATTTATTGAACATCATAGCTGAAGTTACTTATAAAGAGCATTTCTATCTTAAATTTTTAATAATAATAAACAAATGGAAATTATCTTCATTAGAATATAAATACTGAAAAGTCTTAATGGTAGTAAGAATAATAATAAGTAATAATATCTGGTGTCAGGTTTTGAGAATTTACCATCCCAGTCACTATTCTTTATTTGCATTATCTTACATTATCCTCACACTAAATATATCATATAAATACACTTACCCCAATTTACATGTAATGAAAATGAGTTACAGAGATTATAAAATTTGTGCAAAATCTTATGGTTATTAAGGGATGAAGTCCAGCATTAATAATAAACTTAAATTTTTGGCTGTAAATTAGGTTTTTATCCATTTTTTAGTTTTAATTTTAGTTTTTTTCTCTTTTGGTTTGTTCTTAGCTTGGCTTTTCTCATTAAAAATTGGACCAAAAGATATTTTTATTACTTTGAAGAGACCCTAGTCTTTCATGTCCACATGACAACAAACTAATAATACCAAGTTATTACCTGGATTTGAGTCACATTATCTCACGTGGATGGTGTTAAGAATCTTTATTCACCCTCTTGGAAAAGAACAAATTCAAAATGGGAATGGGCTATTTCTCTTAAGAGAACCTCTCGCCCCAAACCACCAGCCTCTTACCGTGGAAGCATCACCATTTTTAATTTTGAAACATCAAAACACTCTCTGGAGACCTTAGGGAAACCTTGGCACCTCTAGGCTGGAGATAAGATTGTTATTGTATTATCTTCCCCAAATTATTCAAACAAAGCTTTAGTTTTCCTATTCTGTAAAGAACAATGTGGCATCAGCATTCTTCTGCTTAGTGACTTTTATGTATCAACACTTTACAGGGGGTTTTGAAAGGAGTGCAAATTATTGTTTATGAGCTTTTATATGTTGAAGATTGTGTGTATGTGTGTGTGTGTGTGTGATGGCAATGTGTGAACATGATTGTATTATTGGAAGAACTGCATTGCATGGTGATTATTTCAGCTGCTATATCTAAGTTACATTACATTATTGACATTCAACAGTGAACTAATCTATGGCATTTTACAGGATATAGGAAAGATTTTAAATCTGTTATTCATATATACATTTCTAAGTGTAATAGTTTGAATATTAGTTTTGTTACATAATTTTCAAACATTGAAGTAGTTTTTTTAAAGTTATTGTCACCCAATACCTTGGAAAGCTGAGACCAATATTTTATGAATAATGTTTACCGTAAATCTTAGTTTCATTTTTGGTGTTTAGTGTCTTTTTTATTTTTTGGTTGGTTAATATAAATGGTTGGTTAATAAAAATTTCTGTAAAGTGTTTGGATAGTAATTTTACTAGGAGTCTTATGTTTTATTATTTCTATATTGATGTAACATTATGAATAAACATTTAAAAGCTGGAACATAATTAATGATATTATACCTAAAATATTTAGGGTTTGTATGTCTGCTTTTCATGGTTTATCTGATAATATGGTTTGAACATTTATTTTACCAATTAGGCACTCATGCATTTTAAATTTTTGTAACTTTTAGTTTATGACTTTGTGAGACTGTGTGTAATTCCACTTAAAACATTTCAATTAATTCAAGTTAGTGATCAATGTATATGTGTTGGCTTGATATTCATTCATCTGTCCTTTTACCTATTCATGAAGTATTTGTAAAATATCGGGTGACATATTAAAGGTTACATGTAAACTGACCTAATCTATGGAATCATTTAATATTTGAACAACTAATATTTAAACTGATGTATGAGTAATGAGTTTTAGATTAGTGAAGAATAAAGAACCACTTACAAAGAATACTTAATTAGGTGCAAGTAACATTCTTCCAATTAAAATTTGTATCTCAATTCTTTTCTTTCCTCTTTACCTAACATATTTAGTGTTCTTTATCTTTAAATAATTAAAACCTTTCCTGAAGAACTATACTCGTTTTATCTACTGACTCATTCCCTTGTTGCTTTTAACAGCAGCAATATTCATTTCTAAATATCATCCTTTTACTTAGGACTTCATGCATACACTATCCTCCCACCCTATTTTCATATTTAGTGTAGTGAATACATGTGTAAAATTGTTTATATTTTATCTGTTTTTTTAGCTTAAATATAAGTTTCATGAGAATAGGGACTTTGTTTCTGGCTCTCTCTATTCAACTATATTGACACTAAAAGAGTGCATATTAAGTAGCAGTCATTATGTTAATGTTGATCAGAAAAAACAGAATACACGTATGTCAATACAAATATGAGGAAGCGGTTTCCTAACAAGGTAGAACAGAGTTGCTCTTTTTAGTGGTGTTAGTTTTAGACATAAGGGTTACTTCTGTCACAGAGATGCAGAGTGATTCAATGTTTATTAGGATTAGGAGTTTGGGGGGTTCTCTTGTGGGAGGTTGCTATCTTCTATTTTCGTGGTTTATAAGAGTTCAGGACATTTGCTATGTGTGGCATGTTGTTCAAATACCACGTGACATAATAATGAATAATGTTCAAAAAGTGATGAGTTTTGACAGTAAATAACTCCTTAGATGAATAATTCACTGATCATTTAATCTCACAGAATATGACTTTTATTGATAAACTCTAAACAAGCCATTATTCTTTTCTTTCAGGAAATATTTTTCCCAAACGTGCACTCTTATTTTTTAAGTCATGTGGTCGACTTTATCTCATTTTTTTTTTTTTTTTGGTAATTTCAAGGTTTTACTTAAATTCCAATTAGTTAACATATAGTGTAATACTAGTTTCAGGAGTAGAATTTAGTGATTCATCATTTAATATATAACACCTGGTGCTTAAGAAAAATGCCTTCCTTTATACTCGTCACCCATTTTGCCCATCCCCCACCCACATACCCTCCAGCAACCTGTCTGTTCTCTATGATTAAGAGTCTATTTTATGCAGGGTGCCTGGGCGGCTCAGTGGGCTAAAGCTCTTTCAGGTCATGATCTCAGGATCCCAGAATCTAGTCCAGCATCAGGCTCTCTGCCCAGCAGGGAACCTGCTTCCCTTTCTCTCTGACTGCCTCTCTGCCTACTTGTGATCTCTCCCTCTGTCAAATAAATAAATAATTTTTTAAAAGATTTTATTTATTTCTTTATTAGGAAAGAGAGAGAGTGAGAGAGAGCATGAGAGGGGAGAAGGTCAGCGTGAGAAGCGGACTCCCCATGGAGCTGGGAGCCCAATGTGGGACTCGATCCCGGAGCCCAAGGCAGTTGATTAACCAACTGAGCCACCCAGGCGCCCAATAAATTTTTTTTAAAAGAATCTATTTTATGGTTTGCCTGTCTCTTTTCCCCCATTATCTTCATCACTTTATCCCATTTTAGACCTTTCTTTTTCTGCAACTACCTCCATGTTTCATTTATGATTATAGCTACACCTTTATATCTCTTAAAGACCACAGCTGGTTCTTGAGCATAAAAAATACCAGTAAATTGGTAGATAATTTTTTGTGCACCTATCAAATTCTTAGTAACATGGGGAGGCTAGGGTGTGCATAAAGCAACTGACAACATTCAGTTATATAAGAAATATTTGCTTTAGTGTGCTGTAGTACAAGTACTGTATTAAACCACGGGCATCCAAACCTGAATAAGACAGACTCTTTTGGGGGCGCCTGGGTGACTCAGTGGGTTAAAGCCTCTGCCTTCAGCTCAGGTCATGATCTCAAGGTCCTGGGATCGAGCCCCGCATTGGGCTCTCTGCTCCGCAGGGAGCCTGCTTCCCCCTCTCTCTCTGCCTGCCTTTCTGCCTACTTGTGATCTCTCTGTCAAATAAATAAATAAAATCTAAAAAAAAAAAGACAGACTCTTTTGTTCTCGAGAAGGTAAACACAAACATCACGAAACAATTTAATAAATGCTAACGCATGTATAACACAAAGAATATAACAGTAGGAGATGAAAACACTGTTGAAAATGAATGTTTAATGTTTATAAATGAGTAAGATTTCCTGAGCAGAAAATATTAGGAAAGGCTACCTGGTACAAGAAGATATCAATACTTGTGGAAGCACAAAACCACGTATGCTAATGTCATTTTATAAAAACAAAGACTTTCCCAGTATTTGTGTCTCATTGGATATGTAAAGTTAAAGAAGTAACTTTCAGATTAATTGAATAGATGTTAATAATAACCCAAATAGGAAATGCTGAAGAATATCAAACAGATGTGTCAGAAAATTACTTGTAAATAATGTGTTGAATTAGATGTATTTGAGAGAATGTATTCACTTCTTTTTCAACAACAAAAATATGTACTCTAGAGTTGATAGGATCTAAGGAAAAGTTGGTCCCACTGAAGTATAGCACATTTCTTCATTTAACCATTCCTCTGTTACCATTGACGATAGACCATGAAATAGTTTGTCTTGTTCTAATTGGATTTTGAGAAAGAGAGAAATCTTTTTTATTGGGAAAAGATGGGGAAAATTAGGAAATTCTTAAGTGTCTATGGGTTCTTCCAATCTCTCATAATCTTAAGGAGGCCTTTAATATATTATTAATCAAGAAAAATCTCTTTATTTATTACATTTAAGTCATAGTAGTGTTATTTTATAGGTAATATGCAAAGGTTCCTCAATAAATATCAAAATGATTATTTCTTATATTAAAGATAAGGGCAAATGTGAACTTAAAAAAAGAATAATATGCAAATATGCAAAGAATAATAATATGGGGAAGGTGCCCATGACCTGCACTTCCTCTGATATCTGCCCACCTGTCCACCTAACCTGGCCTTAGACTGAGCATTTATTTAAGAATAAAATTGTGGTGGTGGTCTAAAAAAAAAAAAAAAAAAATTTTTTTTTATATCTACTGACTCATTCCCTTGTTGCTTTTAACAGCAGCAATATTCATTTCTAAATATCATCCTTTTACTGGATGATATTTATGTTTTATTATTTCTATATTGATGTATAATAAATACATCATACAATTGTATAAATTGTATACAATTTATAAATGTATAAATTTATACATTTATACATTGTAAATGTATAAATGAGCACCATATTCATTCTGGTATAATATTTGAAGTCAGATCACAAACATAGGTAATATGGAAGCACATTATCAAGGTAAGAAAAAAATATGGTAACTGGATATTAGAAACAAAAAGAAAACAAAGAAATAGGCAAACTCGCTTACTAATAGGAATTCCAAACAAGCATTTTAAGATGTTAAAGAATACAAAAATTTCCAATAGTTATTTGCTCATATTCCTATAAGGAGAAAGTAAAACCAAATGCTAAAATTCCAAGTCCTAAAAATGACTTCACATAATTGAAATTCTAAGGATTTAAAAAGGCTCTTCAGCTTAAAAATTGGAAATATCACTGAAACATCTATAGATTTATAATAGCAGAGGTTTGGGGGAAAAAAAGCAGTGAGCAGAAGAATTGCCATGTTATTAAATTCAGCAAAGGTTTACCAAGAGGTTGTAAAATGCAGGGCAGTATAAAGATTCAGTTACAAAGCTTTAGTTTTAACAAAATTCTAGATGAAATCCAGATAGAAAAATCATGTAGCCATGCTGAGGATC
Source organism: Nasua narica (assembly GCA_028533885.1). Classification (NCBI taxonomy): domain Eukaryota; kingdom Metazoa; phylum Chordata; class Mammalia; order Carnivora; family Procyonidae; genus Nasua; species Nasua narica. The sequence goes on along the minus strand of CM052810.1, from coordinate 33,512,808 downwards.
AGATTGCTTATTGCCTATGTGAGAAAAAAATCCCCAAGCAAACCTTTAGTTTACGGTGGTACCAAATTGGTGGAGGACACCTGAGGACTGGCCACTTCCTTTCCCCAAAGAAGGACTCTGCCTGGCCACCAGGATAGTGCCCTCAGACAGGCAGCCTCCAGTCCTTAGTTTCTTCAGGGTCTACCTCACTGCAGAGTGCCTCTTTGTCCCTTCCAGAGTCAGCTCAGAACTAGTGGCAAGGAAAAGCTTGGAAATTTCAAAGAGATGGGGGATATTCTGACAGGAAAATTGGAGTTCCCATCTTGTGGGTGGAGGCTCGTCAGACCTGGATTGCAGTGTGTCTTCTTCCTCTGCTCAGTGATATTTCTATCATTTCATGGATGTTTATTACTAATGTATACTTTCACTACAATTACCCTTTCAACCTCTGCTTTCAAAGAACCTTACAGGCAACAATTATTAATATACTCAGGTGCTTGACAGAGTCTCAAATAGGTCTAGCATGCTGCTACTTCATGGCCTTTGCACATGCTCTAAGTAAGACCTTCACTGTTCACTGTATCCAAAATGCAATGCATTCCAGATGTCTCTATTTCTCTTTGTTGCTGTTTTTCTTAAGATTTCTTTCCATCCAGTCCACTATATTTTTAATAATTTATCTTGTAAATCATCCCTGTTCCCTCAATAGAATGCTAGTCTCATGAGGACATGGATTTCTATTTATATTTTGAATTGACATAGTCTATAAGCCATGAGTGAGGCCTAGAACATGTTTGGTACTTAATATTTGTTTTATGAGTAAATGTTAAAACCTGAAAGTACTTGGGAGCCTGGGTGGCTCAGTGGGTTAAGGCCTCCGCCTTCCGCTCAGGTCAGATCTCAGGGTCCTGGGATTGAGCCCCGCATCAGGCTCTCTGCTCAGCAGGGCCTGCTTCCCCCTCTCCCTCTGCCTGCCTCTCTACCTAATTGTGATCTCTCTCTTTCTGTCAAATATATAAATAAAATCTTAAAAAAAAAAAACCTGAAAGTACCCAAAATCCACATGACTATTGCTATTATAACGAGAAAGAAAGCACAGGAAAAACTAGAAAACCAAGCCATATGTTTTTGACTTACTTCAATATATGTAAGTAAACACTGTAAAAATAAGATAATTATTGATATGAGATGCTAGATATTGCTTTCCTAGATATGAAAGAGATACTTTCTTTGAAAGGAGAATATGAGGGCCTCAATTATTCCAGTACCACTACTGTTCTTTAAAAGCTTATTTATGGATAATTATTGCTTGTTTTAGTATGATTACCTTGGGGTTATACAATTACCAGAAAGATGAACCTGGTTCAGTTCTACCTAGAGTAGGCAAATATGAATAGGTTTTTAAAGGTTGTTTGAATATTACTGAGCCATCAGAAAGGAGGAATACCCAACTTTTGTATCAACATGAACAGGACTGGAAGAGATTATGCTGAGTGAAAGAAGTCAAGCAGAGAAAGTCAATTGTCATATGGTTTCACTTACTTGTGGAATATAAGGAATAACATGGAGGACATTAAGAGAAGGAAAGGAAAAGTGAATTGGGGGAAATCAGAGGGGGAGATGAACCATGAGAGACTGTGGACTCTGAGAAACAAACAGGGTTTTGGAGGGGAGGGGGATGGGGATGGGCGAGCCTGGTGGTGGGTATTAGGGAAGGCGCATATTGCATGGAGCGCTGGGTGTGGTGCATGAACAATGAATCTTGGAACATTGAAAAAATAAAATTAAATTAAAAAATAATAAAAATAAAAAATAAAAAAGTTTGCTTGATAATAATGAACATACTCTATGCAAGAGATCAGCTCAGATAATACTTCTCTATTGTTTTATAGATATTGCCTATATTTTAATTTCTAAAGTGGATTTCATTATTTTTGTGATTTTCTTTTATTTGCAAATTTAGATTGTTTAAAATTATATCCATCCAACACTATTAAGTGCTAAAACTTTGAAATGTGAATAAATCTAGTAAGAACAATTGAATTTCTCTCTCTAAATGTAATGAGACCTTGATTTACCTAATGAGAAATCGTAATTTACACTTGAATGCATTGAAATACAAGAAACATTATTTTCTTTTGATATAGAATTTTATCCAAGAATAATTTTCATCACTTTTTCCATTGAATTAAATATGTTGTAATACTTACTTTTATGTATGGGACAACTATATAATCATCGGCTAGAACTTTGATAAAGAGCTTCTAGGATAACTGATTCTATCTGTGGATTTACAGGACACATATGCTTTGAGCAATGCTATCTTTGCACTGCAGACACTAGCTAGTTCAATCTCAGTGGCAAAGTGTGTGAGAGGATAGACTGGATAAAAAGGTAATATCCTCCCTAACTTAATCAGTCTTCCATGGTGAGCGGCTAAGCTTGTAACTGCTATTCAGAAAGATGTTCATTAAGGTTTCTGAAGCGTCCTTCACCTTGCCGGAGACAGGCCAGTTTATCGGATTGCTTAAATTAACAAGCAGGATGTTCTTTGCAATACCTTTTACTGAAGTTCGGTATACTTACTCTCTGCCACCCAGGAGCTGTAGTCTGATAGTGAAATATGTTTTTTATAGGTGAAACTCAGGGTCAGTTTTATGTTTTAATTTGTAAAAGTACACTGGAAATATTATGGTATGCTCAGGGTATTTTGGGGGTTAAGTTTTTAAAATGTGGCTCTAAAACCAGGGACAAATGCCAAAGGATTTGGGTATTTGTTAAACCTGATTTATTTAAAAAAATATCAAGAAAGACATATCAATCAGCATTACTCTATAATATATAGGATAGCATTGTTTGGGATGAAATGTCATCCTTTGGGGAATTAAACATTATGAATGTATATCCAAGTATAGACATGTTTACAAAGAGGAAATGAGGGAATAACTAAAGGATCAGTTCTCAAAATATAACATTAAGCAAATTTTTGTTGTTTTATTTGAAATAAGGTATAATATTATTATAATTGCCCTAACAGAGCTAAGTCAAGAATAGGTCCTAAGCTTTCCCTCCAGTGACTATGTTAACAGTGTGGTTCTCTTCCACCGCCTTCCATTCATTTCACAGTTTTACCCTGAACATGGCACTGGCACTGCATAGAAAAGGAGAATGACGTATGTATTCTGTTCCAATGGGTCTAAGGATGGACTTAAGAAAATTACTCATCTCCATTTTCCCAGAAAATTGACCTCTTAACTTACTGACTTCCTCACCAGTAAAATTAGAGTAGCAATAGCTAAAAGCCATGTCAGTATACAATTTTACATCAATTTCGCCTGCTTTCCCTCCTTTTCATCTTTTTGTTTTCAAAGTAAAGCAAGGTAAATATATTTGGCTCTGATAACAAAAAATAGATTTAATAGAAATGTTAGAATATGTGGATTTGATTGACAATACAATTTTGTTTATTTATTTATTATAATTAATTTTGTTTTAAGTTTTTATTTAAATTCCGGTTAGTTAACATATAATGCAATATTAGTTTCAGGAGTAGAATTTAGTGATCCATCCATCATTCACATACAACACCAAGTACTCATCACAATTGCCCTCCTTTATACCCACCACCTATTTAACCCACCCCTCTCCAGTCTCCCATCCAGCAAACCTAAGTTTGTTCTCTATAGTTAAGAGTCTCTTTTAAGGTTTGCCTCGGTCTTTTTTCCACCTTTGTTCATCAATTTTGTGTCTTAAATTCTACATATGAGTGAAATCATATGGTATTTGTCTTTCTCTGACTGACTGACTTCAGTTAGCATAAGACTCTCTGGTTCCATCTATGTCATTGCAAATGGCAAGATCTCATTCTTTTGTTGACTGGGTAATATTCCATTGTAAATATATACCACTTCTTCTTCTTTATTCATTCATCAATCAATGGATATTTAAGCTCTTTCCATAATTTGGATATTGTTAATAATGTTGCTATAAACATATAAGCATCAGGGTACATGTGCCCCTTCGTATCAGTATTTTTGTATCCTTTGGGCAAATACCTATTAGTGCAATTACTGGATTGTAGGGAAGTTCTATTTTAACTTTCTGAGGAAACTCCTTACTGTTTTACAGAGTGGCTGCACCAGTTTACACTTCCACTAACAGTGCAAGATGGTTCCCCTTTCTCTGCATCCTTGCCAACATCTCCTGTTTTCTGTGTTAATTTTAACCATTCTAACAGGTGTGATATGATACCTCATTGTAGTTTTGATTTGTATTTCCTGATGATTAATGATGTTGAGCACCCTTTCATGCGTCTGTAAGCCATTTGAATGTCTTCTTTGGAAAAATGTCTATTCCTGTCTTCTGCCCATTTGTTAACTGGGTTATTTGGTTTTTGAGTGTTGAGTTTGATAAGTTCTTTATGGATTTTGGATAGTAACCCTTTATCACATATGTCATTTGTAAATATCTTCTCCCATTTTGAAGGTTGCCTTTTAATTTTGTTAATTGTTTCCTTCACTGTACAGAACCTTTTTATCTTGGTGAAGACCCAATAGTTCATTTTCACTTTTGTTTTCCTTACCTTTAGAAACATAACTAGTAAGAAGTTGCTACTATCAGAGACATTGCTGGCTGTGTTCTCCTCTAGGAATTTGATGGGTTCCTATATCACATTTAGATCTTTCAACCATTTGGAATTTATTTTTGTATATAGTGTAAGAAAGTGGTCTAGTTTCATTCTTTTTCATATTGCTGTCCACTTTTTCCAATGCCAGTTGTTGAAGAGACTGTCTTTTTTCCATTGGATATTCTTACTTTGTTAAAGATTAGTTGACCGTATAGTTGTAGGTCCATTTCTGGGTGTTCTATTCTGTTCCATTGATCTATGTGTTTGTTTTTGTGCCAGTACCATACTGTCTTGATCACTGTAGCTTTGTAATATAACCTGAAGTCCAGAAATGTGAGGCCTTCAGCTTTGATTTTCTTTTTAAAGATTGCTTTGGCTATCCAGGGTCTTTTGTTGTTTCATATAAATTTTTGGATTGTTTATCCTAGCTCTGTGAAAAATGATATTTGTATTTTGATAAGGATTACATTAAATGTATGGATTGCTTCAAGTAGTATAGACATGTTAACAATATTTTTTCTTCCAAACCATGAGCATGGGATGTTTTTCCATTTCTTTGTGTCATGTTTAATTTCTTTCAAAGCATTCTGTAGTTTTCAGAGTACAGATCTTATAACTTTTTTATTTTTATTTTTTTAAAGATTTTATTTATTTATTTGTCAGAGAGAGCACAAGCAGGGAAGTGGCAAGCAGAGATAGAGGAAGAAGCAGGCTCCCTGCTGAGCAAGGAGCCCACCGTGGGGCTCATGCTGAGCAAGGAGCCCACCGTGGGGCTCAATCCCAGGACCCTAGGATCACTACCTGAGCCAAAGGCAGTCGCTTAACTGACTGAGCCACCCAGGCGTCCCAGATCTTATAACTTTTTGGTTGGATCTATTCCTAGGTTATTCTTATGGTTTTTGGTGCAGTTGTAAATGGGATCAATTCCTTGATTTCTCTTTCTGCTTATTCATTATTTGTGTATAGAAATGCAACATATTTCTGTATGTTGATTTTGTGTCATGCAACTTTACCGAATTTGTGTATCAGTTCTAGCAAATTTTTGGTGGAGTCTTTGGGTTTTCAACATAACACATCATGTTGTCAGTAAATAGTAAAAGCTTGACTTCTTTCTTGTTGATTTGCATACCATTTATTTCTTTTTATCGTCTGATTGCTGAGGCAAGGACATCGAATACTGTGTTAAGTAACAGTGTGAGAGTAAACATCTCTGTCTTGTTCCTGACTATTGAGGAACAGCTCTCACTGAGGATGATATTAGCTGTGGTTCTTTCATATACGGCCTTTACGATGTGGAGATTGTTCCCTCTATCCCTACTTTGTTGAGGGTTTTTATCAAGAATGGATGCTATACTTCTTGTACTATTGAGAGGGTCATATGATTCTTACCATTTCTTTTGTTATGTGGTATATCATGTTGATTGATTTGCAAATATTAAACCACACTCTCAACCAGAAATAAATCCCGCCCAATCAAGGTGAAGGAATCTTTTATTGTTTTGTATTTGGTTTGCTAGTATCTTGAAAAAATTTCTGCATGCATATTCACCAGGCATATTGACATGTAATTTTCTTTTTTAGTGAGGTCTTTGCCTGGTTTTGAATCAAGGTAATGCTGGCCTCGTAAAATGAGATTGAAAGTTTTCCTTCCATTTCCATTTTTTGTAACAGTTTGAAAAAAATAGGTACTAACTCTTCTTTAAATGTCTGGTAGAATTCCCCTGGGAAGGCATCTCCCTGGACTTCTGTTTGTGGGGAGGTTTTTGATTACTAATTCAGTGTCTTTGCTGTTTATGATTCTGTTCAAATTTGATATTTCTTCCTGTTTCAGTTTTGGTAGTTTGTATGTTTCTAAAAATTTATCTATTTCTTCCAGGTTGCCCAGTTTGGTGGTATATAATTTTTTGTAATATTCTTTTATAGTTGTTTGTATTTCTGTGGTTTGGGCTATGATCTCTCCTCATTCATACATGATTTTATTGATTGGGTTCTTTGTCTTTTCTATTTAATAAGTCTGATTAGGGCTTTATCAATTTTAATATTTCTTTCAAAGCTCCTGGTGTCATTGATCTGTTCTGTTGGGTTTTTTATTTCTGTATCATTTATTTCTGCTGTAATCTTTATTATGTTCCTTCTTCGGCTGGCTTTAAGCCTTTTTTGTTGTTGTTCCTTTTCTAGCTCCTTTAGGTGTAAGGTTAGGTTGCATATTTGAGATTTTTCTTGCTTCTCGAGGTGGGCCTGTATTGCTATCACTGCCCTCTTATCACCACTTTTGCTATATCCAAAAATTTTTGGACCTACATGTGCTCATTTTCATATCTTTCCATGTATTTTTTTTATTTATTTTTTTATTCCATGTATTTTTTTATTCATATTATTCCATGTATTATTTATTTTCTTCTTAATTTCATTGTTGACCTGTTCATTCTTTAGTAGGATGTTCTTTAGTCTCCATGTATTTGTGATTTTAATATATTTTTTTTTTTATGGTTGACTTTAAGTTTCATAGCCTTATGGTCTGAAAATATGTATGGTATGATCTTAATTTTTTTGTACTTGTTGGCCTGATTTATGTCCTGGTATGTGATGTTTTCTGGAGAATGTCCCAAGTGAATTCAAAAAGAATATGTATTCTGCTGCTTTAGGATGAAATGTTCTGAAAATATCTGTTAGGTCTATCTGGTCCAGTGTGTCATTCAAAGCCATTGTTTCCTTGTTGATATTCTGCTTAGATGATCTGTCCATGACTTTAAGTGGGGTGTTGAAGTTCCTTACTATGATCATATTATCAGTGAGTTCCAGTATGTTTGTTATTAATTTAACTAATTATTATTTTTGGTGATCCCAAGTTGGAGGCATAAATATTTTTAATTGTAAGATCATCTTTGTGGATAGACCCCTTTATTATGATACAGTACCCTTCTTCATCTTTTATTACAGTCTTTGGTTTAAAATCTAGTTTGTTTAATATAAGTTTGGCTAGTCTGGCTTTTTTTTTTTTTTTTACTTCCATTAGCTGATAAATGGTTCCCCCCATCCCTCACTTTCAGTCTACAGTTATCTTTAGGTCTATAATGAGTCTTCTGTAGGGCAGCATATAGTGTGTCTTGTTTTTTATCCATTCTGATACTTTATGTCTTTTGATTGGAGCATTTGGTCCACTTACGTCCAGAGTGATTATTGATAGATAAGAATTTAATGTCATTGCATTACTTGTTAAGATGTTGTTAATGGAGATTTTCTCTTTTCCCTTCTAGTCTTTGTCACTTCTGTTTTTTTCCTCCAACTTAACAAATCCCCTTTAATATCTTGCAGGACTGGTTTAGTGGTCATGACCTCATTTAGTTTCTGTTTATCTGGGAAACTCCTTAACTCTGCTTCTATTCTGAATGACAGCCTTCCTGGACAATGTGCATTTTTGACTGTTTTTTTGTTTTGTTTTGTTTTTTGTTTTTTTTTTTCCAACTCAGCATGTTGAAAGCATCTAACCACTCTCTTCTGGCTGGCTGTTTCTGTGGAAGGATCTACTGTTAATTTTATTTGTCTTTCCTTGTAAGTTAGGGACTTTATTATTTTTTTTTTATCTTACTGCTATTAGAATTTTTTCTCTGTCTCTGTATTTTGCAAATTTAACTATTATGCTTCTTAGTGTTGACCTGCTTTTGTTGATTTTGATGGAAGTTCTCTGTCCCTCCTGAATTTGGATGTTTGTTTCCTTCCCCAGATTAGGGAAGTTTTTAGCTCTAATTTCTTCATATAAATCTCTTGCCCCTTTTTGCCTCTCTTCTTCTTTTGGTACTCCTATGCTATGAATGTTATTTCACTTTAAGGAGTTGCTGAGTTCCCTGGGTCTACTTTCAATACAATACTTTTATTTCCCTTTTCTTTTCAGCTTCATTATTTTCCATCATTTTATCTTCTATATCACTTATTCATTCCTCTGCTTCTTCCATTCTTGTGGCCATTATATCAAGTTGGTGTCACATCTCAATTATAGCATTTTTTAGTTTCAGCCTGACTAGTTTTTAGGTCTTTTATCTCTGTAGTAAGGGACTCCCTGGTGTCTTCTGTGTTTTTTTCAAGCTCAGCTAATATCCTCATGATTGTTGCTTTAAATTCTGGACCAGGTGTATTACTTATATCTGTTTTGATTCAATTCCTTGCCATCATCTTTTCTTGTTCTTTCTTTTAGAATGAATTCCTCTTCTTGGCATTTTGTCTAGGTCTCTGTCTTCTGTGTGTTATGAAAACCTGTTATGCTTCCTGCTCCTGAGAGTAATGGCTTTATGAAGAAGAGGTCATATCCTGTCCAGGGTCTGGTGCTTCAGGAACTTTCGCTCATGTATGCTGCATGCACTCTGTTGCTGTGTTTTGGCTGGTCTTACCCTCAGGTCTGGCCTCTGGGGGAGTTTCTCCTTGCTTGCAGTAGGAAATGTTTGGACCTTGCTCAGATTATGGTGATTTTTAACTTAGTGTGCTCTTGTCTGTTTATTAAAAGAGTCCTGATGCTATTTCCACTGGAGCTGAAGCTCTACAGAACTCTATGGTCAGTAGACATGGTGCCTGGGGGAATTTTTTCTTTTGAGTGAGAGGCCCTCCGCTCTTGTTCTCAGGCATAGTTGTCCAAGAAAAGCAGCACCAGCAGATTACAGGGGGAAAGGCCTTGGTATAAGATGATAAGGCCCCCACTGTTGGCTCTGTGCTTACTGAAGTTAGTTTTTGCTGAGTGGCTGGGGTGAGAAATGGCATCAGCTCTTCCCTCATCCCAGGAGAGCAGTATTTGTGCTTCTGGAATCCCTCCCAGAAGAGTGAACAATCTCCTCTCATGCGCATCAGGTGTCGCTCAGATCCCTGCCTTCATCCTATCTGTGTTTGGCCCATATAGGGACCCTGCAGTGCAGTGCACCTAGATGCTATCCCAGGCAGGCCTGCTGAAAGTTAAAACTCCAAACTTCAAGGACGTGGAGTGGCACAGACTCATGTTGATCCCCTGGGGAAGGGTCTCACCATGCTGGGACTGATGTAGGTTTGTCCCAGAAGGGCAATCGCACCAAAGGGTTAGAATGTGGGATTTCAAGTAAAGTGCAGCCAAAAGTGGTGTCCAACTTAGATACCCTCAGCTGGGGTCTCCAAACCTATGCTGAAAGATGGGGGAGGGTAATGCTACCTGCCAGCTCTTTTGTTCCCAGAGAGGCAGTGTCACTTCTCACAGATGTGCTCTGAGAAGGGGGAACCATTTTCTCCCAGTACATCCCAAGGTATACTCAGGTCTGCTGTCTGCCCTTGGGCCTCCTCCCTCCTTCTCCATAAGAGCACTGCAGCACCATCAGGGCTCCACACTGACCTCAGCAGACCTCTAAAACTCTAGTCTTTTACCTCTACTGATTGTAAAATTCATGAAAATTAGGCCCTCTTATTTTCCCAGTCAATGGCTTTGGTTGTTTTCCTTTTCGTTGTACACTCTTCTCTCTCTCTCTCTCTCTCTCTCTCTCTCTCTCTCTCTCTCTCTGTCTCTCTCTCTCTCCCCCTCTCCCTTTCTTTCCTGTCTCTGTGACTGGGGTTCCCTCCCCTACATAGCACCTATGTTCCCTTTCTTCATCAGACCACATCTCTGACTTATTACCTTCCACGATGTGAGTTCTTCTCTCCCTCTAGTTGTGCAGTTTGTTCTGTCAGTCTTCAGGTTGATTTCTTTGGTATTAAGTTGGAGGGCAAAGGCAAGCCTATGGTCCTCCTACTCTTCCGTCTTAGCTCCTCCTTCATCCTTTCCACCTTAACCACATTGGTTAGTTAATGAGAAGACCCTATTGTCAGTTAAAGCCAAATTTTGTTGAGGAAAACTTAGGAAAAAGTTATTGTGCCTTTTCCTTAGGGAAACAATTTCTTGGATATAATATCAAAAGCAAGATCCAAAACAGAAAAGAATATGACAATTTAATACAATATCAAATTCCACTTAAAAACTTTTGCTCTTTAAAAGATATCATTAGGGACGTGTGGGTGGCTCAGTAAGTTAAACTTCTGCTTTTGGCTCAGGTCATAATCCCAGGGTCCTGGAATCAAGTCCCACATCAGGCTCCCTGCTCCACGGGGAGCCTGCTTCTCCCTCTGCTTGTGCTCTCTCTCTAACAAATAAATAAAATCTTTAAAAAAAAGATATTAAAAATAGTAAAGAAAAAAAGTGATGTTTTTTCTGGATAAACCTTCTTTTATATGTTGTACTTCACCATAATACATATTTTTACTCTTTCAATTGCAACAACTATTAAGGCAAATATTTATATTTACAAATAAAGAAGCATGTTTAGATAATTTAAAAGTCATTTTTATATGTTATTAACAGTGAAAATAGGCTAAGAATCTTGCTGTTCTAATTCTAGCAAAATGTTTTTTCCATGTTATTTGTGAAAGTATAAGTCATATTAAAGTTATATTATGAATAAATATAATAAATGGGTTCAAAAGAACCCAATATAAAATGCACATTTGCCAAAATATCAGTTTAAGCTGTGTGGTTTTTTTTGCTCTTTGGAATAATTTTTATTACTGAATTATATTTTCCTATCGTTCTTTAATTTAAATTTAATTTAAATTATTAAATTTATATTTATATATTTATACATATCTATTTATAATATAAATTATTAATAATAAATTAAATTAAATTATAAAATATTAATTTAAATTATTAAATTAAATTAAATTAAGATTTTATTTATTTATTTGATACAGAGAGAGAGATCACAAGTAGGCAGAGAGGCAGGCAGAGAGGGGGAAGCAGGCTCCCTGCTGAGCAGAGAGCCCAATGCGAGGCTCGATTCCAGGACCCTGAAATCATGACCTGAGCCGAAGGCAGAGGCTTTAACCCACTGAGCTACCCAGGCGCCCCTTTAATTCATATTTTTGAGGTAGCTAGTGAGAATTATTATGCCTCAATAGATGGAGACAATTACCTGAGAAAATTTCATGTTTATATTATTAGTTAAAGAAATCATATATCCACTATTAATATAAAGTGAGGTTTTATCTAAGATAAATACATGAATTTTATAGCAAGCCAGTAATTTGCAAATAAACATCAGAACTAAAATAAAAATTTCAAAATTTTATGTCTATTCTTAATATTGAAATATGCTTAGTTATTTTCAAATAAGTTAGAGGATTTTGTATTGAAATATAACATACATGTGCTCGCTTTGGCAGCACATATACTGAAATATAACATACAACACAACAGTTCCTAATTATGTAAATAAAGTTAACCCCTTGACAGCTGATTCATTCTCTTTTAAAATCTTCATATTTTGTGCAAATTCTTATGGAATAAGATTTTTCAAATGTTGTAAAAAATAGAAAATAAAATTTTCTATAGGACTGAATTATAAAAATATATATTTTTATGGATTAATTTAAGTAATAACAGATTATTTTTAGTTATATATTTCAGTTTTCTTCCAGGAATTACTCAAGAAGTATACATTCTCAATATAAATTGTACACATTTCCTATATTAAAGAAAAAATGATATTTCTTGTCAAATTCTGATAACGTATTTCTAGAAAGATACTCAATTATTGTAAAATCCTGAAGGACAAACTACTAAAAGAGCAAACACAAAAACACCTAAAACAGATGATAAGATAAAGCCTGTATTTTTCTCATTGAAACATCTGTCTGGTATTTAAGTTATTTGTACAAAATATTTTTATGATTTATATTTAATGAGTTTTATTAGATTGTTTTTATATGGAGAATGTCACATATATATTTAAGTTAAAAATATATTTGTCATGTAAAAGATTACCATAAATATAACAAAAGCCCCACCAAGAACATGATTAAAACAACATAAAAATCAATATCTAAGATCATGTTATCAAATTGATAAAAATTCACTTAAGATATACATCAAAAATTTTTCATAGAACTATAAAAATGCAGTTGAGTACAATATAGTTATGAATTAAAGCAAACTCTTGAGTGCAATATAAAAACAACCTTTGAATCAAGTAAGATAGCTGATTGCATTCAGATAACAACCATGAAATAATGATAAACAGTTTAGTCAGAGTCATTCTGGAATCATGAGCTACTAAAATTTTACTGCTATAGTATCAGAATTACTATACCAAACTGATTATAGACTTTAAAAATAGCTTATTCACCTTGATTCATAAATATTGTAATATCGACAACTAGAGAAATTTCCCTAGATAACAATCTTTTGTAGCATTAGGCATTTCTGACTGACATTCTGAATCCCTGCTACAGAGTGATGTGGGAAAACAACGAACACATATCGTCAAGTAAGATAAATAAAATAAGAAAAATGATTAATTCTAGAATTATTTGATTTGAGTAATCAGAATATATAGTCTGCATTTTAATTAAAATGGTAAATCCAAATATTGCGGAATATTATATTATATTTTCTATGTGTTAGCATTTTGTTACTTGAAATGTGTTTCTATCTCCAAATAATTTGAATCTTGATATTGATTTAAGATTTTGATATTCCACATTCTGATATAAATGCACGCGATGGAAATAGGTTGATATTATATGGTTTAGTTATTATAATTTAGGTTCCCAAGTCTAGAAGATAATATATGAAAAAGTGAGAATATAAGAATTTATTACTATGACTCATATCCATAATATCCATGCCTGAAATAGTTTATATCACATATATATTTATCAATTCAAGTGTAATTGCGTATGTTTATAAATACGAGTATGTTTCATTTTAGTTTCAAAAAATTAGCCAAAAAATTTTTTAATCTACCTCCAAAACACTTAACAACTTTAAAAATAACAAATCTATTAAGTAATAAATCAGTATTTTTTATAGGTATGCATTGTAGCTCCATGAAGATTTTCTTGAAACTTCTTTCTGTTCACAAAATAGAACCAATGCTTTCTCCTTCATGACCAACCATAATTCTCTTATACATTTTATAATTCTTTATGTGTATCATTTTAATGTGATGGGCCATGTTTCTATCATTTTGTAAACCCAGAGAATGACACTGAAATAGCCTCTATACAACATTGTTAACTGAGATGATAACATAAAATTTTGTTTGAATGTAACTTTTAGATAATTAGGGAGAACACTGTATGAATATTAGAGCAAGTTGAAGCAGTTGAAAATCAAATGGTGAGGTTGTCACATTTTATCTCAAATTCAGAAAAATTAAGAATAATGTTCAAAAGATTTGGAAGTAAAAATATACCAGTGCCAACTTGACTCCTCATTAATCTAAGAATATAAAGGATTTTATGAAATCAGAGAACATCCTCTCTTTCAAATCAATATGCTTTTATTTTTAAACTTCTTTTTTTTGTAATAACTTTAGATTCAATGAATAGTTGCCAAGAGCTGCAATAAATTACTGCATATCCTTTACCAGCCTTCCTGCATGTTACATAACCATGCTACAATTACAAAACTAATAAGTTAACATTGGTACAATACCATTAATTAAACTACAGACTTTATTTGGATTTCACTGGAATTCCCTTCCGTGTAATTTTTTTCTAAGCCAGTATCCAATCCAGATTATAATGTCATATTTATTTGTCATGTTACCTTAGTATCCTCCAGTCTATGACAGCTTCTTTGCCTTTCATTGTTTTTCATAACCTTCACACTTTTCTTTTTTTTTTTATTAATTTTACGATTTTATTTATTTATTTGACAGAGAGAGAAATCACAAGCAGGCAGAGAGGCAGGCAGAGAGAGAGGGGGAAGCAGACTCCTTGCTGAGCAGAGAGCCCGATGCGGGGCTCGATCCCAGGACCCTGAGATCATGACCCGAGCCGAAGGCAGAGGCTTTAACCCGCTGAGCCACCCAGGGCCCCACCTTCACACTTTTCAATAGTGTATGTTGAGTAGTTTGTAGAATTCCCTCTTTTTGGGTTTACCAGTTGGAGTGTCCTTCTCACTATACAAATGAGGGCATGATGTCAATATGAATTTTACTAGTGATGCTAACACTGATCATGATTAAGATTGTGTCTATCAGATTACTGCTTTTCCCTTTCTGTACAGTATTCAGATCTATAATTTTTTCCCCAATATATTCATTAGACCTGTCTAGATAACTCTTCAGGGGAGGCAGATTGAGCTCCAACACTGGGAATGAGGAATATCAAAGAACATAAGTGAAAACAAATGTTAAAATATATGTTAAAAACATGTGAAAACAAACACTGGATTAATAAACATTATTTGGGAACCACCATAGAGCCTATGTAAATATCTCATTTCTTCTTAAAGTTTCACCCATTGTTTATAATCTTTGTCTGGGTATAATGTACTTTATTGATGGTACCAGACAAAGTAGGGTTCTGTGAGCTGCCCCCTTCTTTAGGGTTCTGGGGTAGAAGATAAAGATGGTAGAGTCTCAAGAGTGATACATGATTGAGTTGAGGCAAAACCTCTCTTTCTCTTATGCTATTACTAGAGCTGGTTGGCCAGGAGTCTCAACCCCTAGAAGCCATCTGGATCCTAAGGTCCGCCATCTTGTTGCTGTATCCAAACACCCATTATTATTTTTTTATTTTAATTCCAGTATAATTAACATATGTTGTTTCAGGTGTACAATATAGTGATTCAGCAATTTTATATATTAGTGCTCATCATGAAAAGTGTTCTCATAGTCCCCTTCACCTATTTCACCCATCCCCTCACCTCCCTCTGGTAACCATCAGTTTATTCTCTATAATTAAGAGTCTGTTTTTTGGGGCGCCTGGGTGACTCAGTTGGTTGAGCGACTGCCTTCAGCTCAGGTCAAGTCCCATATTGGACTCCCAGCTCTGTGGGAAGTCTGCTTCTCCCTCTGACCTTCTCCCCTCTCATTCTCAGTCTCTCTCTCTCTAATAAATAAATAAAATCTTTAAAAAAAAAAAAGAGTCTGTTTTTTGGTTTGTCTCTTTTTTTCTTGGTTTTGTTTCTTGAATTCCACATATGAATGAAACCATGTTGAGTTTGTCTGTTTCTGACTGATTTATTTGACTTAGCATTACAAACTCTAGATCCATTTAGGTTGTTAGAAATGGCAAGATTTTATTCTTTTTATGGCTAAGTAATATATGTGTGTGTGTGTGTGTGTATACACACACTATATCTTCTTCCCATTAATTTTAATATTTATTGGTGAATCTTACCTACAGCATTTATTACTGAGGTGTTCTAATGATGATTTTTCTATTTCTTTGGTTTGTCCAATACTACTGTTTTGTGTGTGTGTGTGTGTGTGTGTGTGCAATTCTTCAGGTCCGACTGCAGGCAGTGACTAAGGCTTTACCTGGAGGGCCTCATGGGAAAGATCTGCCCTCTCTAGATTAGACTCAGGGTGCAGCTAATGCATTCTAGTGTCTGAAGGGAGTTACCCTCAAGGACTCAGGCCCTTCCAGATCCCATTAGATGCCTAGCATTTTTTTTCACTTCTAGGCCCCCAACCCCCAACATGTTCATTTCTGTCTCTTTATCAGATACCTTAGGCAGAAGTCTTCTTCAGGTGCATCTCCTAAGACCTCCTTTTGGGGACAGAGTGGGAAAGAGGAGAAAACCTTAAAGATACTTCCCCCTCCCTGACTCATTATTCAGTGTTTTCCCATTCCTAGCCCTCCCTTTAGGCTGCTTCCTGACCCTGGGGTTCATAAAACTGTGAGAGCCTTTTGTTTGTGGCTCGCTCAAGAGTGAGATGGCCACCACGTTTACCACATTTGTGCTGACCAACCTGATTCTCAACCTGGGGAATTTGCAGGACAGATTATCAGAGAAAAGAGATTCTGGAAGGGTGGTGAAGGAAGTTTGTGTCTGAGTTCCTTATGGTTTTTTTAACTGAGACCTGGGCTTTGTAAGTTCAAGTCAAGACTCAGACTAGCAGAAAGAAGACACTGTGAGGTTGATAGCTAACAGGGATACTAGGGGTCATGTAGTGTTGGGGACATTGGAATTCCCCAAATGAAAAGTGAAAAGACCTTGTTTAATATCTCAAGTATTCAAGTGAGACAAGCTAAAGACCAAATATGTAAAGGACAAACCCTAGACTATAGGCCACAACCTATTACTAGAACCTAACTGAGCAAAACTGACTAAAGCAAGACTGAAATACACCAGTAGAACAAAACATAAAACCAGACCTGAGAAGAGAAAATCAAGAGGATCCACCAGAAGTAAGATTGCATGCCATAACAATATTCAACACTCCTAAAAATAAGATAGTATAATTAACATCCATAATGTCTAACATATAATTGACAAAATACTGAATATATAAAGAAATAGAAAAATGTGACTATTACACTAGTACTATACCATTGAAACAGATTCTCAGATGACCCAGAAGTAATAGAAACTTTAATTCATCTATTATATAAATTATGATAAATTAGGGACGCCTGGGTGGCGCAGTTGGTTGGGCAAATGCCTTTGGCTCAGGTCATGATCCCGGTGTCTTGGGATCGAGTCCCGCATCAGGCTCCTTGCTCCGCAAGGAGCCTGCTCCTCTCTCTGCTTCTGCCTGCCTCTCTGCCTGCTTGTGTTCTCTCTCGGTTAAATGAATAAATAAAATCTTAAAAAAAAAATTACGATAAATTAAAGATGTATGGTCAAAATCCCTAGAATAAACAATAAAATTATTTAAAAACAGATGTATACAAATTAACAAATGTAAAAAAAAGAAGGCATAATATAAAACAACTGTTTGGTCAAATAAAAACAACACACACATACACATGCACACACAAATAATACACACAGGAAGAAAGAAATCTAGGTAAACTAGTTGGCACTAGTACAAAATGACAAAGTTGGAACCATTTCATATATATTAAAATTTAATTGAATAAATAAAAATTATCATCACCAAAATTATCCTCTTAGATATTTTAAAAAAATAAATGATTATGTAATTATTTTAATTTTATTACTTTTTTATACTCAGGAAGACTTTTAATGTGTATATTTTTACTTTATAATATACTGGCTTCCCAAAGTATTCAAAAGTATATATTATATTTTGGTAATGGTTTTGCATTGTGCTCAATTTCCAAGAATGTCTACAGAAGGCAAAGTGTAAAGCTCCTAATGATGGAAATAGTAATTTTTCAGTAGTATAAGTTTGTTTCATTTACTTTTACTAACCCTATAAATGGAGAAGAATGAAGATAGTAAAAGCAAAATTTATATTTTTTAACTTACATAGACTAATTGCAGGTTTCAGTTATATAGTGAAAATAACATTGCTAGATCATACTACTACTATTAAAATTTTAACAGAAAAGATATTTTAAATGGAAAACTATTACCATTATTTGTGGCAAATATTTTAAACACCTGTCCCATATAAATATTGGATTCTAATACTGTTTCTGTCCTTTTCCTTCAAAAGCAGACTAGATTGTTCATAACTAAAATAAATGTGACTTCATTTTCAAGTTAAAAAACTTGTAATTCCTAAAGACATAAGCATGTAAATATTATTAATAAAAGTAGAATATGCTTTCAGTGAACAATAAACATTTTGATTTCTATTGCTAAACTGACACAGTAATCCCAATTATATAGCCAACAGCCACAATTTGCAGAGTATTGCACCAGTATGGCACTCAAGATCAAGGCAAAAAAAAATTAATATATTTAGTTTACTATATTGCTTTCTTCCAATTAGGAAATGCTCTCAATTACTGATTAATCATTTCTAGAGGATTTAATCTCAAGCATTTTTGCAAGTGGATGATCAGTATATCTTTGCCAACTTTGACTTCTTTTAGTTTACCTTTATGGTCTTTCTATATAAAATCTGTCTTCTGCTGGCCAAATCCATGTTCTGTTTGATCTGACTTTGGCACTTGATGAGACCCAGGACTTCCTGATTTTTTTTTCCTCCATAAACATTACCTTCTCAGTATTTTGTGCTGCCTAGCTTGTTAAGAAATGGAATATTTAGGAATGCCTGGGTGGCTCAGTTGGCTAAGTGTGCCTTAGGCTCAGGTCATGATCCTGTGGTCCTGGGATAGAGTCCCATATTGGTTTCCTTGCTCCTTTTCCCTCTGCCTGCTACTCCCCCTGCTGTGCTCTCTCTGTCTGGCAGCAGAGGTAGACTACTATTCTACACATTCTACTGAGATAAGATTATTATAGCAGGCTGTCTAATTCTTCTGATATGTGGTGTCCTCCATGCAAGATACAAAAGGGTAGGTGAGCAAATAGAAAAAAAATTAGAATTTATAATTACTAGTTATTAACTCGAAAAAAATTTCTAACATTCCTAAACAAAATCAGCTAAAACACCAGACTGATTTTTGACAAGGTACTCAACATACCTTCTCGAAACTAGATCATTTTCTGGTATTTTAGAATAAATATTGAACTCGCTCACCACCAGAAATTTCAGACTGTCAAATTGACTGTATTTCTTTGACCTATTTAAAACACAGAGATGAGAAACTACTAATTCCATTTTAACAGGGAAATTTAAATACCAGATCCTGTTTGTAAGAATTTAGACTGTATTTCTTATTATAAGTTATAAAACACAGAGTAATTCTGGAGTATAATTTGAGTTAAATGATTTATTTTTATAGTCTTCCCTTATAGCAAAATAAATTTCATGATTACATTTCAAATTTGTATTTTTAAATTTTTCTCCATGTATTCCGCTGATTTATTCATTTATCCCAGGTTTTTTGCTCGTTTTTCTTGAGGCATTAGTAAGTTTGAATACTGCAATCTAATGTAACTTGACAACTAATGGGAGAATTTTTAATTATTAAATTGATAATGCTAAGAAATTGATAATTCTAAGAATAGTTAAGTAAATATAGATGTGTATGCACATACACATATCTATACTCAGGTTGATACATACATAATTAACATACATCTATATGTTTATCTACCTAATCACTGTGAGATAGACTAAATTGGCAGGCAAATAAAACCTAAAATAAGTCAGAGAATCACAGAGTGTAGACAGTATATCTCCCAGTTAGAAAAGAAGGGTTATGCAATTCAGAAGACATAATCATTTCTTCATGTGATTTTTCTTACTTTATTCTTTCATTTTCTTTAGCACTTAAAACAAAACCCTTAACTTTAAACATTGTCCCCATTAAATGTTGTTTGTCTAGCTTTGCTTTATTTTAATCGTAATGTCTTATCTTCATATGCTGCGATGACATGCTACTAGCTACACAGAAATTGTAAAATTTACAAATTTACAAATCTGTAAAATATGATACAGAAAGATTACTATTGCATTTTATATGACACTTTTTATTGCAGCTATTTTGGATATTCTCAGTTATTTACTTTATGATACAGAAGGTATGGAGAAAAAGTTTTAAGGGAAATCAATCATAAGTATTCAGACATTTGGCTTATTATTTTTTGAAGTAAAAATTACAATTAACTTCTCCCCATTTCGGATGAGCTGATCCTATTTTTACAGGGGTTTCAGCAGAATTTATGTATGTTTTAAAGATTATAGGTGTTGTTTAATGAATATTATTTATAGTTTTGGGTTAGTCATTTGCACATGCACTTTATGTATTTAATATTACTGAAATCAAAACTACATAAACATGAGTTATCTTTATAAAATTCTCTATGTGTTTCATTCCTTATGGCAACTTAATGCAGTGATGCTTTATACTACACCAAGCAGCAAATGTTTGTTAACTCTCAATTATTTTATTGAAGTAAGCAGATTTCTGACAACCATCTGTTTAGAATGTGCTTATTTCTGTTAATAAATCCATTTGAAAGTGAAATAGTCTTAAAGCAAGGAAGTAAGCATAGCATCTCTGGGAAGTTGGAGCTATATATATTTGGTGACATATCCTGTGCAATGTTAGTTATAGAGGTACAAAATGGATGCAAAATTTCTGCTACAATTAAAAAAAGTTTTATTTATATTGTGCTTATACAAATATTACCTTTAAAGCAAACCAAGTAAGAAAATATTTTAGTTTTAAAAATTTACATAACTTGCATTAGTATCAGAAAAGTATAATGGGGACGCCTGGGTGGCGCAGTTGGTTGGGCAACTGCCTTTGGCTCAGGTCATGATCCCGGCGTCTTGGGATCGAGTCCCGCATCGGGCTCCTTGCTCCGCAGGGAGCCTGCTCCTCTCTCTGCTTCTCCCTGCCTCTCTGCCTGCTTGTGTTCTCTCTCTGTTAAATGAATAAATAAAATCTTTAAAAAAAAAAAAGTATAATGAAGCATTAACAGCACTTTTGGCACTTCATTACTCTGAATATTTCATATTTGCACCTTTTTTAAACTCTTTATTTTTTTCTCTAGCATCCCCAAATGTTATGTATTTTATTGACTATTTGAATATAGCTAATTAATTGTTTTTGAGATAATACGTGCTAACTTTGCTTAGTGAACCATATGAACCAAGTAAAACCAAGTGAACCAATGAATGTTATAAATTATATAAATGTTTGAATACATTCACTCTGGAACATATGACATAGAATTGCTTGGTGGGAATCAACTTGGTCACAAATCAATATCTGTAATTCAATGTATCAGCAAATTCAGTTTCTTTGATATTTAAAATCATTTTTTATTTTGTTTTCAATGAAATCTTTATGTAGCTCTCTCTTTCCTAGTTTGCATTCAAATACATCTTATACTGTACCTGGATATCCTTTCTTGGTGAAGACTGTCTTATTTGCAAGGTGATTTTCAGAGTTTGCAAAATGAATTTTTTTTTGCATTCTATATTCTATGTTTAAAGTTAGATCAAATCAAACATACCCTTCATTTTTTTTATTTTTAAAAAAAGATTTTATTTATTTATTTATTTTTATTTGGAGGGGGTAAGGGCAAGGGAGAGCAACAGGGAAAGAATCATAAGGAGACTACACTGAGTGTGGAGCCTGAAGCAGGGACCTTTATCTTAGGATCCTGAGATTATGACCTGAGCCAAAAATCAAGAGTTGGATGCTTAACCAACTGAGCCATGCAGGCACCCCCATATCTTCCAAATTTGATGAAAAATTTATGAAGACATTTTTATGTCATATGTTAACTAATAGAAACCATTTTTTACAGTCACCTTTTCATTAATAGTTTAGGCAGTCTAGGATGATATGAAAAGTTCTGTTGAGGGAAACATGATGACATAAAAATGGTTTTTCTATGGAGAATAAAAGTTTAAAAGTATGTTCACACCTCCTAATTAGAACATGCCTAAGTCTCCTCACACAGATATTTCTTTAATCTAATCAAATTACTACTAGGACTAAACGATGAGGATGGAAGACCCATGCTTTGGTTCCTTGAATATGAAGACAAGGCTGGTCTGGGAAGTGGAAAAATCATCAGCCAAATTGAATTAATATCTCTGTCATTAGCAGTCGAGTGAGAATGGTCTATGGGAATATAAGCAAGAATATCTTGATTGATCTAACATCATCAAGAAACACAAAAATTCAGGATGCCAACTGAAGAAGGAGACCACAGCAGAATTTATGCTGTGCTTATACTTGGGATGAGCAGCCATGCAGAGTGAGAAGCAGTCTCAGTAGCACAATTGGGTGATAAAACCAGGAAATATCAGGTTAATATCACTCCTAACACAATATAGATATGAGGTGTTGGGGGAAGATAATTAAGAGAATACTATAAAAAAGCTGAAATAGATTTATTTTTTACTAAAATTTCACCTACCTTTTACCACATAGGAAGAGAAAGGGAGCTTCCATATGCCTACCTAATCTAGGAAAAGAAACAGGCATCCAGGTCTAGGAAGTCTAGAGAGTTCTAAATAAAATTTACCTAAAGAAAGTGACATGAACATACATTATAATTAAAATGTCAAAAGTTAAAGACAGAGGATCTTAAAAGCAGCAAAAGGAAAATGAATTGTTGAGCTACAAGAAAAAATTCCATAAGGCTATCAGCAGATTTCTCAGCAGAAATTTTGTAAGCCAAACAGAGTGGCATGACATATTCAGAGTGATGAAAGAAAAACAAAACAAAAACAACAACAATAACAACAACAAAAACTTTCAACAAAGAATACTCTACCTGGCAAGGTTATTATTCAGATTTGGAGGAGAGAGAGTTTTTCAGACAAGCAAAAGCTAAAGAAGTTCATCACTACTAAACCAGCCTTAGAAAAGCTACCATATGATCCAGCAATTCTACTATCGTGTATCTCTCTGAACAAAACTAAAATACTTAACCAAAAAGATATATGCACTTCCATGTTCACTACAACATTACTTATATGATAAATCAAAGAATTAAATAAAATTTATTTTCCTTTTCAAAAACTTTTTAATGTATACCTTTCTCCTATTCTGGGTGTTTTATAATTTCAAATTATTTCATTATAATCAAGCTTTGTTGCGATCTAATTTATTTATATGTCTTCAACTTTCAATATTTTGATAAAACCAGCAGTGTCTTTATTATATTTCACATTTCACGTCATTATAATATGTTAAAATTTTACTGGCCTATCAAATTATGTTTTTAATTTGTTTAAAAAATGCATAGAATTTTTTAACGTTATATAGAATATTCTAACTTTAAATTTTCCTTCATCCTAGTCAGAGAAAGAATTTTCAAAATTAGTCATAATCTGATTCTTCTAATGCTTAATGTTAAATTTAACTTCTGGAAACTTATTATTAACATTTGCTGTTCAGTCAGATGATTTAATATATAGTATCCCAGTACCTTTAAAAAGGTAGTAAAAATCTTGAATGTGTCTTTTCTCATTCATTTCCCCTTACAGGCTTTACAAAATGGCTATATAGTTAGACAATAACAAGGCAGTCAAATAAGTCATTGTGTTTAATTATTCAATAGATATTTATGGAACACTATTATGTGTCAGCAATGTGATAGGCATTAAGAAAAAGTCAAAGAAGTATAAGTCATGCTCTTCGCCCTTGGCACGTATTCAATCTCTCTGGCAAGAAAAATGCATGATGAGGAAGTGCAATCCATTGTAATGAGTACGAAAAGAAGGACAAAGGAAAAATTGTTTTAACGTCAAAGCAGCATCTCCAGATAAGTAGGAATAAAAGCTTTGATTAAGTGTTCTTTATGCATATCCATGAACGGTAAGTGTATCAGTCAGAAAAAAAGGAGAAAACACAACAACTACGGTCATAGACAACAAGTACAGAGACATATAACGGTACAGAGGTGGTGAGAATTTTTAAGATCCCTCTTAGCAACTTTCAATGTTCAGCACAGTATTGTTAATTATAGTCATTATACTGTACATTACATCTCCAGAACTTATTCATCTTATAACTGGAAGTTTGTTACCCTTTGACTTTATTTACTCATTTCCCCCAGCCCCCAGTTTTATAATTTTATGTGAACAGAGAAGATTGAAAGGAGGGATTCAGAATATGAGTTAAACACAGCACCAAATGAACACACAGAATCCTAGACTGTGTAAGGCCTGATTGGAATCAAAGGCATATATAAGAGGATTGCAACTTTTTTATGAAGATACAAAAAAGAAGGAGATTTGACTGGTATATCTAGGATCTAAGTTGAGAACTGAAGCTTTGCTGAGTCAAAATGGCAGTTTCCATGCCTTTCAAAGCCCTTAAGGAGATTACTCTACTTGTATACTCCGTGTAAAGACTCGGAGACTGATTATTTTAATGGTGGCAGGACACCTGAGGCTACGTTCAGGTACAGAACATCAGGTGATTACACATTATACATTGGATATTTTTTATGCCCTGCTTTTGAGATGATATGAAATTTATATGATTCAATAATTGCTTGTGATTTATTTTTATTTATCATCATCTGTAGGTATGATAAATATTAAGAATGCAAGGCAATGTGAAAAGATTCTGTTTTTGTCCTGACCTGAGTTATCATACAGTGGTCATCAGTAGTGAAGCCTACAACAATGACTTAAACCTTTGAAGCACCCTAAAATCTTCAGGTTCATTAAACCTATTAATGCCTTCAGATACATACCAAGTTTACAGAGATTCTTGTAAGCACAGTGTTCTGAAAAGGAACAAACCAACATTCTCAATTACCTTGATGCTGAGGCCTTACTGTCTCCACATCCACCTGGTGCAAAATTTTATCACACATAAATATAGCTTACTCATTTCCATAAATGTACCATTGAGGAAATGCAAAGATGGTGTTAAGCTAACTATTAAGTTTGAATTTTTATTTACTTAGGAACATTTTTTAAAGAAGTACTTGAAAAGAGCTCATGACTCAATTATTTATCAGCAGAGAGAGTATTGGGTTTTTTTTTGTTTTTTTGTTTTTTTTTTTGAGAGAGAGTATTGTTTTAATGACCATGCCATTTTCATTAACATCTCAATTTTAAAATCCAGAAAGATATCCTTGGTTATCATTCACTACAATAAAGCTTGTTTTTTACCACATATAAATTTCTATATGTAGTAGTTATTTCCAGAATTAGGTTCCCAAAATCATAATATTGCTTCAATATTCTTAATATCCTTGAGATATATTTCAAATATAAGTGTCTTAACACTTCAGATTAAAAATAAAACTATGGGAATTTTTATAAATTCATTAAGAGTATGAAAATTCTATGCAAATTAAAACAAAAAATATGAACCACATGGGGGATGGGGAGATGACATTTATGGAAGCCTTTGATTGGCTATGCTTTTCTTTTTTATTTTCTCCCCAGGGTTGCCACTTAAGCTCAAATGAACTATATTGATTATTAAAAAAAAAAAGCTATATCTTGTACTGGACTGTTGTTACACACTTTATGAGTAGAAAAGTCCCGAGATATGATATTTATTCTTGCTGAGTTGCAGAATATAACAGCATGATGCAAATATATCTCAGTAAATTATGAAATATGCATATTTAGCTTTTTTGGAAGTTTTCCATATGAAAGTTTTACATGAGTCTGGGAGGAAGTATTTTCAGCGCTCAGGAGGTTGTGATCACAGCTGCTTTGCAGTAGAGTAATAGCCAAATTAGCAATTTTTTCTCTGCTATAAAGCAGCAGCATCCTCAGTTTATGATCAACTGATTGATCAAACAATGGAGGTTCTAGTATGGACACAGTAGTGGGTGTTTGATCTTACAAATCATTCTCAGAAGGCAAGATGTTGTGACAAACAAAATGCAGTGTTTTCTTTTTTTTTTTTTTACTGCCCATTGTAATATAGTAAATATTTCATCTTAGTTTTAAACTGGTACTTTTTTGTTGTTTTCGTTGTGTTTTAGCTTTGGTTTTGCTGATTCTTTGGCGGTTATTCCAGGATACTTAAAAAATCTGCTGATGTTCCACATTAAACGCTAGTAGAAAAATGTAACTAATGGACAATCTGCTGAGATAACATACTGGTTCTCTATTTCCTCTACTGCCATTCTATATTTTTCGTGCTTTTGCATGAAAAGAGGATAGTATTTTGCTAAGGAACCAATCTTCTGTTTCTATTTATTTTCTCTCATTTGATAATTTTGCTTAAAAAAATGCTACAATTTTGTTACAAAAAGAGGGTATTTGAAACCAGTTCCTCAAATATCAGTCCTATGTCATCACCTCCAGATTCACTTTTAAGAATATTACCTTGATAAGATCATGTCTGCTGCTGAACTCCTGTGAACACGCCCATTGCAGGAGCTGAGCCAGATGCCTCACGTGCACTCTCTCTCATCCTCACCACAGCCTTCAAGATTCTTATTTTCTTCATTTTAGTGATAAATAGATGCTTTTCTTTCTTTCAAGTAAAGAAATTATATACCTGATCAAGACCCATCTACTGTGTGATGTTTAGTTATCTATTTTAGAATTGGCGTTTTTCAAAAATTTCAAGCTCTGTCACTTAATTCAGGAACACTGGTTTGTTTCCATCCTCTAACTTTTATGTGGCCCAAATTGCCACTATGCTTTTGCTCATATATATTTTCCTAGGAAATTCCTTTTTTTTTTAAAGATTTTATTTATGAGAGAGAGAGAAGGAGAGAGAGCATGGGGGTGAAGAGAAGGGAAAGAGAGAGGGAGAAGCAGACTCTATGCAGAACGGGGAGCCCAAGCCCAACTCGGGGCTCAATCCCAGGACTCCAGGATCTTAACCCAAGCCAAAGGCAGACATTTAGCCAATTGAGCACCCGGATGCCCCTAAGATATCTTATTACAAACATTTACCTACATATAGTTTGCTTATTTTCCCACTATTTCTCTAATTAATTCACCCAGTGGTTTTATCTTTATTTTATGAACTTTCAATATAATGGATCACTTATATTGTACTTATATAAACTTACTAGTAACATTGTATGATTTACATTATAGCTGGTTGTACACTATTATGGACTAATCTGGGATGGCTGAGACTTAATATGTATTCTTGATTTTAACAGATATATTGAGATCTAATTAATAAATAACTCACATAATGTGTACAGTTTTGATAAGTATGGGAATATGCAAATATCCATGATACATCATCACAGTCAAGATAATGAACATATTCAACACTTCTCAGAGTTAACCTATGCGTGTCTGTTTTTTGTCGTATTTTTCTTGTGTTAATAAAAAAGACTTAACTAGATCTTCCTCTTAACAAGTTTTGAGGAGTGCAATACCCTATTGTTAACTATAGGCGCTATATTGTATAGCAGATCTCTAGAACTAATTCATCTAGCATAACTGGAATTTTATACTCACTGAATAACCCTATTCCCCTACCCTTTAGTTCCTTGGAACCCCTGTTGTATTCTCTGTTTCTAGGAGTCTGATTATTTTAGATACCTCATAAAATGAAGTGTTTGTCCTGTGACTGGCTTATTTACCTTAGCAGAATATCCTCCAGCTTCATTCATGTTGTCAGAAATGTCAGGATTTCTTTCTCCTTTCTTCTTAAGTTTGAATAATATTTTATTGTACATATTAGATCACATTTTCTTTATCCATTCATCTATTGATGGACACTTGAGTTGTTTCCATATTTTGACTATTGCGAATAGTGCTACAATGATCTAAAAATCGATATCAGGATTTTGAAGAAGCGTATATTTTTTAATTTATATCTCCAAGATTATCTATACTACTGCTTATTAAGAAGTGCTCTACAAATGTTTGACTAATAAGTGAAAGGAGAGATTTTCATAAGACAATCCTTTTTTTTAATTTTTATTCTTTTACTGAAACTTAGAACCAGTTTTCTTTTTTCTAAAGAAAGAAATAAGAATATTATGTGGTCAAGACAGTTGTGATGAAAATGGTTTTAAAAATGCACATTTGCCATTCCTTAAAACTGCTCATTTAAAAATTTTAAAATTTTTAAATCACTCTTTGACATTATTCAATTTTACAATTTGGAATTAGGATGAATTTTAAATTATTCATTTTGGACTTCAAAGAATTTAAGATATGATTTAGAAATGTGACATTCATGAAGAATCAATATGAAGAATAAACATGGTTTTAGAGAAGTTGATGATTTGGACAGGAGAATATTTAATTATTCTGGTCTCTTAAATGGCAACTCAATGTTTTCCTACTGCATACTATACCATTTTGCACACATAATGTGTATGAATTAACATGCAAAGTAAGTTGTATTTGAATAAATTATTTTCCTTTGATATATTTATAAAAATTTAGGTTAGTGTATAAATATTGGTTGTTTAACTTAAATATGTTCTCAATGTTAATTCCAAAATGAGCATATGGTTCTCTATGTGAACAAGATATGTTTAAAGTGAACATTATTTTGAATTATATCTCTACTTTTATAATTAAATTTTATGATTAGGTATTGGGGTATTATTTGAAGATAAATACTAAAATAGTAATGAAACAAACAAAAACAATGCCTCTCCTCACACGATCTACTTTAAGATTACCCAGAGCCTTAAAGCCTTCTCTAATTTCCCTTATACACTAATAAGATTGTGAAGGGAGTCCTGTCCCTTTTTTCTACTAGACCTAAACATATTAGTTTTGCTTGACCAGCATAATGAGGATACTTGAGGAGTGACACTGATGAATTCACAAGACTTTAAGCTTTGCAATGAGATTATTCTTGGAGTGACAACCATTGGTTTTCTTAGGCTGTCTCCTGGTGAACTGCATACCCATTATAATTTCAACTGGATACTCTGAAGCACTAATAAAGTTGCTTATTCAGATTCCTTGAGGGACGTAACAAGGGTTCAGGGTAACAGAGCTATTCAGGATTGCTTTTCTCACTTTAGTCTCTTCTAACACCTGAACACTAGAGCCTCCCATGAGGGACATATATATTATGTAGAGCTTGAGGGACTCTAGCAGTGTTTGGTAACAATGGAAGATAACATTTTCTGAACAGAGTAGTTTCAAATAAGAGCCTTGAAGTTCTCACTGGCAATCTCTCTTAAAGAGGTGGACAGATTATAGATTTTATATTTTATGTTAGATGAGCCAATCTAGGGAAATTCTTAGAAATTGATGAAAGTTTTCTCCATACACTTAAGTTCATTGTTTTGGTTGAGTAACAAAAACTAAAACTGAGGTTAGGGATCAAGCTAGCTGGGTCTTCAGTTAGTCTAATAACTAGCAACATTTCTTGATTTTATGGACCCTAACATTTATACAATTTGGTAGGCTTTCATAATCAAATAATACAAAATTATAACTGAGAAATTCTTAAGAATTATCCCAAGGTCACAGAAGGAGTCTGTGCAAGTGATCAGTTTTGGGGAATTTTAGATTTCATTACTTACAGCCAGTTCCCTTAAAGTTGCTTCTATCGTACAGACATGTAAGAAGACAAAGGCATGCCTTCCATTCAAACAGAAAAAAAAAAGTCCGGCAGGTCACAGGGAACTGACTGCTATCCAGGTCAGATCTGCATGCATAGAAGAATGTTACAAGCCCTTATTGACAGTTCTTTGCCATTTACTTTATGTGTAGCTTAATTATTCTTTTAAGACCATTTAATTCAATGTTCATCAGAAGCAATGCCACTATTGCCATCTCCTGTGCATACACTCACCCAGATTCATAACTTCGGTAACACTGGAGAGCTGACACTTTAGACTGAACACATCAACTTATGCCACGAATGATCACAGCTGCTGCTGGGTTGATATTAGTTCATAAGTCAGTGCTGGCAGTGGGATGATAATGAAGTGTTTCACCACTGTATTCATTTAATGAAGACAAATCTGGCAGCATGTTGGTATTCTCTGCCACCGCTGGGACAATCACAGGAGGTTATTGAGGTTGCCTGCTTGAATCTCTATGTCAAGGTCACAAGTGTCCTCCATCTCACTAGTTAAGATCTGTCGTCTACTTCCCAGAGGAGCCAGATGATCATTTTCCTAGAAGAATGAGCTTTAACCTAGAAAAATTGAAAAGGGATTTACCATTTTCTCACTAAAGGTGACCCCCCAAAAAAGAGAAGAGATGTTGCACAGGCTTAAAAACCATTGTGAATAGGGTATACGGAAGAATTGTAGAATATCTGGTGACAATAATAAAGTCAGAGTCATCCTTTCAGTATTTGTGGACATCAGATATTGCGAAATTCAAAAGGAAAAATCCAAAGTTGTGTTCATCCAGCCAGCCTTGCTAGCATCACATTTTAGACAGAATCAGGGTGGGAAAGAAAGAAAAAGAAGATAATTGTTGGTGTTTAGATACTCTAAGTTCTATTACATCAAATGGGTTTCCCTTTTTATTTTCCATTCTCAAACTCTTGGGTATCTATGAGCTTCACCAGGTAGTGAGGCCCTTGCAGTGTATGTCTACATTCATCTTGTAAAGGTTTTGTTGGAAAGTCTGGCTCCTTGGATTAACCACTTCTGTACTTATTGATACTTTCCATATTTGAGTGTAATTGTCATGGTATACCTAGAAAATCCTATGTTGGGATTGACAGTAGCTTGAGAGCGAGTCCAATTTTTAGATCACATCAAATCTGTGTACATCCCACACAGCTCATGTAATAGAGGTTGTCATTCAGTGCCTTAATATCTGTGCAATGCATCCAGCTAAGAAAACAGCACTTTCATATTCTGAAACGATCCTATAGAACCTATAATAGCAGTGGTAGAGTTGAAAAAATGTATCTATAAATTGTAAACTGGGCTAGATTTATATGGTACAATGCCCCACTCACCTTGAACTATTACTCATATATATGGCAAAAGACAAAGCTCTGCAAGTGTCATTAGATCTTGTTCATGTGTCCAGTAATTTTTTACTGGATATACAAGAATTTCATGTTATTTTTGTAACCATAACCATGTAGGTTTTATGCATTGACATTTGCATCAACAATGGCATGAGTGTGCAATCCTGAATATATTCCCAATGCTATTTTCTATGTTATAATACAGTTTTCAGAGTATATATACATAATATCAGCTCTAATTTGTAATTTGATTATTGTACTTCCTTTTATAAGGCATAGGTCATATGATAGTGCTTTTAACGATCCTATTTTTGATCACTTCAACACTGACCACACTAGGCCATTGGCAATGGCCCATGATTAATATATAATTTAGTTGATCCATGAATGACATGCTACAGCCAGAATTCAGCCTATTACATAGAAATAACCAAAACAAAACACCAACAATACTGTACTATTATTTTGATAGAGTGTTAAAGCACTCTGTTGAAATTTCTTTTGAACAAGAAGAAAGGTACCTTATTTTTTTTTCTTGCAGGTAAGAAAGAACCTCTTTAAGTTAGAACCCCTTTAAGTTAAATGAAGAATTTAGCAGGGTCGTATCTTTTACTACAGGATGAATATACATATATTATGGTGTTGGCAAACGCATCAGGAGCTAGGCTTGTCTTATTGGTTGTGTTATGTTTTCTGTTTTTTGTTTTTGTTTTTTAATTTTTTGATAGAGTTTTCCAGAGTTTATCCTACATTAAGTGATTTTGCCTTGAAGAATATTCTTACCAATGTTGAAATATTAAGTGAGAGAAACATTCCTCCCTTCCTCCCCCCAGGGGACAGTTGGTTTCCATTGAGCGCAAGGAACAAATTAAAACCTCTTTTCAGATGAAAGGAATAGCTTAAAGGCTCTTTTCAGATAAATGGGTCCAGGAAGCCCAGGAATGTCTGGGATTTTCCCCCTTTCTGATTATTCACATGTATTGGAGCAAATATGGTCAGTGATGTCTCTGGGTACAAAGGGGAGAAGACTGTAGGAGGCCAGGAAACTTCCTTGGCATTCTTAAATTGAAAAGTGCTCACCCTAGATATAGGCATGCCTTATAACACAGATTAAGATCAAGACCCATGAGAGGTCTTATCCATACTTGTATTTCAATGTTTCTGAAAACTCATTGGTGTCATCTTTTGCCCTCTTCCAAGGCTTAGTGTCTTCCAGGGAAGAAAATGAGATGACAAAGAAGAGCTTTAATACTCAAATAGAATACTTCCTAGGACATGTCTAAATCATTTAGTTGTTTCAGTGCAGGTTATTTTTTTATTAAATTATTTTTATTAGACTTTTTAATTAAATTATTTTAGAAATATTTCTTTGTATTCAGAATTCCTTAGTTCCTTTTGGATTCCACATGTTCCCATAACCTCATCCCTATATCTTCTATAGTTGAGAATTTGGCAGCTCCTGAATTTCCTCCCTGTCAACCACTTAACCCCATAATCACATTATTTTATGCAAAGGGTCAACATTAGGGATTCTTTCCTAATATTTGTGTTCCATCTTTGATTTTTCATCCCATGCTATTTTTCTTTCCATTTTGGGTAGAAAACTCGATTGTTTCTAATGTACTTTTGTCCACCTCTATTCATGACTTGAATTCTAAACTAGCCTAGAAGGCCTAACCCATTCCTCACACTGTGCTCATTCTATGTGTAAATTCAAATTATTCCCAGCATTTCTAGAGTGGAGAGCTATTACCTTGTACTCAGAGTTCTCCTATAAACATATCAGGAGGTCATACCATTTCAGAGTAGTAACATCTTTAAAAGGGTTCTTTCAGTTTGTGGTTAGGGTCTCAGAAGCATCTCTCCACTGGAAATAGGTCACTTTTTCATGCATACTTCACTTTAATTATTATAAAATTTCCTTCACTTGCATGAACAACAGGGAATAGTTGGATATTACATTCTAGTTTCACAAAAAACTGTATCTAGAAAAACCTTATATTATTTAAGTGATTAAATAAAATTAAGATATACTTAAAGTGGAATGACATAGCTCAACAAATTGGCCAAAAAAACATATGTTGTGTTTTAACAGAAAATGAATAACATTTTCAGGATAATATTCCCAATATTTCAATAAAAGATTTTAGAAATACATTTTATAATACATGTGTATGTTTCTTAAACATTCACCTCTTTGAAAACTGCTGAAATTAAATTGGGAAGACATAAATTAACAAGAAAACAAAACCACACACAACAAAAAAATACATACATTTGTTGATTGTAAGAAATATTATCATAATTTTATTTTTTCTATAAATCCTTTGTTTAATGAAAAATTTTCAAACTGCGTTATTTGTAAAAAATGACAATTGAGTTTTTATATTAATAGGTGTTTATTTTATTTAGTGACTAAAAATAGTTTGTGAAAAGTTTTAAACAAACATTATTTTTTAGAAAATTTACAAAACAAACACAAATATAATAAAGAGTTCCCCTGTGCCTCACAGCCAGGTTCCCCTATCATTAACAAATTATACTAGGGTTATACATGTGTTATAATTATTGAATTAATACCAATGCATTATTATTAACAAGAATTCCGTCCAGGATACCATATTATAATTTGTTGTCATGAATTTTTTTTAAAAGATTTTTATTTATTTATTGGAGAGCGAGAGACTGAGAATGAGAGGGGAGAAGGTCAGAGGGAGAAGCAGACTTCCCGCAGAGCCGGGAGTCCGATATGGAACTTGATCCCGGGACTCCGGGATCATGACCTGAGCCAAAGGCAGTTGCTCAACCAACTGAGCCACCCAGGCGCCCAGTTGTCATGAATTTTTACATTCTTCTAGATTATGACAATTTCTCAGATACTCCTTTGTTTTTGATGACTCTGAGAGTTTTAAAGAGTACTGGTCAGGTATTTTGCAGAATACCTCTCAACTGGGACCTGTATGATAATTTTCTCTTGATTACACTAGAGTTATGGATTTAGGAGAGAAATACCACAAAAGTAAAGTACCATTTTCATCACATCATATCAAGAGTACAAACTAGCAACTATCACTTTTGATAATATGCTTACCCACATTCAGATAGTGTCATTTCTTTTTTTTTTAAGATTTATTTATTTATTTGACAGAGAGAGAGAGAGGGAGAGACCACAAGTAGGCAGAGAGGCAGGCAGAGAGAGAGGGGGAGCAGGCTCCCTGCTGAGCAGAGAGCCTGTTGTGGGGCTGGATCCTAGGACGCTGAAATCATGACCTGAAGGGAAGGCAGAGGTTTTAACCCACTGAGCCACCCAGGCGCCCTTAGTGTCAGATTTCTGCATTATAAAATTATTATTTTTTTACCCTTTCCAAACTATACTTTTGGAAAGAAGTCATTATGTATATCTCATATCTCCACTGATAAGGAGAACCTTATCAAAACCTTAGCTACAACTAACATCATACCTAATAGTGAGAAATGGAACATCTTTCCACTAAATTGAGAATAAAGCAATTTTATCCTTTCTTAGCACACTTTTCCACAATGTACTAAATAGTCCTAGCTGGTGAAATAATATAAGAAAGGGAAGAAAGTTTGCAGTTTAGACCTAAAGAAATAAGACTGTTCTTATGAATGACCTGATTGTCTATATAGAAAATTCCAAAGAAGCTAGGACTAAGAAGTGACTATAGCAAGATTGTTTGCACTCTAAATTCTTTTGTTAGATCCATGTTTTCATTTGTGTCATTGTCCTTCAGCTAAAAGAATATTTTTATAGTGCAGTTCTGCTGCAGATTAATTATCTCAGGTCTGTTACATATGAAATACATTTATTTCAGCTTTATTTTATAAATTTTGGTTTATTTATTTTAGAATCAATAGTTTTATATGTATAATCATAGGTTATACTGTTTATGGTTGCTCATTTTCTAGAAGGTATGTTTATATTTTTCATTGAGTTTGGAGAATTTTCAGCCATTACAACTTCACATACTTTTTCTGACTTCTCCCTGATTCCAATCCTGTTCTCATCTCCTTCTGGGAATCCAGCTGCATGAATATAAAAGCACTTTATATTTTTCCACAGGAGAGTTTCATCACACAAAGGGGAAAGACATTCGGGGAATATAAGGGAAAAGGGATAGGTAGAGAAAGAGAGTTGAAAAATTGAAAACTAACTTGATGACTGATAGTATTAAGGTATTATTCATTATGTTAGCTGTGATGATATTTGTATGATTATATTTTTGAAGAGGCTTTATTTCTTTAAAGATAAGTATCAAATACGTATAGATATAATAAGAAGATCTGGGTTTTACTTCAAACATTCTTGAGTGTAAGCATTAAGTGGGAATATAAAGGAAATAAAATTGGCTATGGTTTTGGCTATGGTTTGACAGCTGTTAAAGCTGTTGTGTGAATTGATTATTCCACTCTGTGTATTTGCACATGTTTGATTTTTTTCTTAATGAAATAAAAAGCATAAAATGGAGTAAAAAATAAACACAATATTGTATTAGTCATGAATGCATTAATGCTTGAGTAATGACTGCAAAAATAAAGTCAACAATAAAATAGAATGTAGGAGTTGGAGAAATATGAGATAGTGGGGGAAAACATTTAAGCTGATTGAGGGAGTTTGCAAACTTTCTGTTACTTAACTAGCTGAAGACACTCAATTTTTGTTCTTTCCATCTTTACTGACACTTAAACTATTTTTTTCAATTCTTCTATTGAAACTTTTGTCATAATTTTACTTTATTAACCCTAAACACACTAATTCTCTTATTAATCTTCTGCATACCAGTTAGTCTTAATGTATGGGTATTTCTCTAAAAATGTAGATCTTAAACAGTCAAATAAGCCTAAAGTTTTATACATCGCTCTTAGTTCCCTAACTTATTTCTTTCCCACTCATTTATGCTAATTTACTATATTATCTGCTAATAACCAATAATTTTTGTGGCATTAACATTGTTTTAGTTTTTTAACATTTGTTTTTTTAATATGGGTAAAATTTTAGTTAATTTGTTATATAATAGGAAAGTGTTAGCTTAATTTCTTCTATGTGTTTATTCATTAATGTAGTACAATTTATTTTATAAATTCTTGTTTTTCATCTGAATTGAAATAACTTGGACAATTCTAAATTAAAATCTGATATATACTAGGACCTACAGCTGGGTATTTTTTATTCTGTCTACTGGTTTATTTGTCTATACTATATAAAACATTACTTTTTTTAAACAATGAGGCTTTATCTTCTACCATATGTAAAATAACCCTTTTCTCACTATTCTTTTTAAACATTTTCAAAGTTCTCTTGGGCACTTATCATCCTGTGTAAACCATCAGATAATTTTGTTCAATTACAATTCTCCTTGTAAAACTGTGAATAAGTGGAGTAGATAGGACATAAAGCATATTGAGTATTGGACAAAAACCTTAATCCACAATCCATAATCAGGTAGATCATTATTGGCTTGGGACAATATTTTAGCTCTTCCTGAAAGACCTATAATTTTGTAAAGTGCTATTAAAGAAAGTCACTCTTGGTCCAAATAATGGCTTCAAAAAAGGTTTCTTTATTTCCTTAGTGAGCACATTGAAGGATAAGTTAAATCCTGAGGAATAATGTCTTAAAAACTCTCTTTAAACATTTTCATCATGATTTCTCCAATTTCTTTGTTTCTCCAGTTTCTTTGTGTGTGTGTATGTATATGTGTGTATCCATGCACACATTGGGAGTAGTGAGGCAGGAAGAATAAGTAACAAAATGTGAATTTAAAAGAATAAGACATAAAGTTGTATTGTAATTGCATGATTCTAAGTAATAATGGTTTGTGCAATTAATATGAATCAAAATAATCATTTTTAAAGACAGCTAGGCATTCTAAAATATTATGCAAAATATTTTATTTTACATGTACTTATAAGTTATTCAATTAAACTGTATTATAATATGCTATAAAAATTTGAACTTCTACAATTACTTTTGTAGAAAACTTACATAAAGTTATATCAGTTATACCTCAATAAAGCTGGCGAAAAATCAGATAATTGACAACAAATTATAATAGCACACATGTGATTAGCTGTTTTAGTTTTATTATAGTTATTGAAAAACCAACATTACAGACCTGCAACAAGTATTCAATTACTTAATAACTTATTATTACTAGTAGTATGTTCCTAAGGTAACTGCTATTAGAATCACACAAGCTTGGTAAATAAAGGTAAAATAATCACTGTTTCATGAATGCTTTTTAATTTAAAAATGTTGATTATTTTAAGCATCTGTCCTTTTGCACAGCATATTTTTTGTTTTTCCATGGAACAGAAAATACATTTATTATGTATTGTTTTAAGGATTTTATTTTCCAGTTGAAAAATAATTCTTCATAAGTTACCATAGAGATTCTAGTATGATGCATTATATGTTCCTAGATAATATTAGAGATTGACACTATTTCAGCTGTCTTAAAAGGTTAGAAGAGTCATACATTTAATTGTCATTTCTAACAATCATCTAAGTATGCAAAAACCATACTTTTATAATTAAATAGAATATTGCCTATGAGAAAACAAATATTTTACAAATTGGAAAAAAAGTGACATGTAGAGTTTCTATTAACCTGAAAAAATGCTAGAGACTCATTAAAATTTTTCTCATTACTGAAGAAATATCCAAAAAATGTATAATAAAATCACATTAATTGTTTATACTTAGAAACATACCTCAATAAAAATAATACAATTATTTATTTCCATATTTCAAAAAATGACAATCCATACTTTCTGTCTCTGAATGATGAATATGATCTTTATATTTGTTGAATCAACTGATGTTCAAATAATTAACTATATACTTTAAGATAAATATTACCCACATATCAACAAAGTCCTATGAAAGCAAATGTGAGGTAGAACATTTTTCTCTTTATTCATATACAAAATATTTAGTAGAGTCCAAGGCACCATAGTATAATGATAGTGAGTACATTGATACTGCTCTTTTTTAAAAAATATTTATTTATTTATTTATTTGAGAGGGAGAATGAGAGAGAGAGAGAGAGAACTTGAGAGGGGAGAGGGTCAGAGGGAGTAGCAGACTCCCTAATGAGCAGGGAGCCCAACACAGGACTCAATCCTGGGACTCTAGACTCATGACCTGAGTTGGAGGCAGTCACCTGACCAACTGAGCCACCCAGGTGTCTTGCTCTTGAAATTCAAACTGAATAGTAAAGACACATAGTTAAGTAACTGCAATGTACTCTGAATTTAACTAAAATAAAAACATTGAACAAAATAATAAATTTTAAAAAGAAAATTAAAAAGTAGAGGAGAGTAAAGTTTTTAGATGGTGCTGATTTGTATCCACTCCCTATCTCCTGTTATCTACATCTCCTAAGTTAAGCTTCTACTGTATCTGGGGGTACAGATAGGTAGGCGTGAACAAAGAATAGGGTTCTACAGGGATATAAACATACACAGCTATGGTGCTTTTTTCCCTGTGTACTGACAGCTTCGTGTCAAAGAGCTCATGGAGGAAGGTCAGGAAGCAGTGGAAGCAGACACTAGAAGAGGTTGATCAATCTAGTTTACAACTCAGAGAAAGAATTTTGTCAGATCCATGTGGCATTAGAAAAATAGTGAAGGAAGGAAGGAAGGAAGAGAGAGAAAGAAGAAAGAGAAGAAAGAGAGGAAAGAAAGAAAGAAAGAAAGAAAGAAAGAAAGAAAGAAAGAAAGAAAGAAAGAAAAAACAAAAGAAAATGGTGGCCCAGATGTCTATAGTTATCAACATCTCTAAAGCAAAGGAGACTCAGCTGTGGAGAGGCTGGCTCCTTACCTCATCTTATAGCTGGAAATGTGTTTATTAAAGATAACAGTCCGTGATGTAGATGCCTCTTTGAAATGGATGCTTGGCAATCAAAACTTCAGTCAGGCACTTGGATTACAGAAGGAAAAAAATAATTATCAAGGGATACATTACAAAGAATAATAAGAGTTTCAAAAGCAGAAACTTTTAAAAAGAAATACAAGAGACAGCATGACTATATAAAAATTAGGAGATTATCTAAACTGAAAGCAGTTTTAAATCTGAAGGTGAAAGTGTCATTGGAATTCTAGAAGACTGATAAAAAACATACAAAAGAACATACAGAAATCTCTAATTCAAGGCAAATGAGAAAAATACAAGATTCTACAGAAAATATGAAGATACTTCAAATATAATACAATCAGAATGCAATCAGTTTTTTAGTTGTTTTTGCAAAACTAGTCCGTAGAAGACAGTTAAAGAAAATCATAAGACTTTTGTGGAAAATAGACTGCTTCTCAAGTCTAAAATTCTCAGCAAATATGGAGGATGAGAAGAGTAGGAACATTCTTTCCCCCTAAATAGTCTGTTCTATATAAAGTCATCTTTGAGAATGTGTGTAAGGGGTGGGCTAAGTGTCTTGGTGGGAGACTCAGTGTGACATAGTGGGGTAAATAGTGGATATCTTGTTCATAAAGATGTTAGCGAAATCTGTGTCCAACTGTGAATAACTGGAACAGAAAGATAATCATAAATAAAATGAGAAGTTATGTTAGAGCTTTCCAAAATGACAAGGAAAAAAACTGAATAGCTATTTCAACAAGTGAAAACTATGAAGTGTGGAAACAATGACTAAAATAGCTTAAAAAGTTCTTTATAGATTTTGGATACTAACCCTTTATCTGATATGTCATTTGCGAATATCTCCTCCCATTCTGTCAGTTGTCTTTTGGTTTTGTTGACAGTTTCCTTTGCTGTTCAAAAGGGTTAGTATCCAAAATCTATAAAGAACTTCTCAAACTCAACACCCAAAGAACAAATAATCCAATCAAGAAATGAGCAGAAGGGGTCCCTGGGTGGTGCAGTTGGTTGAGCTACTGCCTTCGGCTCAGGTCATGATCCCGGAGTCCCGGGATTGAGTCCCACATCGGGCTCCCAGCTCCATGGGGAGTCCGCTTCTCACTCTGACCTGCTCTCTCTCACTCTCTCTCTTTCCTAATAAATAAATAAATAAAATCTT
>CM052810.1:33336711-33472901 GCA_028533885.1 Nasua narica | reverse complement strand
CAACATCACTCGGCATCAGAGAAATACAAATCAAAACCACAGTGAGATACTACCTCACACCAGTCAGAATGGCTAAAATTAGCAAGTCAGGAAATGACAGATGTTGGTGAGGATGCGGAGAAAGGGGAACCCTCCTACACTGTTGGTGGGAATGAAAGCTGGTACAACCACTCAGGAAAACTGTATGGAAGTTCCTCAAAATGTTGGAAATAGAGCTATCCAATGACCCAGCAATAGCACTACTGGGTATTTGCCCTCAAGATACAAATGTAGTGATCCGAAGGGTCACATGCACCCAAATGTTTATAGCAGCAATGTCCACAATAGCCAAACTCTGGAAAGAACCTAGATGTCCATCAACAGATGAATGGATAAAGAAGAAATGGTATATATATATATATATATATATATATATATATATATATATACAGTGGAATACTATGCAGCCATCAAGAGAAACAAAATCTTGCCATTTGCAACGACGTGAATGGAACTAGAGGATATTATGCTAAGCGAAACAAATCAGTCAAAGACAATTATCACATGATCTCTCTGATATGAAGAATTGAAGAGGCAGGGCAGGGGGTTATGGGAGGGTGGGGAAGAGAAATGAAACAAGATGGGATGGGGAAGGAGACAAACCATAAGAGACTCCTAAACGCATGAAACAAACTAAGGGTTGCTGGGAGGTGGGGGGGTAAGGTTATGGACATTGGGGAGGGTATGTGCTATGGCAAATGCTGTGAAATGTGTAAGCCTGATGATTCACAGACATGTACCCTGGGGCAAATAATACATTATATGTTAATAAAAAATTTAAGGGAAGCCTGGGTGGCTCAGTTGGTTAGGCGGCTGCCTTCGGCTCGGGTCATGATCCTGGCGTCCTGGGATCGAGTCCCGCATCGGCCTCCTTGCTCGGAGGGAAGCCTGCTCCTCTCTCTGCCTCTGCCTGCCTCTCTGCCTGCTTGTGTTCTCTCTCTGTTAAATGAATAAATAAAAAAATCTTTTAAAAAAAATTAAATAAATAAATAAAATAGCTTAAAAATATAACATTAGAAAAAATAAGTATAATTTTTAAATTACCAATCATATCCGTCATGTATTAAAAGCTGTTGTTCAAATATAGAGACTACAAAATTGTCCAAAAATAAAAATACAAAAATTATATGTATTTAACAAAATATACACATAAAATATTCATTTAAAAAGTTTTAGGGGCACTTGGGTGGTTCAGTTGGTTAAGCCTTTGGCTCCAGCCATGATCCTAAGGTCCTGGGATTGAGCCCTGCATCAGGCTCTCTGCTCAGTGGAGAGTCTGTTTCTTGCTCTTCCTCTGACCCTCCCTCTTGCTTGTGCTCTTGCTTTCTTTCTCTCTCTATCAAATGAATACATAATAAATCTTTAAAAAAAACGTTTTAAATAAACGGTTTGTGGAAATTGATGCCAGATAAATTTTAAAAATTGTAGCAACAGTAATAATACTAGAACAATATGAATTTTGAGTTAAACTTGACATTGAATTGATAAGTATATTAAGACAGTTTCAATTTGTAATAATCTGTTTTTATGACAAAAATTTGATGTTAACATTTTTTAAAAAGCAGAAAAGATGAAACCATATTTATGATCGCAAGTTAAGTGAATTTCTAAGGATATTAAATGTTTAATAGAAATAAAACACACTTTTAAAGTTGAAGAAATGAATACCAATGTCACTAATCCCTTAAGGATTATATGTTCAAATATATATATGTATATTTACATATATTTGTATTCATACTAGTATATGAATTAAACGTACTTAGTCATAAATACTATAATATTTATCATGAGTTATTCATTATTTCCTAGAAAAAAATGAATTACATAAATTGTCTGATATCAAATGGATACTAAACAATACTAATTAAAACAGACTGAAAGCTCATTAGCGGTGTACGTGTAAAAATTTACCAGGACCAGATGGCTCACAAGTGACAGCCATATAACCTTGAAAGAACTTATAATACCAAAACCATTTAAATTATTACAAGACTAAGAAATAGATGAAATTAGTGAAATTTCTCAAAACAGTCATGACCAAAACCTTAATGTGTAATAAAAAATCAAACTAAGAATCAAATCCTGCAATGAATATTGATGCATAAATATAAATAAAATAAAATCTTTGTTAAGAAATCCAGTAATAAAAATATAGAGTCTAATCTAGAATTTTTAGAAAAATGGTAAAACTGATGTTTTACCATTAAAATTATCAATTAACAATCTATCATATTAAAATTTAAGAGAATCATATCCTTCTATCAATAGATGTTAAAAGGCATTTAATTAGACCTAGCATTGAAGAATAAATAAAACTCCAAGTAAAGTTAGCATATTATAGAGGATAATAGCATCTAAGACAATCTACTAATGGGGAAAAAAGCAATTATCTAATTTATCCTATTATAGAAATGATATCATTTGGAAACAAGAATGATATGGATAGGAGTTATAGCAAGAAACATGGGAATAGGGGCACCTGGGTGGCTCAGTGGGTTAAAGCCTCTGCCTTTGGCTCAGGTCATGATCTCAGAGTCCTGGGATCGAGCCCTGCATGAGGCTCTCCGCTCAGCAGGAGCCCCCCCTTCTCTCTGCCTGCCTCTCTGCCTACTTAAAAAATCTTAAAGAAAGAAAGAAAGAAAGAAAGAAAGAAAGAAAGAAAGAAAGAAAGAAAGAGAAAAGAACGAAAGAAACCTGGGAATCTGGAGACAAGAAAAATGAAAATAACCCAAATACTTTAGCATGTAGTATAGATCCCCTTGGGCATTTGTGTGATATGTATACGTGTCTATACATATATTATGAATATATTACTAAAATATTTCTGGATTTTTAAGAGTCTGTTTTTAGAGGGACAACATTTAGTTTGTTTTTAGAGGGACAACATTTAGTTCATGTGTTATATATAACTTGAAAGACAAAAAGGTAAGGCCATTTATTCAAGAGTACTTTCAGAGTGATCGTGTGAATGACTTATTGTTCTGGGTACAGGGATTACAATGATGATGTCACGGAGCTCTTGTTTAGGAAAGAATTCAAGCATGTAAAAACAGAATAAGTGCTACCACACAATACCAGTGGCACAAAGTATAGGATCCTTTTATGCCCATATTTTACTCACTGAACAAAAAAGAATATTGAGCAAATAGGGTCAGATTTCCAGAATGTAATTGGTAAGTACATTTCCAAATCTGGAAGTGACTGTTTTAGACCTCCCTATTTTGCGCAAATCATAGGTTTGGCTTTTAAAGAAGTGCTAAAGGGCTACTTAAGTGTCATTTTGTCTGACTCTTGTTTATTCCAATTTTGTAGAATGTTTATTCTGCCAGACGCAATGCTGAACATTACTGGTTAAAATGGAAGATTAATTACTTTTGATTTTTTTTTCCTTTTAGTAATAGTTTTCTGCCAGAAGGACAAACCAGAAAACAAATAAATAAATAAGGAACAAATTGATGACACAAGCATTTATAATGATAAGAATAAAGATGATGGCCATAGGATGGTGACAGGAGACTTTTCTACTATGGGGATATTTAAGCTGAGAAGTGAAAGGTGCTGTGTAGCCAAAGTAGTTGAGCATGCTTGAAAGGATACTTCAGGAAGAGGGAGCAAATGCTCTAAAGGAGGAAAGAGCTGTTCTTGATAAACTGAGAAACCAAGACATACAGAGTATAGTAATTAAGAGAAAGAAGAAAAGATGAGGTGGTAGAAATAGGAAGGATATGAACTTATGCATGGCCTAACAGGCCTTTCCATAAAAGGGCTCAAGGATTCAAGTTTTCACATCAAACACAGTAAGCAAGTAGGAAGAATTAGATTTATTAATTATATTTATATTTATGTATTCTATTTCTGATGGGTTTTTACCACGTTAGACTTTCTGATTGTATAAGATCTCTGCATTTAAGTTCATAGAACAAACTGACCTAACATTAAAATGTGTGTGTGTTTTTTTTTCTTTGAGATGCCTTTGAGTCATCCAATAAGAAATTGGTTATGTTAGGCCAAGGTCATGAATGTAACACTGTATATAAATGTAAACATGAATTTTTACTATAATCAATTGATTTTTTTTTCGCCACTGTTTTTCAGCAATCCAGATACAGGTAGAGCTAACTAGGGTAGGAAGTTGGGATGCAATTTATTCACATGGTTGATAGAGAAAAATACTGTGGGAAATATGCTACAATGGGCAAGAGACGAGATGAAGTAATGGACCACATAGGCATAAAATATAAACTAGAGTGAAAAGTCAGTGAAGAGAGGAAAAAATGCAAGTTGCTGTGAGGTGAAGTATAAATGTAGTGAATACAAGTAAGTGGAATGATGGCACATGGGAGTATGTGCTGTAAAGATGGGATATTCAATTTACAGTCAGCTTTGGAGCAGTCCAAATGGTGAGAAAATCTATCATGGGCCATGAGAGTGCATTAATAAAATAAAGATGGATATTCCCCAAGATGGGAGTATAGATAATATCAAGATTGCTGTGTCTCCTACAATGAATCTGAGGATTTGGAATAGGAAGAAAGACACTTTTAGTGATAGATAGCATAAAATAATAGTCTAAACCACAGAATCTACATCCACACAGCCTGGACTGAATCTTGACTTCAGAACATACTGAGTGGGTGACCTTGGGAAGGTTATTTAACCCATTCTGTGCTTTAATTTTTCTATTTGTAAAATAGAGATAATAATAGTATGTATTGCATGCAGTTGCTCTGAGAATTATAGACTAATGTAAGGCTCCTACAAGAGTTCCCAGAATGCAAGAAACACTACAGAGTGTTAGATAGATATTAAAAAAAAAAAAAAAAAAAAAAAGCTTCAATGAAGGAGTTTGAGACAAGTGACTAGTCTGGCTGCAACACAGCGAACGTGAGACCAGGTGTGCAGTCTCTGAGTAGACTAGGAAATATAGAAATATATAGGACTAGAGAAGCATCTTGATTTCTATTAAGAAGAATGGGCTAGAGCTAGAGAGAAAGAGCATGAAGAGGACAGAAAAAGAAAATACAGTTATGAAGCCTAGGGAAAAGAGCTTT
Organism: Nasua narica; assembly: GCA_028533885.1. Classification (NCBI taxonomy): domain Eukaryota; kingdom Metazoa; phylum Chordata; class Mammalia; order Carnivora; family Procyonidae; genus Nasua; species Nasua narica. Next base: position 33,467,808 of record CM052810.1, on the reverse strand, counting down.
CCAAGGAGGTGGGCTTTTCTTGTCATTTCAGCCTTGCTAAGAGAAATCACAGAAGTAGCTGTTCCAACACTTATTTGTCCTCTTTGTTGTTAGAAGCTGCTCTAAGATTTGATGCCAAGTTCCACGCTTTCAAGCTGCTGCTTCAACAAGTTATTTACTCCATTAGCTACATTGTTAAATTTAAAACAAAGTTGCGTTTGAGAATATGCTACTCTGAAATAAATAAAAGTTATTTTAACGTAGGTGAGCAAGTGTGTGTGTTATCAGTCACACTGGCTTCTCTGTTAACCCCCATCAAATAATACTGGACTTTCTTTTGTTACCTAGGCAATAGATAAAACTAGAAGTAACATCCAGATGGAATGCTAGTATTTTTAAAGATGTAGTCACTTTGTTAAAAGGAAAAAAAATAAAACAGACAATATTTGTCAATAACCTACGGCGAGAAAGACGGAGACATGGAATTTTTAAAAAATAGAGTCAGAGCTATATCTTGTGATATGATGTGGTATCTAGATGTCTGTGCACCAGCAAGGTACAACAGAAGAGAAAGCAATGGATAACTGGGGTATAGGTTTGGGAAATTTTTAGAAATTAATACATTGGGAATACTAAGCAGAATAGCAGGAACGCTTACAATTTACTAGAAGAAGCATATTTCTCTGTTAACAGTACTGTGCAGTAATTAGATCATTACTGTTGCACACAGAAGACTATTTCAAGATGAATGGAACATCCTACATTATCTAGTTCTACTTAAAATGTTGATTAAGATGATATGGAAGAGTATCCATTGCTACTAAATATTGATTTTCAAAATGTGTTCTTCCATAATTTTTAGACCATTGTTCATTTTAAATCCTGGTATTTTCAAGTGTGAAGGAACCACATAAGGGTGAGGATCACTGGATGTTGGTGATATGTACAGAGCTGTTATTTCTTTCTACCTGCTTATATTTATTCAAGAATGAATACTAGTTCAGCCTAGTCGACTAAACATATAATTATTAGGGACCTATAAGCAGAAAGCATATAGAAAGAAGCTGAATTATTTTTTTTCTTCTAACTTGATTTAGCCATATACCTCAAGTTTTATAGTAACTATTTCCTTCTCTTAGATGATAAGCTTTGATTTCTCCTGTTCTATTTAAAACACAAACACTTTGTGCCATTCCACTATAGAACTAGACTGAGAATGACTTGTGTCTGAAGTATTCAGGAGTATTTAATAGAGATCTACTAGAACTCTTAAAAATCTTTCATAGTATCTTTCAGTAACAAGGTTTGTAAGAACTGATACATGTTATATACATGAACCTTGAAAATACTATGCTAAGTGAAAGAGACCAGTCACAGAAATGCCACATATGGTATGATGCATTTATATGAAATAGCCACTGTTTCCTTTTGGGGGGATGAAAATATCTTCGAACTGAAATGTTTGCATAACTCTATGAAGATACTTAAAAAACTGATTTGTGTACTTTAAAAAGATGAATTTTATAGAAAGTGAATTGTATCTGAAAGCTGTTATTTAAAATTAAAGCCAGTTCAACAGATGAATGGATAAAGAAGATATGGTCCATATATAGACTATTACTCAGCCATCAGAAAGGATGAAAACCTACCATTTGCATCAACATGGATGGAACTGGAGGGTATTATGCTAAGTGAAATAAGTCACGCAGAGAAAGACAATTATATGGTTTCACTCATATGTGGGATATAAGAAACAGCACAGAGGATCATAATGGAAAGGAGGGAAACCTGAATGGGAAGAAATCAGAGAGGGAGACAAACCATGAGATACTCTTGACTCCAGGAAACAAACTGAGGGTTACAGAAGGGAAGAGGAGGGATAATGGGGTAACTGGATGATGGGTATTAAGGAGGGCAAGTGATGTGATGAGCACTGGGTGTTATATGCAACTAATGAATTGTTGAACACGACATCAAAAACTAATGATATATTATATGTTGACTAATTGAACATAAAAAAATTAAAACCTCTAACCAAGATTGGCCTTATTAATATCATATTCATATATTTATAGCAAGGGTCCAAAGTGACTTTTTGTTTGATTTTTTTCTGCTTTAAAAATACTTTTGTAATGTCAGAGAAAAACTGCTATGAATGGAGTAAACAGTCAAGGAAGACTTTATTGAAGACATTTAATTAAGGGAGAGAGTGTGAAATCAAGTCTGTTGGATCAAAAGGCAGGAGAGATTTTAAGAATTGAGGTGAGCTAATGAAAAGTACTGGAGGACATTAGGGAGAAAAAGGCAGTGTGATGAGGTCATCTGTGTTCATATTGGTCATATTTATCTTTGTTGCTCTGCAAGTAAAGTTTATTTATTCTCTGCTTTTATTTATTTTTTGTTTTTAAGTTTCAAAATGTTGCCACGTTTTTTTCAAATTTTATTTAAATTCTATTTAAGTAACATATAGTGTAATATTAGTTGCAGGAGTAGAATTTAGTAGTTCATCACTTACATATAACACCCAACACTCAATGCAACACACCCTTCTTAATATGCATCACTCTTTTAGCCCATCACCCACACACTTCCCCTCCATCAACTCTCAGTATGTTCACTATAGTTAAGAGTCTCTTATGGTTTGCTTCCCTCTTTTTTGCCCCATAACCCTTACAACATGATACTCTATGTAGAAAGCCCAAACAGTTAAAAAAAATGCTGTTCATTGATTTTATTCCTTGGATTCCGAGTATGCGTGAAATCATATGGTATTTATCTTTCTCTGACTCACTTGTTTTGCTTAACATATGACACTCTAGCTCCATCCATGTCATTGCAAATACCAAGATTTCATTCTTTTTGAGAGCTGAGTGATGTTCCATTGCGTATATCTACCACCACCTCTTTGTCCATTTATCAGTTGATGGACATTTGTGCTTTTTCATGGTTTGGCTATTCTTGATAATGCTGTGTAAACATTGGAGTGCTTGTATCCCTTAAAATTAGTATTTTTGTATCCTTTGGGTAAATACCTGTTAGTTCAATTGCTAGGTTGTAGGGTAGTTCTGTTTTTAACTTTTTGAGTGACTTCTATACTATTTTCCAGAGTGGCTATACCAGTTTACATTCTCACCAACAATGCAAGAGGATTCCCCTTTCTACACATCCTTGCCAACACCTGTTGTTTCCTGTGTTGCTAATTTTAGCCATTCTGACAGGTGTGAGGTGATACCTCATTATAGTTTTAATTTGTATTTTCCTGATGATGAATGATGTTGAGCATCTTTTCATATGTCTGTTGGCTATCTGGATGTCTACTTTGGAAAAATATCTATTCATGCCTTCTTCCCATTTTTCAACTGGATTATATGTTTTTGGGTGTTGAGTTTGATAAGTTCTTACAGATTTTGGATAATAACCCTTAATCACATATGTCATTTGCAAATATCTTCTCCCATTCAAAGATTGCCTTTTCGTTTTGTTATTGTTTCCTTCACTGTGCAGAAGCTTTTTATCTTGATGAAGTCCCAATAGTTCATTTTTGCTTGTTTCCCTTGCCTCCAGAGGCATGTGTAGTAAGAAGTTGCTACAGTGAGGTCAAGAGGTTGCTGGCTGTGTTGTCCTTTAGGATATTTATGGGTTCTTGTCTTGCATTTATATGTTTCATCCATTTTGAATTTCTGTTTGTGCATGGTTAAGAAAGTGGTCCAGTTTCATTGTTCTGCATGTTGCTGTCCAGTTTTCCTAACACCATTTGTTGAAGGGACTGTCTTTTTTCCAGTGGATATTCTTTCTTGCTTTGTCAAACATTAGATGACCATATAGTTGAGGGTCCATTTATGGGTTACCTATTCTGTTCCATTGATCTATCTGTCTGTTTCTGTGCCACCACCATAATGTCTTGAGGACTACAGCTTTGTAGTACAACTTGAAGTCTGGAATTGTGATGCCTCCAGTTTTGCTTTCCCTTTTCAAGATTGTTTTGGCTATTCAGGGTCTTTTGTGGTTCCACACAAGTTAGAATTGTTAGTTCTAGCTCTGTGAAAAATGCTGGTGGTATTTTGATAGGGATTGATTTGCATGTATAGGTTCCTTTGGTGGTATAGATGTATTAACAGTATTTGTTCTTCCAATCCAAAAGTATGGGATGTTTTTCCATTTCTTTGTTTCATCTTCAATTTTTTTTATAAGTGTTCTATAGTTTTCAGAGTACAAGTCTTTTAATCTATTTGGTTAGGTTTATTCCTAGGTATTTTATATTTTTTTGTGCAGTTGCAAATGGGATAAATTCCTTGATTTCTCTTTTTGCTACTTCATTATTGCTGTCTAGAAATGCAACAGATTTCTGTATGTTAATTTTGTATCCTGCAACTTTACTGAATTCATATATCAGTTCTAGCAATTTTTTTTGGACTTTTTGGGCTTTCTACATAGAGTATCATGTTGTCTATGAAAAGTGAAAGTTTAACTTCTTCCTCGCTGATTTGGATGCTCTTTATTTTTGTTGTCTGATTGCTGAGGTGAGTACTTCTAGTACTATCTTAAATAACAATGGTAAAAGTGGATATCCCTGTCCTGTTCTTGAATGTAGAGGAAAAGCTCTCAGTTCTTCCCCACTGAGGATAATATTAGCTGCAGGTCTTTCATATATGGCCCTTATGATGTTGAGGTATGTTCTCTCTATCCCTACTTTGTTGAGGGTTTTCATCGAGAATGGGTGCTGTATTTTGTCAAATGCTTTTTCTGCAACTATTGAAATGATCATATGGTTCTTATCCTTTCTTTTATTGATGTGGTGTATCATGTTGATTGATTCAGAAATACTAAACCATTCTTTCAACCAAGGAATAATTCTACTTAATTGCGGTGAATGATTCTTTTAATGTACTGTTGGATTCAATCTGTTAGTATTTTTTGAGAATTGTTGCATCCACGTTCATCAAAGATATTGGTCTGTAAGTTTCCTTTTTAGTGGGGTTTTTGTCTGGTTTTGGAATCAAGGTAATGCCAACCTTATAGAATGAATTCAGGAGTTTTCCTTTCATTTCTACTTTTTTGGAAAAGTTTGAGAAGAATAGATATTAACTCTTCTTTAAATGTCTGGTAGAATTCCCCTGGGAAGCCATCTGGCCCAGAACTTGTTCGTGGGAGATTTCTGATTATTGATTCAATGTCTTTGCTGGTTATGGGTGTGTTCAAATTTTTATATCTTCTAGTTTTGGTTTTGGTAGTTTTATATGTTTCTAGGAATTTATCTATTTCTTCCAGATTTCCCAAAATATTGGCATATATTTTTTCATAATATTCTTTTTCTTTTTAAAGATTTTTATTTATTTATTTGACAGAGAGAGAGAGATCACAAGTAGGCAGAGAGACAGGCAGAGAGAGAGGGGAAAGCAGGCTCGCTGCCGAGCAGAGAGCCCGATGCGGGACTCGATCCCAGGACCCTGAGACCATGACCTGGGCCAAAGACAGAGGCTTTAACCCACTGAGCCACCCAGGTGCCCCCATAATATTCTCTTATAACTGTATTTCTGTGGTGTTGGTTGTGATCTCTCCTCTCTCATTCATTATTTTATTTATTTAGGTTCTTTCTCTTTTCTTTTTGATAAGTCTGGTTAGAGGTTTATGAATTTTATTAATTCTTCCAAAGCACCAGCTCCTAGTTCTTTTGATCTCTTCAACTGTTTGTTACTATATGATTTATTTCTGCTCAAATCTTTATTATTTTCCTTCTTCTGCTGGCCTTAGCCTTTATTTGCTATTCCTTTCCTAACTCCTTTAGGTTTAAGGCTAGGTTGTATATTTGAGACTTCTCTTGCTTCTTGAAGTTGGCCTATATTGCTATGTACGTCCCTCTTCTGACCATGTTTGCTACATCCCAAAGGTTCTGGACTGATATGTTTTCATTTTCATTTGCTTCCATGTATTTTTAAAAAATTTTCTCTTTAATTTCTTGGTTGAGTCATTCATTCATTAGTAAGATGTTCTTTAACCTCCATGTATTTGTGGTCTTTCCAAATGTTTTCTTGTGGTTGACTTCAAGTTCATAGTTTTGCGGCCTGAAAATATGCATGGTATGATCTTAATCTTTTTGTACTGACTGATGCCTGATTTGTGACCCAGTATGTGATCTATTTGAAGAATGTACCACATGTATTTGAAAGAATGTGTATTCTGCTGCTTTAGGATGAAATGTTCTGAATATACCTGTTAAGTCGGTCTGGTCCAGTGTGTTATTCAAAGCCATTGTTTCCTTGTTGATTTTCTGTTTGGATGATCTGTCCATTGCTATAAGTGGGTTGTTATGTCCCCTACTATTATTGTATTATTATCAATGAGTGCCTTTATGTTTGTTATTAGTTGTTTTATATATTTGGGTGCTTCCAAGTTGGGGGCATATATATTCAAAATTGTTAGATCTTCTTGTTGGTTAGACCCCTTTATTATAATGCAGTGCCCTTCTTCATCTCTTATTAGTCTTTTGGTTAAAATCTAGTTTGCCTGAAATAAGTATGGGTACTCCAGATTTCTTTCGATGTTCATTAGCATGATAAATTGTTCTTCTTCCCCTCACTTTCAATCTACAGATGTTGTTGTTGTTGTTGTTGTTTTAAGATTTTATTTATTTATTTAACAGAGAGAGAGAGAGAGATCTCACAAGTAGGCAGAGAGAGAGAGAGGGAAGCAGGCTCCCTGCTGAGCAGAGAGCCCGATGTGGGGCTGCATCCCAGGACCCTGAGATCATGACCTGAGCCAAAAGCAGAGGCTTAACACACTGAGCCGCTCAGGCACCCCATAATCTACAGGTGTGTTTGGATCTAAAATGAATCTCTTGTAGGCAGCATATAGTGTGTCTTGTTTTTTTATCCATTCCAATACCTTATGTCTTTTCAATGGAGCATTTAGTCCATTTACACTCTGAGTGATTATTGATAGATATGAATTTAGTTCCATTGTGTTACTAGTAAAGTTGTTGTTTCTGGAATTTTCTCTGTTTTTTTCTAGGCTTTGTTACTTTTGGTCTTGCTTTCCCACTGAAAGAGTCATCTTTAATATTTCTTGCAGGGCTGGTGTAACAGCCCTGGTCACAATTCCTTTAGTTTTTTTGTTTTTTGTTTTGTTTTGTTTTTTGTTTGTTTGTTTGTCTTGGAAACTATTTATGTCTACTATTCTGAGTGGCAGCCTTGCTGGATAAAGTATTCTTGGCTGCGTATTTTTTCCCCTTTGACACATATCATGTGAACAAATGCCACTTTTTTTCTGGCCTGCTTTGTTTCTGTGGAGATATCTGCTGCTACCTGATTGTCTTTCCTTATAGTTAGAGATTTCATTTCCCTTGATGATTTCAGAATTCTTTCCCTATCTCTGTATTTTGCAAATTTTACTACTATATACCTTGGTGTTGGCTAGCTTTTGTCAATTTTGATGGGAGTTCTCTGTGCCTCTCAGATTTGGATGTCTTTCTTTCCCCAAATTAGGGAAGTTTTCAGCTCTAATTTCTTTAAATAAACCTTATGTCCCTTTTTCATCTTCTTCTTCTTCTCCTCCTCCTCCTCGTCCTCCTCTTCATCCTCCTCCTCCTCCTGGTCCTCCTCCTCGTCCTCCTCCTCTTCTTCTTCTTCTTCTTCTTCTTCTTCTTCTTCTTCTTCTTCTTCTTCTTCTTCGTCCTCTTGTATATCCTGTGCTTCTTCCATCCTTGTGGTCATTCCATCAGTTGGTTTTGCATCTCAGTTATATAATTTTTTATTTTGGCCTGAGTAGTTTTTCAGTCTTTTATCTCTGTGGTAAGGGCCTCTCTGGTTTTCTCTATACTTTTCTCAAGCCCAGCTATTATCCATATAATTGTTTTAATTTCTGATTCAAGCCTATTACTGATATCTATTTTGATTAGCTCCCTGGTTGTGACCTCTTCTTGTTCTTTCTTTTTGGGATTAATTCCTCCATCTTTGCATTTAGTCTAGATATCTATCTTTTGAGTATTAGGAAAGCCTGTGTCTCATCCTATTTCTACTATAGCTAAAGCTTTGCAGCACTGTATGATCAGTAGAACTGGTTCATGCAGGGGTTTTGTGCTGGTCTTCTGGGGGCGGGGCCTGCTGCTGTTTTGGCTTTCAATCACACTTGACCTATTTAAAAAGGCACCTATAGGGGTGCCTGGGTGGGTAAATTGGTTAAGCGTCTGCCTTCTGTTCAGGTCATGTTCTCAAGGCCCTAGGATTGAGCCCCACGTTGGGCTCCCTGCTCAGTGGGGAGGCTACTTCTCTTTCTCCCTCTGCCTCTCCACCCCCTCATGCTCTCTCTCTCTCACTCACTCTCTCTCAAATAAATAAGTAAATAAAATAAAAATTATAAAAAATAAAAAAGTAAGAAAGGCACCTATACAGCCCAGCGGGTGTGGCTTGGTATAAGTGATTCAAGCCTCCACTGTGGGTGGCATGCCACTCACTGAAGTCCATCTATTCTAATGGGAGGGATGAAAAATGGTATTGGCCTCTCTATTCCCCAGAAAGGGGATTTCATGCCTGCTGCTATTCAGGAGGCCCTCACAGAAGAGCAAACAATCTCCCCTCTTGTGTCCCAGGCTTCTGCAGATCCCTGCCTTCACCCTGTCTGTGTGGGCATGGTGTGCCCACCCAAAGGCAATATAGTGCTGCTGTGTTTTGTTTCGTTTGAGTGACTGGATTTCAAATCTCCAAATCTTAGGAAGCTGGCATGTTGTGGGTGCTCATTGATTCTCTGGAGAGGATATTGCTGCACAGTGGCTGGTACCAGTTTGTCCCAGAAAAGCAGTCACACAACTGCACAGCAGTTTGGATTTTATGGTAGTGTTGCAAAAAGCTCTGGCTGCTTTTAAGATTACCTATTTATAGCTGTTACGCCAGTTATTCCATGCTTCTTGTGCTTGGGTGTTAGTGCATTTTTTTTTTTTTTTTGGATCTATAGAGTTAGAGATTCTATTTGGGAAAAAAAAAAAGCCATTTAGCTTAAAGTTGTCTCATAGCTCACTGATATTCTATTCTTTTTGATATAGTTATACTTTTATATATTGTTTTATTTCTTCTGTATTTTATTTTATATAATCTTATTGCTATTTCTTCATGTTCACCAAATTGAGTCCTTTCCTTTTGCCTTTCTGTTATTAATAGATTATAAGCAGATAAACATATTGCATATGATTCCATTTCTTAGAAATTTCAAAGTTTGTTTTATGAATCAGAATAGGGTCTATTTTTACATATGTTCCATGGGCACTTGAAAAAATGTGTATTCTGCTGTTGTTGGGTAGTGTGCTCTATAAATGTCAGTTCCTACCATTTGATGGTTTTGATGAGTTATTATATACCTTGCCAATTTCTACCTAGTTGTTCTGGCAGTTTCTGACAAATGGGTGCTGTAATCTGCACATTTAATTGTGGATTTCTCCTATAAGATGTATCAGTTCTGTTTCACATATTATTTTGTGTGGTGTACACAATTTAAGTTTACTTTCTTTTTTTGGATATTAACCTACTTATTGTGATTCATTTTCCATTCTTTCTCTGGGATTTTTTTTTTTTTGATCTGCAATCTACTTTTTCTGATATTATTATACCCACACCTTTGTTTGTTTTGATTATATTTTATACAATATACATTACCATTCTTTTAATTTCAATCTATTTATATCATCAGATATGAAATTAATTTATTATGGACATTATATTGTTGGGTCATGTTTTTTTAATCAATTCTACCAATCCCTGCCTTTTTTTTTCAAGTTTTTAATTTAAATTTCAGTTAGTTATCATGCAGTATAATATTAGTTTCAGGTGTAGAATTTAGTGATTCATCATTTACATACAATACCTAGTGCTCAATTCAACAAGTTCCCTCCCTAATATCCATCACCCATATAACCCATCCTCCCACCAGTATCCTCTCCAGCAACTTTTTTTTTTAAGATTCTATTTATTTATTTGACAGAGAGATAAAAAGAGATCACAAGTAAGCAGAACAGTAGGCAGAGGGAGAGAGAGAAGCAGGCTCTTTGCTGAGCAGGGAACCCGATGCGAGGCTCGATTCCAGGACCCTGGAATCATGACCTGAGCCAAAGGCAGCTGCTTAACCGATTGAGCCACCCAGGCGCCCCAGCAACTCTGTCTTTAAATTGATCCTCATATATCAGAGTGGATGATAGCTTCTGAATGAGATATTTTGAAATCTATTTTTTTTTTAAATTGGAGGTTTTGTTGTGTCATGTGTCCCTAGTCTGTTTTCTATTAACAACTTCAGTACCAATTTCCTAGAATAGAATTTAGTTCCGTATGTTCAGTCCTTATATATAAAAATTTGGAGCTTAAATAAGTATATATTTATCTTGAGTACCTTATATAAAAAGGTATTTTATCTATCTTTCAGTGTTTATTTATCTTTCAGTATTTTATCTATCTTTCAGTGTTTTATGCAGGAATGGAGTATTACCAATCTCTGTGTCATTTTACCTAGTTAAATCTACAGTGGTAACCACAATTATATTTGGAAAAAGAACAAGTCTTTCCATCAGAATTTAATCAATTATATTTTATATATACATGGAATGCTGCTTTCCATTTCTTTTAGCTCATTTTTGTCATCATCATTAACATCACCATCACCATCAGTGGGTCTAATTTCTCTTAATGTTAAAAATCAGCTAATTGAAACAAAACTTATTTTGAGTCTACATTGCCCTCTCAAAAACATCACTCTCTCCTATTATCTTCAGAGCCCAAAATTATGTGTGTGTTTGTGTGTGTGTGTGTATGTGTATAACATTTACATATACTCTATATTGTGTCTTGCTTTGTACTAGGTATTACTTTGTCTTTATTAAATACTCTCATTTCTTAACTTCTGAATCACTGATAAATCTGAGTCACCAATAATCCCATCTTGGTAGACACCTCTTCTCAATATCCTTCCGAAGCACCTCCTTTTCAACTTGATCTGCATTTTTTTTCAAAGTGTAACATGCATTTTGTTCTGTTATTATACTTTTTCCCTAAATTAGGAAAATTAAAATTTCATTTTTAAATATTAAATTTTCTTTATCAATTCCTAAATATAAATCCTCATCTGCAAATTATATCTAAATTGACATATCCAAATAGGAACTCTGTTTCTTCCCTGAATCTGCATCTTCCAAATTACTAACCAATCTTCATCACATAAAATGGTCAGGTTACGCACACAGATTTTAAATTCTTTTTAATTAAGAAATACAAAAATCACCTTCGATTACAGCTTTCATTCACTCTCTGCTTATATTGGATACAGTAGTAATACATATTGATTATTCATCTAAAATATGTGGATAATCCAACATCTTTTCATATGCTTATCTCCATCCCCTTACTTCTGGCAATTATATTATATTACTGGAATCTTAAAGATGCATCTTCCCTGATATCTCTGCTCTTTTTTTTAATCTCTGCTCTTCTGTTACTCCACCTCCATAAGTATTCTTCCTGCAACATCAAAAGTGTCCTTGAAATGGCATTGACTTCTGAAGATACTTAATAATTTTATTGCATTTAGGAAAATAAATCTATATTCATTCTTAATTGTCGATATATGCATCAGATATTGGGGGTGAGCAAAATGAGTGAAGATGGTCAAAAGGTGCAAACATCAAGTTACATGTAAGTCTGGGAATATAATATACATACAGCATGGTGTCTGTAGTTAAAAATACTGTGTTGTATATTTGAAAGTTGCCAGAAGAGTGGATCTTGAAAGTTTTCACCCGAAGAAAAAATGTAATTATGGATGTTGGCTAGATGTTGTGGTGATTATTTCACCATGTGTATATATATATATATATGAAATAATTACGTCCTACATCTGAAACTAGTATGTTATATTTTAATTCTATTTCAGTAAGAACCCCCAAAGCCACTGTTATACAATATTATAAGACTACTGAGTTCATACTTTGAAAAATTTGTAATGATGATGGCAAAATCTCAAGGTATACTTATCACATAAAATTTACTATAAAACTACATTCTCTAAGATATTAACTAGATAAAAATATGTATGTAAATATCCAGTGGTGGGGCGAGTAATGACTGTGCTTTCTCCATTACTGAATGGACCAAGAAAAATTTACTTAAATGTCAGGTGTGTACTGACAAACAGAGAAAGTGCAAGTTGGACTGCCTGCTTAATTTGGAATTTCTCATATATTTTTAGGGTTGTACCAAAGAGTTCTTGTGAACAGTTTTAGGAAGTTTGTAGACTACATTACATTCTTTTTTTTTGTCATGCTAGTTTAAAAACTCCAATAAAAATGTATATATGACACTGTATTGTACTGGTGTTAATTTTAATAAATCAGATATGTTCCCTATCTCATGTAATTTTTGATATAGAGTGAAATACACCGACTAAAAATACTATTTTTTTCTTTTCTTTAGCAATACTAATTGTAAAATTCACAATTGATTTACTGACAGAAACAATATGTCTTAATTGCATTTCATTTCTTTGTTTCTAATCAAAGTCATCATACACTTGTTCATAAAATTATATACTTGTTCCTTTTTAAGTATCACAATTAAATTTTGGTTTGAAGAGTTCTTAGCCTTCAATGTTACTTAATTCTCAAAGTCAAATAGCATCGACATGGATTATAAAATACATTTTATAATCTAGTTCACAATTTTAATCACATTAAAGTCTTTAGATTAAAAATATTGAGCCCTCTCCTAAATCTTAAATCTTATGCATTTAAAATATTGTTATTGCTCTTCACTAAATAATTATTTAATGAATTTATATTTAAACAAAAGCATTTAACAAACAGAATTTCTGAAACATTGAAGCTTCCTTGGTGCCTAATTTATATTCTTTCACAATATGTAAATGATGTACACACAATGTTAAAATATTTTGCACTTCATGTTATTCTCAGTTAAATTTTCTTACATTGACAATCAACCCTCTATTGTATGTACCAATCAATCGTTCTAACAAAACACTGACAAGATCATTTTTTTTAAATTACCAAGCAAAATTTGGACTCAAATTGAAACTCTAATATACTATATCAAAAAACCAAAATATAAGATGAATTTTCCACGTATGGCTGGGTATTCTTTGAGCTGTCATTGACAACTATCTCAGCACACTCCTCTGCCTGGAAATTAGAAAGTTGTTTTTCACTTTTATCATTAAGTGCATTCCATTTCAAAAATCTGAACTATGAAACAAGTCTACATTATTCTCAAAGACCCATTATAATTTTGACCAGTGTTGTTAAAGATGTGTGCAAGCTGCCTTAGAAATGCATATTCAATTTAAAATTATGGGATCTAGAGTCCATGTTGTCTACCCCATAGCATTAGCACTTAGAACCTTAAAAAAAAATTGAAGTTATAATTAAATAGAATTTTACTATCGTTCCTTAGCATGAAGTGAAAGAAAATTATAAAACTAATCATAATCATGGGTTAGTGTTAATTTTCTTAACAAATGACATAGGTTAACACAAATGCACATTCAAACATGGATGCTCATGATGTATTCAAATAAATTAAGTCTTATCATTATGAGCACTTATATAAACATGTTTCTTACCTTATAAAAACAGAGATGTTTCTTTGTTTTTGTTCTGTTTTATTCTTTCTTACTATTATTATACTTGCTACTAATCATTTAGAGTTTAGTAAGTTCTAAGTTCTATGTACATGTTTTCATCCTAAAAAGAATGGTTAAGCAAAGGCCTACTTTACAGAAGGTGAATTAAGGATTAAAGTGGTGGTTAAGTTCCTTCCCCAAGGGCACACTGCTAGAAATTGATTTACCTAAATTCAAATGCATGCCTATTACCAATTTTCAAGTCAGTACAGTTTTATCGATAACATATTTGTCCAAGTTTGACTCTGGAAACCCTTCTATGTATATGATTAATATAGCAAAATATAAAATTTTATGATTAGTGATATATTTATCCATATTATCAACTTACCTGATACATTATTGGACACTATATGTTTTATTATTATAAAGGTAAAACAAAATACTATTTACCAAATGTTTGAAATTTTAAATACTCAAAACAATGTGAATGGATTTAATATATTTTAATATATGACTATTATGTAGAAAAGCATGCTAAATTTTTATCTGGACCTCAATTATACCATGCAAAACTAAAACATAAATTATTTTTACTTCATATCAAGTTATTATGAACTATCTACAAATATATTAATTGAACTATCATTTAAGATAATTTACATATTTAAGAAACATTGAATGCATGACAGTTATATTACCTCAATCAGATCTGTATGATATATCTAGTAGATAAAAAGTATCTAATTTAATTTGATTCATAAAAAGTGCTCAAACCATGCTAGCGTAATTTTTTCCCCTCTGAGGCATTATATTTCATACCAAATACTTGTCACGAAATGTAATAACCTACATTAAAGGTAATCTTCTTGTATCTTTTTTTTTTAAGATTTTTATTTATTTGACAGAGAAAGAGAGATCACAAGTAGGCAGAGAGGCAGGCAGAGAGAGAGGGGGAAGCAGGCTCCCGGGTGAGCAGAGAGCCCGATGCGGGGCTTGATCCCAGCCCCTGAGATCATGACCTGAGCTGAAGGCAGACACTTTAACCCACTGAATCACCCTGGCGCTTTATCTTGTATCTTAACATAATTTACAAAAGTGTTACTATCGTTCTTTATAGAGTGTTTATAAAGTGAGAGCCACATTTAACATACGTAATTCCACTACATATATATATATAGAGAGAGAGAGAGAGGGAAAGAGAGAGAGAGAAATGATAGATAAAGGTATATAGACACGACTGGGTGGCATGGAGAGTTATACCAGCAATTTAACCTATATTGTACTAGTATAAATGCACAATAAAATGTAGATATAGATTTATTTTTATTTTATTTTATTTTAGATATAGATTTAAATCTCATGCATGGGCCATCCTGATCAATATGTTCATGGTAATTAATAGGACATCAGTACTTCTTGAAAGTCTGTGATGACAAATAGTTTCAATGTTTTTCCCAGTATTTGAACATATAAAATATTATAATAAATATGAAATATATTTCCATTTTACATATTACATTGTTTATATCAAACAATTTTGAAATAGTTTTTAAAGAAATTAAGAAAATGAATTAAGACTTACATAAAATTAATTGGACCACTGTTTTTTATGTATGTTTTACACCATACATTTTTATGGTGTTTTATACCATACATAAAAATAAACTCAAAATTGATTAAAGACCTAAATATGAGACCTAAAACCATAAAAATTGTAAAGGAGAAAAAAGGTAGTAATTTCTTTGACATAGGCCATAGCAGCTTCTTTCTAGACTTGTCTCCTGAGGCAAGGGAAACAGAAGCAAAAATAAATTATTGGGACTCACCAAATTAAAGTCTTCTGAACAATGATGGAAACAATAAACAAAATTAGGAGACAATCTTCAGAATGAGAGAAGATATTTTGCAAGTGACATATCTGATAAAGGGTTACTATCCAAAATCTATAAGGAGTTTATAGATTTTGAGTTTATAAAACTCAACACCTAAGAAACAATAATCCAGCTAAGAAATGGGGAGAAGGCATGAACAGACATTTTTCCAAAGAAAACATCCAGATGCCTAATACACACATGAAAAGATGCTCAACATCATTCATATTCTGGGAAATACAGATTAAAACTACAATAAGATATCACCTCACACCTGTCAGAATGGCCAAAATTAACAACACATGAAACAACAGGTGTTGGTGAGGCTGCTGAGAAAGGAGAACTGTCTTGTGGAAATGAAATCTGGTGCAGCCACTCTGGAAAACAGTATGGAGGTTCCTCAAAAAGTTAAAAACAGAACTACCCTACAACCCAGCAATTGAACTAATGGGCATTTACCCAATGGACACAAAATTACTAATTTGAAAGGATACAAGCACTCCAATGTTTAAACAGCATTATCAACAATAACCAAGGTATGGAAAGAGCACAAATGTCTATCAACTGACGAATGGATAAAGAGTTTGTGTGTACACACACACACACACACACACACACACACACACACACAGGAATACTACTTAGCCATAAAAAAGAATGAAAGCTTGCCGTTTGCAGTGACATGGGTGGAGCTAGAGAGTATTATGCTTTGTGAAATAAGTCAGAGAAAGAAAAATACCATGTGATTTCACTGATGTTTTGGAATTTAAGAAATAAAACACAATAACGGGGGGGGGGAAGGAGAAACAAACCAAGAAACAGATTCTTTTTTTTTTTTAAGATTTTATTTGACAGAGAGAGATCACAAGTAGGCAGAGAGGCAGGCAGAGAGAGAGAGAGGGGAAAGCAGGCTCCCCGCCAAGCAGAGAGGCTGATGCCGGGCTCGATCCCAGGACCCTGAGATCAGGACCCGAGTTGAAGGCAGAGGCTTTAACCCCCTGAGCCACCCAGGTGCCCCCCAAGAAACAGATTCTTAACTACAGAGAACAAACTGATGGTTACCAGAGGGGAGGTAGGTATGGGGATTTGTTAAATAAGGTTATAAGGGTTAAAGAGTGCACTTGTGATAAGCATAGGGTGTTGTATGTGTTGAGTCACTAAATTCTACACCTGAAACCAATATTACACTGTATATTAACTAACAGGAATTAAAATCAAAACTACCTCCACAAAAAAAGCAAACATTTTTCAAGTACAACTATAAGATAATGAACTAGCCAAGCCAAAAAATCCTTCAAAATTATATTATTTCTTTTCCTAACATCATTAGAAATATTTCATTTACTAAAATGATTATTTGTAGATTTCTTAATTGTACATTCTGAAATTATAATTTTCATATTCATATACATGTATTTCATGATGTAAAACTTCAGGATGGGAGTACATTTCTGGTTTTTTTTCTTAGGGACTAAGTCATCTGTGTGTCTTTAAAGAGTACAAGCTATTTTCTATTTTCTTCAATTATTGCTTGCTACTACTTACCAATTAGAAAACAGTGAATCCAGGTGGTAATCAACTCAGTAGGAAATTACTCTCGTGGTATAATTTCACTAGATGTTATGTGGTAATTACCACTGTAACATCAGCATTAATGGCAAGGATAATTTACTTTTCCTATTGGCTCTAGATCAGGATGACCCCTTATAATACTTTCTTGTGTATGAAGGAGGCTATTTTCATGATTTGACATTTATGCCAAATATAAGAAGTAAGCAGTTTAAAAGAGAAAGCAATTTAATTTCTACAAAATCACCAAAACTGGAATTATACTGAATTAAAGTCATTGATTGATAAATATAGCTTGGAAAGTACATGTTTTTTGAACAGGAATTTAACCTTCAATTTACAAAACACGTAATTATAGATATACATTTTAATCTCAGAAAGAGGGAACTAGAGTTATAGATAGGCTATAGGTGAGTTTATTCTTACCACTGTAAATTCTACCAACCATTTGTTGCCAAATACTACCAACATAAGAAAGAGGCAATGTACCAAAATATTCTTACTAAATCTGTTATGTGACTCCAAGCCAATTTTTGAAGGAATTTTTTTTAAGATTTATTTATTTGAGGGGTGCCTGGGTGGCTCAGTGAGTTAAAGCCTCTGCCTTTGGCTCAGGTAATGATCTCAGGATCCTGGGATCGAGCCCTGCATCCAGCTCTCTGTTCAGCAGGGAGCCTGCTCCCCCCACTCTCTCTGCCTGCCTCTCTGCCTACTTGTGATCTCTCTCTTTCTCTGACAAATAAATAAATAAATAAAATCTTAAAAAAAAAAAAAAAGATTTATTTATTTGAGAGAGAGAGAGACCAAGCAGTGGGGAGGGACAGAGTGAGAGAGAAAATCTCTTCTGATCCTTCTGGATCTTATTTTCCACGATTTGTGTTATATCTCTATACCTTTGGGGCTGATTAAATTATTTCTCTCTATTTTTGCTACCTGTTTTCAGCTTCTTAATGTCCTTCCTTAGAGTTGCTAACATCATTTCTTCCCTGTTTCACTAGTTTTTTCACCCATCTTCATATCCTCTTAGATTATGTTTGTCTCATGTTGCTTAAATCTTGTCTGACTCTCTGTTCTCTGTTTTTCCCAGTATCATTGATATTGTCTGTACACTCACATAAATATATGCCAGGCTTCCCAAATTTTGACAATATTGACATTTTGGGTTTAATAATTCTTTCTGGGGTGCATGAAAGTAGGAAGGAAGTATTGTCTTGTGCATTATAGGGTATTTAGCAGCATTCTGTCTTTACCCATTGAAAGACATTAGGACCTCCAAACCAATGGAACAAGCAAAAAATTTCTTCAGATATGACTAAATGTTTCCAGGGTGGAGGAGGGGGTGTCACCTCTAGTTAAGAACCTTGATTTATATGAAGATGTTTGTATCTTGAAGCTCTTCTAGATTCTCACTGTGTTAGCTCTATATAAAGCTTTTTTACTACTAGAATGATTTTGTTTAAAAAAAAAAGTCTGAAAATTCTGATCTTACTTTATACATGTTTAAATTGTAGTACCCACCTAAAATATCTTAGTTAAAAGTTAATTTAAAGTAAATAGCTCTTATTTATGTAACAGGTAGAAGTCATGTGCCAAAATATTTCAGGCATTTCTGTAAGACTTAATATGTCTTACCCATTGTTCTAGTTCAGAAGTCACAGAGAAAAATAGCACGTGTTAAACTAGAAACATCTAATGAAATAGAGCTACTGAATGGTACTGATTACAATTCATGCAAAAAAAATTAATAAAGTGATTAAGAGTGTTTAAGTGACTTAGAAGATAAAAATAAGTTTCTGTCTTCCATTTCTGTCAGTTCAGTGGACTAGGTTCACTAAACAATCTCTCCAATCACCACAAATAAAATGTATCATACAGTATTTTAAAACGTCCTTTAAAATTTGGCGGTGATTTTGTATAAAAGTAAGGAAGTCATAGATATCAAAAATAAATTGAACTCGGGGCGCCTGGGTGGCTCAGTGGGTTAGGGCCTCTGCCTTTGGCTCAGGTCATGATCTCAGTGTCCTGGGATCGAGCCCCGCATTGGGCTCTCTGCTCAGCGGGGAGCCTGCTTCCCCCTCTCTCTCTGCCTGCCTCTCTGCCTGCTTGTGATTTCTCTCTCTCTACCAAATAAATAAATAAATAAAATCTTTTAAAAAAATAAAAATAAAAAATAAATAAATTGAACTCATGAATCATTGGCAAGAGGAGAGCACCAACACCAATTTTTGCCTTGAGGATTTCTGTTCAGTGCTTGGGAACTGGAGCTGCTTTTGACAACTGCAGTAGCATCCTGTTCATGTGATAAAGCTATGGCCTGATCATGGGGATGGGATGGAATGGGAGATGACTGCATAAAACTGAGAATCTAATGTTACAAAAAACCTAATGAGGATAAGAAATAAACTCTAATACACTCTGGTTTCAACTTTAGAAGTGTTGTGAAAGAAAACAAGATATATTAATCACACAAGTAACAATCCTCCATGAACAAAGTTCAAAAGACTAATGGCTCTGTTCATTCTATTTATTGCCTGTTTCAGTTTCTAAAGCTCTAGACAAAAAGTTTTTCTGTCAGGCCAGCATTACAACAGTCTTGCTAATACTTCTCCTTGACACCATAGAAAAGGCAATGCAGTGGTGATGCCTTTGACACTTAGTAATGGAAACATATCACAGTTAGCCTTAATTTGGGTCCATGGGTAAAATAACCCACCCTAAGATACATTTAAGAATGCAGCAATTCAGTAATGTGGCAAGATACAAAATCAATGCACAGAAATCAGTTGCTTTCTTTTTTTAAAGATTTTATTTATTTGACATACAGAGACATAGTGAGAGAAGGAACACAAGCAGGGGGAGTGGGAGAAGGAGAAGCAGGCTCCCGCCAAGCAGGGAGCCTGATGCAAGGCTCAATCCCAGGACCCTGGGATCATGACCTGAGCTGAAAGCAGATGCTTAATGACTCAGCCACCCAGGGACTGCAAAATCAGTTGCTTTCTTATGTACTAACAATGAAACTGTAGAAAGGGAAATTAGAGAATCGATTCCACTTACAATAGCACCAAAAATCATAAGATACCTTCAAATAAACCTAGTCAAAGAGGTGAAGGATCTATGCTTGAGGAACTACAGAACACTCATGAGAGAAATTGAAGAAGACAAAAACGATGGAAAAACATTCCATGCTTAATAAACGTTGTTAAAATGTCTATGCTGCCCAGAGAAATCTATACTTTTAATTCCATCCCAATCAAAACACCATTGGCATTTTTCAAAGTGCTGGAACAAACAATTCTCAGATTTGTATGTAACCAGAAAAGACCCCAATCACTAAGGAAATGTTGAAAAAGAAAAACAAAGCTGGAGGCATCATTTTGCCTGATTTCAAGCTTTATTACAAAGCTGTGTTCACCAAAACAGCATGGTACTGACACAAAAACAGACACATAAACCAATGGAACAGAGTAGAGCTCAGATATGGACCCTCAACTCTATGGTCAAATAATCTTTGACAAAGCAGGAAAAATATCAAGTGGAAAAAAGAGTCTCTTCAATAAATGATGCTGGGAAAATTGGACTGCTATGTATAGAAGAATGAAATTCATCATTCTCTTACACCGTACACAAAGATAAACTCAAAATGGATGAAGGACCTCAACATGAGACAGGAATCCATCAAAATCCTATAGGAGAATGTAGGCAGTAACCTCTTCAAGATCGGCCACAACAACTTCTTTCAAGACATGTCTCCAAATGCAAGGGAAACAAAAGTGAAAATGAACTTTTGGGACTTCATCAAGATAAAAAGCTTCGCACAGCAAAGGAAACAGTCAACAAAACAAAGAGGCAACCCACGGAATGGGAGAAGATAAAAGGGCTGATATCCAAGATCTATAAAGAACTTCTCAAACTCAACACCCGTAAAACAGATAATCAAGTCAAAAAATAGGCAGAAGACATGAACAGACACTTCTCCAATGAAAACATACAAATGGTTAACCAACACATGAAAAAATATTCATCATCATTAGCCATCAGGGAAATTCAAATCAAAACCGCAGTGAGATACCACCTTACACCAGTTAGAATGGCAAAGATTAACAAGGCAGGAAACAACAAATATTGGTGAGGATGTGGAGAAAGGGGAACCCTCTTACACTGTTGATGGGAATACAAGTTGGTGCAGCTACATTGAAAAACAATGTGGAGATTCCTCAAAAAATTAAAAATAGAGCTACCCTATGACCTGGCAATTGCACTACTGGGTATTTACACCAAAGATACAGATGCAGTGAAAAGAAGAGTCATATGTACCCAAATATTCAGAGCAGTAATGTCCACAATAACCAAATTGTGAGAAGAGCTGAGATGCCCTTTGACAAATGAATGGATAAAGAAGATGTGGTCCATATATACAATGGAATATTACTCAGCCATCAGAAAGGATGAATACCCAACATTTGCATCAACATGGATGGGACTGAAGGAGATTATGCTGAGTGAAATAAGTCAAGCAGGGAGAGTCAATTATTACATGGTTTCACTTATTTGTGTAACATAAGGAATAACATGGAGGATATTAGGGGAAGGAAAGAAAAGGGTGGAAGGGGAGGAAATCAGAGGGTGAAACAAACCATGAGATACTGCGGACTTTGAGAAACAAACTGAGGATTTTAGAGGGGAGAGGGTTGGGGGGATGGGTGAACCTGGTGATGGGTATTAAGGAGGCCATGTATTGCATGGAGCACTGGGTGTTATATGTAAATGATGAATCTTGGAACACTACCTCAAAAACTAATGATGTATTTTATGGTGACTAACATAACACAATAAAAATTTTACAAATAAATAAAACAAATAAAAAAGAATACGGACTCTTAGCCATCAAGAGAAACGAAATCTTGCCATTTGCAATA
Source organism: Nasua narica (assembly GCA_028533885.1). Lineage (NCBI taxonomy): Eukaryota > Metazoa > Chordata > Mammalia > Carnivora > Procyonidae > Nasua > Nasua narica. Next base: position 33,445,868 of record CM052810.1, on the reverse strand, counting down.
ACATGGATGGAACTAGAGGGTATTATGCTAAGTGAAATAAGTCAGTCAGAGAAAGATAATTATCACATGATCTCTCTGATATGAAGAATTTGAGAGGCAGGGCAGGGGATCGTGAGGGAGTGGGGGAGAGAAATGAAACAAGATGGGATGGGGAAGGAGACAAACCATAAGAGACTCCTAAACTCACGAAACAAACTAAGGGTGGCTGGGAGGTAGGGGGGGTAGGGTTATAGAGATTGGGGAGGATACGTGCTATGATAAATGCTGTGAATATGTAAGCCTGATGATTCACAGACATATACCCTGGGGCAAATAATACATTATATGTTATAAATTTAAAAAAAAAAAGAATACAAACTCAAATTTAATGAGACCAGTATTGTATTTTGGACATTGATATATCTCTTTCCTTTAGTACATGTGAGTTTAAATCTGTGCATTGGTCTATTGGATTAAGAGGAAGTAAATATTCTTGGGAAAAGTATGACCTGTTGAGTTGTGGATTTTATCTTCTCTAACCCTTAAATCCTTTCAAACCTTCCCAGTGATGCTCCCACCTTATTCCCCTGTCATATTTACTATGAAACCTGTGTTGGTTAAATGACAGCTACAGCTTGAATATTGGTAGTTTGACTATTTATTTATTTATTTATTTGTTTGTTTGTTTGTTGACACTGTCCTTGTTGGTGCACTCACTGGGCCTAGCCAAACAGGGCTGAGGGGATTCACATTTAATTCTGATTGTGTAAATGCTTTTGTCTTTTTTGTACTTGATGTTGCTGGACGGGCTCTGAGTATGAGCAGAGAATGACTTTTTTTAAAAAAGGTAAAATTATAGCTATTGGAAAGGTATACCCATATTTTATGGTTATAGAAGAACAACAACCAGACACTGAGGGGGAGGAAATCACGTTAGGCCCAGGGAAATATGGGAGAGGGAGGGGTTTAACAATCTTTATTGGTCAAGGGGTATAAACTTCTGGCTATAGATGAGTAAGTTTGGGATCTAATATATAGCATGTTGACTGTAATTAACAATACTGTATACTATACCTGAAAGTTATTAAGAGAGCAGATCTTAAGTGGTATCATCACACATGCAAAAAAAAAAAAAAGTAAAATTGGGAGGTGATGGAGGTGTTAATTACTTCATTGTGGTAATCAGTGTGCAAAATATATATGTATGAAATCATCATGTTTACAACTTAAACTTACATATGTTATATTTTAATAACATTTCTATAAACCTGGGAAAAACAAACAAACAAAAAAATCTTTGTCTTCTAGAATTAACCTTGGAAAACACTCCAGTATGGCTATCCCAATCTTCCCAACATGTTCTTGTAGCTGACTGCCAAGTCTGGCATTTTGACCGTAAAATAGAAAGAGATGACTCCCGCTCCTGCCTCTTGATGCTGCTGTTCCTACCAGTATCATCCTTTATTCTAAAGGGCAAATGAATACATCCAGGCTGGTGGTGTTGACGAATAGAACATATTGGACTGAGTGTCCTCATATAGCCCTTTCTAAAACAAGAAAAGAATCAAATAATTAGAACCAAGCCAATAACAGTGAATTTAACTATACTGCCACCACTTATAACAATATGTTTTTGTGAATTAAAATAATTTATGAAGTTCATAAAAATATTTCTTTATAGGAATTATTTCCTAAAATATGATTTTATACCTTGTAACAAGTTTTAAAGCACTAAAACTCTTAAGTGTTTTTTAAAATTAATTTTCTGGCATGAAATATAGAGAAAATCACATTTAAACATGAGATTACATTTTCTTACATCTTCCTACCCCCTTTCCTTTTGAGCTATCTGTTGGTTATAAAATGATTTATACAATATTATCACAATATCAGTGTTTAAAAGTGTGCAACATTTTTATTCTCCTTGGTAGCCATTATTTTAATAGTTGATAAATTATAATTATACATTTAAGTGAGTTAAGCATTTACCACCTGTGTTTTTTTTATTTTTTATTGATTCACAAATTTGTTGATTATATTTTATTACCAAGTTATCTTTTTCAAGAATGTCTCATAATTTATACATTTCTAAACATTATTGGCCACAGAATCACTCTCATTAATCAAGAATTAATGGCTTTTCAAAAACATGTGAGGATGGTCTTACTTCACTGATGGGATTGCTCCTTAAAGCATGGACACATTTATGGATACAACAAATGAGATGGAGAAGCCAGAAAGCCATTGGCAGGAAATTAAGAAAGGGGATAGGAGGCTTAAGGGATAGGTAGGAATGTTAGAATAAATTAGTTATGTAAAACCAGAAAACCAACCACCTGTCTATGTTACCCAACAGAACCCAAAGTCCACTTCCTTTATTAATCAATAAAGAATGTCATGATAAAGACAAATTAGTGTGCTCAAGAGGCTCAGCAGTGACTATTACATGTAGCATGCAAGCATTAATTACAAAGAAATATACTAATATCTTTTATATTTTTTCATTACCTAGTAAACATTTCATTAAGCAAACTTTGTACTAAGCATTGTTCTTGGGATAGGTGATGCAAAAAAAAATGTGTAAGATACCCACTGTACTATGAAAAATTCAATGTATTTCTTAAAAGAGACGTAACTATTTTCTCCTCAACTTTCTGGTAGGTTGCCATAACAATGCTCAATAAGTACAAATAGTGAACTCATAAATAGTATAATTTATAGTTAAACTCATAAAATAATTACAGCTGTGCTTATAAAACTTGATGAGCCTCCAAATAACCTATACTTTTATGTTGTTATTCAAATTCTCATTACAATGAAGGTATCAGAAGTGTAGGGGAAAATATAGACTTTTTTTTACTGCTAATTGATTACTGATTGAAAACCTAATGTTTCCTGGCTTTAGAACCCCACAAATCTCAAGCTCTAAATTCCTTAACTTATTCTGTAGAAGTGATGCTACAAATAAGTGAAGTGGCAGATACACAACAACAGAGGATTGGAGGGAGATCATCATACCTGCATTCCTGCATATACACCTGGCATAATAGTGGATGCTGAAAGAACTAATAACAATATCTAATTGTTCAGTTTGAAATCATGTTAATAATATTTCATAAGAAAGATTAATAAACTCCCTTTTAGTATGGGTCACTGAATATATTTTTGCTGTTTTTGATCACTACTCATACTTCAGTTTTCAGGATGCCATTCTTTAATTTCTTTCAACAGCAAAAGGTGATATTGATCTTATGTATATGCTACTGTACTTCTTTGGAAAGAGTGTTGTTTGTACTCTAACACAAAGTAGTGTGACTTTCTTACTGTGCAAATCTTTTAGGATATTGAAATTTAGCATTCATATAAAGAATGATTAAATTTAACAAATTCATATAATAACTTCAGTATGTAATTGAATTCATGAATTAATAGTTTTATGTTTGTATGATAAATTGTTTTCATTTTTTAGTCAACATATATTGTTTTTAATTTTTAAATTTTAAATATTTCCACACTGGCTAAAATGTATTCTTAGGCAGAGATAGAGAGATGAAAAAGAGAGTTTCAGTAAGAAAGTTTGATTCTTAATTCCATTTAGGTGCTAGTTACATACTCCTGAATTCAATGGTATTAACTGAAATATGGAAATGATAATAGTACTTAACTCATTAGTTGTGATAATCACATAAATGTGTATATAATGTTATAATCATAGCATTAATGGCAGAAGTGGTTGTAGTGTCTATGGCACTTGTCAAGAATATAAAAAACATATGTTCCATTTGGGAAAGGTGATAATAGGAATGCAGCGAAAATGAAAAAAAAGAACCCTCCAAATGTGAGTGAAATTTTTGCGAAGTATTTTTATTAGTAAACTTTTTAAAATTTTGGAAATAACTTTATATTTCATAAACTTGCACTATATTTCTAAGCAATTCTGCCTTATAGAATGCACGTTAGTCATAATACCTATAAGTGAATATGCAGTTGACTTTTATCTCTATCGGTTTTAAATCTCTTATCTTCTACTGCTCTTGTTTCTTTTATATTTCGTACATATCTTGTCCTTTTACTTATTTTTCCACTGGGTTCTATCTGTTATGCCATCTTTCTTTCACATGACATTAACATATCTTTAAGTGGATTTTGAAATCACTTTTACTTTCCAGAACTCTTTTTTTCTGTGAATCTAATTTAAAAATATTTTCTGGTGCAGTTACTATGGAGAATAGTAAGGCAATTCCTTAAAAAAATAAAAATGGAGTTAACATATGATTCAACAATTTCACCTGTGGGTATACTCCCAAAAGGATTGAAAACAGAGTCTTAAATAGGTGTTTGCACACCCATGTTCATAACAGCATTATTCAAAATAACCCAAAGGTAGAAGCAAATGAAGTGTTTGTTGATGGATAAATGGATAAACAAAATGGTATATACATACAATGGAATATTACTTTAAAAGTATTACTTTAGGGCTCCTGTGTGGCTCAGTAGGTTAAAGCCTCTGCCTTTGGCTAAGGTCATGATCTCAGGGTCTTGGGATTGAGCCCCACATCGGGCTCTCTGCTCAACAGGGAGCCTGCTTGCTTCTCTCTCTCTGCCTGCCTCTCTGCCTACTTGTGACCTCTCTCTTTCAAATAAATAAAAGTATTACTTTAAAAAGAAAGTAAATTCTGACACATGCTACACCATGGATGAACCATGAGAACATTGTGCTAAAAGACATAAGCCATTCATGAAAGGACAAACATCGTATGGTCCCACTTATATGAGTTATGTAGACTAGTCAAATTCAAAGACACAGATGGTAGATTGGTGGTTGCTGCAGACTGGAAGGAGAGGAGAATAAGGAGTTATTGTTTAATGGGAACAGAGTTTCATTTATACAAGGTGAAATAAGTTCTGGAGATTGATGGTGATGATGTTTGTACACCAGTGTATATATACACTTAATGGCACTGGATTGCACACTTAAAAATGGTTAAGGGTGCCAGGGTGGCTCAGTTGGTTGGGCGACTGCCTTTGGCTCAGGTCATGGTCCCAGAGTCCCGGGATCGAGTCCCACATCGGGCTCCCAGCTCCATGGGGAGTCTGCTTCTCCCTCTGACCTTCTCCCCTCTCATGCTCTCTCTCTCTCTCTCTCTCAAACAAATAAATAAAATCTTTAAAAAAGAAAAAAAAGAAAAATGGTTAAGATGACAAATTTTGTTTTGTATTTTACCACAATTATAAAAAATAATATTTTTTAAAAATTAAAGAAGATATTATTTGACCATTATTTTCATTGTTCCAGCTGCTACTTGTACTGGTTGAGGAAACTGATAATGACATAGACTCTATTTTGCATACTAATTTATTATAAGGGTAGCAAAACCACAAAATAAAGCCATACTTTGCATTTCACTTTTAACATTAAGTTATACAGTGAGATCCAATTTCAATATGTAAAATGAAACAGTATTTTGTTTCAAAATATAGTGTTTTGTTTAAAGAATAAGACAAGAAATATAGAGTTTATTTGAAATATACTACCAAATCATAGACTTAAGATTCTATAAAGTGATTAAAAGATTATGTGATTAGGAGGAAGGAGGAAAGATGGCAGAAGAGTAGGAGACCCACATTTCATCTGGACCCTTGAAATTAGTTAGATACCTATCAAATCATTCTGAACACCTGTGAATTCAACCTGAGATCTAAGAAAAGAATTGCCCCAATTCTACAAATTGAAAGTGACCACTTTTTGTAAGCTATGTGAAAAGCTTGAATGTAAATGGGCTAAATGCTCCAATCAAAAGACACAGGATATTAGATTGAATGAAAAAGCAAGACCCATTCATATGCTGTCTGCGAGAGACTCATTTAAAACAAAGACACCTCCAGATTGGAAGTGAGAGGATAAACAATTTATCCTGCTAATGGACCTCAAAAGAAAGCTGGGGTAGCAATCCTCATATCAGACAAATTAGATTTAAACCAAAGACTGTAGTAAGGGATGAAAAGGGACACTATATCCTACTTAAAGGGTCTATCCAATAAGATATTTTAATTATTTATTTATTATTTTAAAATAATAAATAAATAAAAAAATATTTAAAATAATAAATAAATAAAAAAATTATTTATTTATTATTTTAAAATAATAAAACTAATAATTTTAAATATTTATGCCCCTACCTTGGGAGCACCAAATTATATCAACCAATTAACCAAATTAATGAAATAAATTGATAATAATACAATAATAGTTGGGGACTTCAACACCCCCCTCACAGCAATGGAAAGATCATTTAAGCAGAAGATCAATAAGAAACAAGGGCTTTGAATGATACGCTGGACCAAATGGACCTCACCAATGCATACAGAGCATTCTGTCCTAAAGCAACAGAATACACATTCTTCTTGTGTGCACATGGAACATTCTCCAGAATAGATCACATTCTGGGTCGCAAATCTGGTCTCAACTGGTACCAAAAGATTTGGATCATTGTCTGTGTATTTTCAGAATGCAATGTTTTGAAACTTGAACTCAATCACAAGAGGAAAGTTGGAAAGAACTCAACTATGTGGAGGCTAAAGAGCATCCACTAAAGAATGAATGGGTCAATCAGGAAATTAAAGAAGAATTAAAAAATAATGGAAACAAATAAAAATGAAAACACAATTGTTCAAAACCTTTAGGATGCAGCAAAAGTGGTCCTAAGAGGGAAGTACATAGAAATAGAAACCTTTCTCAAGAAACTAGAAGTGTCTCAAATACACAAGCCATCATCCTTATACGTAAAGGAGCTGGAGAAAGAACAGCAAATAAAGCCTAAACCAAGCAGGAGAAGAGAAATAATAAAGATAAAAGCAGAAATCAATGAAATAGAAACCAAAAGAACATCGGAACAGATCAAAGAAACTAGAAGCTCATTCTTTGAAAGAATTAGTAAGATTGATAAACCCATAGCCAGACTTATCAAAAAGGAAAGAGAAAGGACCCAAATTAATATAATCATGAATAAAAGAGGACAGATCACTACCAACACCAGGAAAATACAAACAATTATAAGAACATATTATGAGCAACTATATGCCAACAAATTAGGCATTCTGGAAGAAATAGATATATTCCTGGAAATTTATAAACTACCAAAACTTAAACAGGAAGAAATAGAAAACCTGAACAGACCCATAACCAGGAAGGAAATTGAAGCAGTAATAAAAAATCTCCCAACAAACAAGAGTCCAGAGCTGGATGGCTTCCCAGGGGAATTCTACCAAACATTTAAAGAATAAATCATATCTATTCTTCTGAAGCTGTTTCAAAAATAGAAATGGAAGGAAAACCTCCAAACTCTTCCTATGAGGCCAGGATTACCTTGATCCCAAAACCAAAGACCCCACCAAAAAGAAGAATTACAGACAAATATTCCTGATGAACATGAATGGCAAAATTCTTACCAAGATACCAGCCAAGAGGAACCAAGAGTACATTAAAAGGATTACTCACCATGGCCAAGTGGGATTTATTCCTGCGCTGCAAGGGTGGTTCAACATTCACAAATCAATCAATGTGATACATCATAGTTATAAAGAAAAAAATAAGAACATATGATTCTCTTAATAGATGCAGAAAAAGCATTTAACAAAATGCAGCATTCTTTCCCGATTAAAACTCTCCACAGTGTAGGGATAGAGTGACCATACCTCAATATTATAAAAGTCAGGGGGCCTGGGTGGGTCAGTGGGTTAAAGCCTCTGCCTTTAGCTCAGGTCATGATCTCAGGGTTCTGGGATCAAGCCCCGCATAGGGCTCTCTGTTCAGTGGGGAATCTGATTCCCCCTCTCTCTCTGCCTGCCTCTCTGCCTACTTACAATCTCTATCTCTCTCTGTCAAATAAATAAAATCTTAATGTATATATATAATATATATATAAAAGTCATCATATATATATATATATACATATATATGTATATATATATAATCATAAAAGTCATCTACGAAAAGTCCACAGCAAATATAATCCTCAAGTTTTCCCCTAAGGTGAGGAACATGATAAGGATGTCCACTGTCATCACTGTTGTTCAACATAGTATTACAAGTCCTATCCTCACAATCAGACAACAAAAAGAAATAAAAGGCATACAAATTGGCAAAGAAATAGTCAAACTCTCACTCTTTGCAGATGACATGATACTTTTGTGGAAAATCCAAAAGATTTCACTCCAAAATTTGTAGAACTCATACAGAAACTCAGCAACATGGTGGGATATAAAATCATTGCACAGAAATCAGTTGCATTTCTGTACACTAACAATGAGACAGAATTAAGAGAAATTAAGGAATCAATCCAATTTATAAATGCCTCCAAAACCTTAAGATACCTAGGAATAAACCTAAGCAAAGACATAAAGGATCTATACTCTAAAAATCACAAAATATTTGTGAAATAAATTGAGGAAAACAGAAAAAAAATGAAAAAAACATTCCACACTCATGGATTGGAAGAATAAATATTGTTAAAATGTCTCATCTATGCTACCCAGAGAAATCTACACATTCAAAGCAATCCTTATGAAGATACCATTGACATTTTGCACAAAGCTGGATCTAATAATCCTAAAATTTGTATGGAACCAGAAAAGACCCTGAATAGCCAGTGGAACGTTGAAAAAGAAAACCAAAGCTGATGGTATCACAATGACGGACTTCAAGCTTTATTACAAGACTGTAATCATCAAGACAGTAGAGTACTAGCATAAAAACAGACACATAGATCAGTGGAACAGAATGGAGAACCAGAAATGGACCCTCAACCTTATAGTCACCTAATCTTCAACAAAGCAGGAAACAATATCTAATGTAAAAAAGACGGTCTTCAACAAAAGGTGTTGGGAAAATTGTACAGCCACATGTGTTTTTTATTTGTTTGGTTGGTTGGTTTTGCCATGATGTTTGTTTTATTTTTATTAATCATACAAATAATTTTCTATAATATCCCAGGGCAAACCAGAGAATTTGGCAGTCCTATTGTTGTGAGGGAGGGTCCCCTCAGAGACCTACAGGCCAGCGGCATCAGCACAGAGTGCCCGGGTACACAGTGTTGCTTGTTGCTCATATCCATCTTGCAGGTGGCTAGTCTTCCTCCACATCACATCACAACTGGAGTGTCTTGAAGATGACGGGGTGGGGAATCCTCAAGGTTCTCAGAAAATTTCACTCTGCTTCTCCTGCACAATGGTCTCTTTGTTCAGCAGGGTGTTTTTCTCTTGCATCTCCATTTTTTTCAGCCTGGCCTTATTGAAGCTGGCCATTTCCCCCATGTCCAACTTGCCTCCCATTTTCTTAAAGTGATAATTGTGGTATCCAAGATATACAAAAACCTTACCAAACTCAACACCCAAAAACAAATAATCCAGTAGAGAAACGGGCAGAAGACATGAACAGACATTTCTCCAAAGAAGTCATACAAATGGCCAACAGACATATGAAAAAATGCTCCACATCACTTGGCATCAGGGCAATACAAATCAAAAGCACAATGAGATACCACCTCACAGCAGTCAGAATCGCTAAAATTTACAAGACAGGAAAAAGCAAGTGTTGGTGAGTATGCAGAGAAAGGAGAACCCTCTTACACTGTTGGTGGGAATGCATGCTGATATAGCCACTATGGAAAACAGTATGGAGTTTCCTCGAGAAGGTAAAAATAGAGCTACCCTATGACCCAGCAATTGTACTACTCGATATTTACCCCAAAGATACAAATCTAATGATCCAAAGGGGCACATGTACCCCAATGTTTATAGCAGCAATGTCCATAATAGCTAAACTATGGAAAGACCTGATATGTCCATCAACAGATGAATGGATAAAGAAGAATATAACTCACCCATCAGAAAAGACGAATGAATACTTATCATTTACATCAATGTGGGTGGAATTGGAGGGTATTATGCTGAGTGAAATAAGTCAATAAGAAAAAGACAACTATCATTTGGTTTCACTCATTTGTGGAATATAAGAAACAGCACAGAGGATCATAGGGGAAGGGAGGGGAAAACTAAATAGGAAGTCATCAGAGTGGGAGACAAACCATGAGAGACCCTTAACCATAGGAAATAAACTGAGGGTTGCGAGTGGAGGTGGGTCAAAAAATGGGGTAATTAGGTGATGGGCATTAACATAAGTACATGATGTGATGAGCACTGGGTGTTATATACAACTGATAAATTATTGAACTATACATTTGAAATTAATAATGTACTATATGCTGGCTAATTGAGTTTAAATTGAAAAAAAAGTTTATGCAATTGCCTGGAAGATATATAAATGTTTATAATGTATGCATGATGGTGTCTAAGAATCATGAAGCTCATTTTACTTCCTCATTGTGCAGTGTGTGGCAATGAAGTATTAGAATTAATCTTTCAAAACCATGAATGTCAGTAATTTTCCACGTACATTGGGCATTTACCTGTTTTGTATAAAGTTAATGAAGATAATATCAAAGAACAAATGATTTAAGTAGAATGTCAACACCTAAGGGAAGCTTAAATAGTATGAAGTGAATAAACTGTAATATTATAGCTTATAGTTCTGCCCCAGAGGGATAAAATAAACATTAAATTACTATATAACTGGTTGCCAGTCAGATTTCTTCTCTGCTATGACTTTATCAGGCATACATTTTGTATAGGAAAGATTTTATTTTATAAGATTCTTATTAAAAGAATCTATAAATAATTATAGATTATTATAATAAATAAAACATATTTAGATATTGAATTATCCTATTTAATCATATCATAAAAATAAAATTTCTTATTATTTTGTGTTCTAAGACCCAATTACAGTATGCATATGTTTGAATTTACCTACACCAACATGTAATGCTGGCACACCAGCTGAGTTTTCTAAAATTTAGCTCAATTCTGATGATATCCACCCAGAATTTTCATCAAATTCCACAGGTTAAGAGCTCAGTCTCATGAGGCTTCCTGCCATCCCACTTTAAAGTTAGTCACAAACCCAAATTACTACCTATGCTTCTGATGGAATGGTTACAAATTGAAAGTTACAACACCCCATTCCAATTCAGGATGATAATTCCAAGTCCAGGCTATCCCTGTACTTCTAACCTACTGGCTATAAATTTGAGGTTCCCATGACCCCCTACAGTGCCTCACAGAACTCAAACACTTTACTTATTAGGTTTTTTATTTATTAGGGCACCTGAGTGGCTCAGTCATTAAGTGTCTGCCTTTGACTCAGATCTTGATCCTAGGGTCCTGGGATCCAGCCCCATATTGGGCTCCCTGCTCAGTGGGAAGCCTGCTCCTCCCTCTCCCACTCCCTCTGCTTGTGTTCCTGCTCTCTTGCTGTGTTTCTCTGTCAAATAAAATATTTTTGAAAAAAGAGATTTTGATTTATTGTAAAAGGGAATAGCCATATAGAAGACATGCAAAGGTCAATGTACATGGGAAGGGACACAGAGCTTCCACATTCTCTCCAGGATGCCACTCTTCCCAAATCTCTGTGTGTTTACCAAATAGAAATTTCTTTGAACCCTGTGTTTTGGGGATTTTATGGAGGCTTTATCACAAAGGAATTATTGATTAAGTCATTGACCATTGGTTATAGAACTCAATCTCAAGCCCTTATCCTCTCCCTGGAGGCTGAGTAGAACTGAAAATTCTAATCCATAATCACGTGGTTAGCTCCACTGGCAGCCAGCCAGTCACTATCCTTAGGCTTTCCCAGAGTTACCTCATTAGAACAGTAAAAGGGTAATTCAATTTGTTAAGCCTCCAACTCTTGGTTTTAGACCAGATCATGATCTCAGAGTTGTGAGATTGAGCCCCACACTGGGTTCTACATTCAGCACAGATTCTTCTTGAGATTCTCTCCCTCTGCCCCTCTCCCCCCACCTCTCTTCCTCTCTCTAGAATAAATAAATCTTTTGAAAAAATAATAATAAAAGATCCTTTTATCAGTCTCCATACTTAGGAAATTCCAAGAGATTTTAGAGCTGTGAGCTAGGTGTTGCATAGGAAGACCAAACAGGTATCATCTGAATGACCAAATATATATTTTTCTTATAAGTCACAATATCAAGCTTACAATATTTTATTTGCAGTATATGAAAATATAATCAATTGAGGACTACTCAGCTAGGATTAACTTTCTTTGGGTGGAAATATAATCTCAGTAAACATTTGGTTTTTGTCCTTTACACCATCTACGTACATTTATACTGTAAATTATATTTCAAAGAATTGTGGGTTAAAATGGAGCTTATTTATTATCCCATTCCTTTTATTTATAATTTGATTTTAATTAAATATAATACTTTGGAACAAGAACTTCATAAATAAATGTTTACCTTATCTTACTGAAGTGATGGTTTTGTATAAATTTAATATTTCTGAAAGGCTTCAGCTGAAAGACATTAACTATAGAAATCTTCTATTTTTCTAAAGAGTAGTCACTCTACAGTAATAAACTTTACTACCTTTCCCACCAATGCCCTTTGCGTGAACTCATTTTTAGAGGATGATAGATCTTCACCTTTCCTGTGGGATTACTGATACTATCAAGAAGAACAAAGAACTTTTACCCTCTGATCTCCTGGGACTACTGCTCTGTCCTTGTTTCATCAGAGATGAGGACTTGTCAGTAGACACATTTAATCATAGGCCATATCAAGAATATCTTCTGGGTCCAAAGTGAACCTAAAATCTCACTCTAAGCTCTTAAATAGGTTACTGGACTTTACTGGTTACTAAAAGTATTGTGCCATTGCTTCTTATTGTGGGAGTATTGAGCCATAATACAATATAGTTTTAAAATAGAATAGTATAGAAGAAAAGGCTACTTTTTCAAAACTGATTGTAAAAATAATTCAATTATCACACATTTTAAAGTCATCTTATATATTCACTATAGCATAGTATTTACATGCACTGTCATTTAATTATCATAATAGCCAATGAAGAAGATAAAAATATTGAGAGTTTAAAAGTTGTTTCCAACTTTTCAAAGAGAGTGGATAATCCAGGATTTAAAGCCAGGTCAGTTACACTGGACAACCATTAACTTTCTATTCTGTAGCATGGCTTTCTTAATCCATAGATTTGGTAATAAATCTAAAAGAATTCAGAAAGTGAATTAAACACAAGTAATTGAACACATTACTTTAAAATTTTAATTTTGCTCTGTTCAAAAGTAGTCATAAATAAGAAGCCTAATTGTTTCAGCATGATTTTTTTGGTCACTTTTGATTTACCTTAATAAAAAAGAGTGTGCCCTCAGGTTAATTTTGGTACAAAATACTCCTTAGACTATACTTATTTGTATAGTTTTTAAGTCATTTAAAAGGATTCAAAGAGAAACTAGGATATAATAACCATATAGATACACAAAAATCAAGAATGGCTAATAAAACAAATTTTAATCAAAAAGTACAAGTAAACAAAAAATGAAATCTTATACTAGAAAAATAAATAATAACTTAATAAAAATAAATACAGAATTTATAATTTTGAATAAATTAGCTGAGAATGTATATGTATCAAATTTTTTTGTTTTGTATTTAGTATTTTGTATGCATGATTATGTGTTCATTGTAAAATTCATGACCTGCTTTTTCCCCTTGTTACAACTGTTTTAAATAAAAACTAAGCAAAACATTCTAAGTTCAATTGCATATCTTGATATAAACATACTTTGATTTTTGATTTAGTTTTATTTTCTTTTAAACTAATTATACAACAAATTGTTTACCTAGTTGTTGTTGCTTTTAAATGATTATTGAAATATCTTCTTTAAGATATTTTATAAAATCTTCAGATTTTCTTTTCCATCAATTCATTGTGTGTGTATGTGGGTGTATGTGTAATTTTTATAAACACCTTCCTCCTGGTTTTATTGTTTTATTTTTTAATTTAATTTTTTATTTTTCTAATTTATTTAAATTCTTTAATGTGCTAAATTGATTTAAATACTTAACTAATGGTGCGCCTGAGTGGCTCAGTGGGTTAAACCCTCTGCCTTCGGCTCAGGTCATGGTCTCAGGGTCCTGGGATTTAGCCCCACATTGGGCTCTCTACTCAGCGGGGAGCCTGCTTCCCCCCCTCCCCGCCTGCCCTTCTGCCTATTTGTGATCTCTCTCTCTCTCTCTAATAAATAAATAAAATCTTTTTAAAAATATAAATAAATATATAAATATTAACTAATTTAAGTCCCCAAATTAAGACTCTGCAGAGCTAAGTATAAGCTAGTCCATGATGAATACATGGTCTTATAATTCTTTTTTCCCATTTACTTTTGCCCACATTCCTTTTTTAAAATATTTTTTTCATTTATTTGAGAGAGAGAGATAGATCTTGAGTGGGGGGATGGGTAGAGGGACAAGCAGACTGTATGCTGAGCAGGGAGCCTAATGCAGGACTCCTTCCCAGGATCCTGGGTTCATAACATGTGCCTAAGGCAGATGCTTAACCAACTGAACCACCCAGGTGCCCTTTTACCCACATTCTTTAAGATTCCTTCGCCATATCTACATATTTCTGCCTGAATTCTTTCATGTTTTTATCTTCCCTTTTTGTTGTTTTTTTTCCTATATTCCCTTACTGTTCTTATGCCTTTATTTCTTTACAGTGCCAGATGATTTTTCAACTTATTCTGTGTTTTTTTCTTATATTGTATATTGTAAGTAACATCTAAATTCAAAAATGTAATAGTCACTTATTAGCCATCTTTGATTTCATGAAAAACTTTTAACCATATGTTTTACCAAAAGTATGGTTATTTTTTAATGGTAGTCGTTATTTAAGTCAATTTGCTTGTAGTTAATTTCCTTCTTTATTTTACATCTTTTTTTAGCTCCCATACCTTTTCACTGTCAATGATTATTTATATTCCAAAGAGAAGCCAGGAGAATGCTTTAAAATATGCAGGTGATTTCCAGGAATAAAACTATGTTGTGGGTCTCTCTGTCTTTGTCTTCATCTCTCCATCTCTTTGTCTCTGCCTCTGTCTCTATATATATCTGTTTCCATATCTATATCTAATCTACATCTGTATCTAACTATATCCAGGGGTGTGTGTGTGTGTGTGTGTGTGTGTGTGTGTGTATTTAGCCTTTACTTACTGGCAGTAGCAAATATCAGCAACAGAGTTTACCATTCAGTTATCTCTCTGCCCTGTCAAATGGACAATCTTCCAATTTTCTCATCCACCAGCTCTTTGTGCCGTTTCATGGGTCAGATCCATTTACTCTGATCTATCTCCGTTCAAGTAATGGATGTTTCATTTTGTTTTTAAGGTGTGTATCTGCTTTGGAAAATTCCCTAGTCACTCAGCATTTCTTTATTTTTGAATTGTAAGATATTCACTCTGCATTATCTCATATTCTGTAATACATTTTTTTATCGAACTTGACATTTTTCTTCCTACTCTGTTTAGCACAAGAGCTTGCCCTACCTTTTATTAAGATGGAATTGGGATTTCATGTTCACCTCAATTTCTCTGGATTCAAAGAAGAGGAGCTAATGCTATCTTAATGCCATTATTTTAAACACATACTTTTTTTCTAAGGGTATATAGCAGAACAGCTCTTTCACTGCAATCTATTGAAAATCCTCAACACAAGTGTTTGTTAAAATAAAAAAAAAGAAAAGAAAAGATAAAGAGAATTTTTATAAAACTTAATTGCGCCTTAGAATCTTACACATTTCTACACTATTTCTTTCCATACTTAAATATTCAAAATATTGGGGCACCTGGGTGGCTCAGTCATTAAGCGTCTGCCTTTGGCCCAGGTCATGATCCCAGGGTCTTGGAACTGAGCCCCACATCGGGCTCCCTGCTTGGCAGGAAGCCTGCTTCTCCCTCTCCCATTCCCCACTGCTTGTATTCCCTCTCTCACTGTATCTCTCTCTGTCAAACAAATAAATAAAATCTTTAAAAATAAATAAATAAATATTCAAAAGATTTTGAACCCCTTCATATAAAAAGTGCTATGTGACATTAAAAAATGAATAGGATACAGTTCAATTCCTTGAGCTGCTCACAATTTACTTACAGAGAACATATATACATCCAATCACAATACATGTCAGAACATGATAAGGCCTAAAATCATAACTGATTAAGATATAATGTGATTTGATAAAATAAAAAGATGACTATTGAAAGGATCATATTTCTTTTCTGAGTTATGGAGTTATGACAGCACACCGTAAATATACTTTTCAGGTTTTCCCCATTAGGTCTTAAAATATTTCACTTTAGATTTATAATAGTCTGGAAAGACTGCTGTTGTATCACTGTGAATATTGTAAATTATTCATGAATCAGGATTTTTTATGTTACACTGCAGTTGTGATATTGTCTGAAATATGGCAATAATTAATCTCTTACAAGTCACAGGTCTTTTCCTATAACCCTTTCAGTGTCATTTTCTTTATGTCTCAGTCCCATATTTTAAACCAGTATGTCATATCTTGCTTTATGCAGGTAAAGGGCCATGATCAATATTTGTTGATATTTTTGATTGTCATATAATCACTAAATTATATTAATTTTAATGACTGAAATTTTGACACTTCAGTTTGTGTTAATTTTTTTTCAAGTATCTCTTAATCCTGCTTTCCTTTAAGATCCTCATGAGCAAATGGCTAAGTGTGAATTTTGCTTATAGACTTACTCTTCCACATACTTATATCACTGCCAAATATATTAAACAGTTTTCTCTGAAGACATATTATATTACATACACAAATGATGTTTTCTCTGATCAGTTGGTGAACATTTCTCTTTCTCACATAGCTTCATATTTCTAGTTAAAGTTCCATTTTCCCCCCCCAGGCAACATAGAAGATAGAGTTTATGCTCTCTCTCAGTTGCCCATCATCCATATCAAGAAATCACATACTTAATTTTCAAGGTATTTTATACCCTGGAATATACTTTTATGTTAAGTAATACAAATGACTTTGTAAGTACATTATTCTAGAAAACAAAGATTGATAAATTTAAGAAATCTTAATGCCAAAATTGAGGTGGCTATAGAGAGCAATAAATTTTATTTTAATATTAAAATTTAAATTTTAATATTAAAATTCGGTTGCCATAGTTGAATAATTCAAGACTCCCAACACACATTTTCTCTTGATTAGTAACAATATAAAAAACTACTGAGCATTTCCCATACACTGTAATTAACACTCAGAAAAGATTAGAGAACAAGCCTGAAATGTTCTGTCTTATTAAAATGGGAAAAACACACACTAAAGAAAATATTACATACAATTAGTCATATATTTGCAACTGTGCAAAGAAGAAATGTCTTTTAAGCTGAAACCAGATGGATAACTAGGATTGAATGAGCAAAGATTTGGAGATAGGAGGAAGTAAGGATTCTAGACATAGAACATCTGGGGAGGTTGAGAACTGAATGAGAACATTAATATCAAAGACCAAAAAGAAACTTAAAAAGAGTGAATCGTAGAACAAAGATGATTCTCACAAAGTGAGTTTATATAAAAACAATGGCCATATCATGTGACACATATGTTCATGATTTTGGACTCTACCCGAAGGATTTTAAGTTGGGGAGGGTAACATCTCAATATTGCTTTTAGTTACTATGTGGATTATAAATTAATAATTTGCTTAGCCATAGCGTGGGCAAGCAGATGGACACTAAAAAGTAAAATTCTTTTTTCTTTTTGTTTTTTAGGAAGAAAATTTCTAAAAGCTGGTGGATGAGTACAAATTTAGAAAGATGGAAATTTTGAGATAAATTCCTTAGTTTCTGGCATTGTCAACTCAAAGGAACTGCTTTTTACTGAATTGAGGAACACCAGAAAAAAAAAAAAAAACTTCATTTTACAAAAAAGGTCTAGTATTATTTTTATTACATTCCTATTTTGAGGAACAAATGAAATCTCAAGAACAAATTTATTAGATCAAAATATTTATTGATTAGCTATTGAATGTTGGAGTTGGAGATACAGAAAACATACAAAATAGTTCTCATGGAGGTTATAGTAAAGTGAGAGGAACAAACAATAAAAGAGCAAAGAGTAGTAGGATATAAGTGCTATAAAGAAAAATTAATAAGTGATTCAAGGGAATAAAGGCTAAAGTAATAGCTGTTTTAGAGAAGGCAGGTCAGAGAAGGCCTCTGAGCAGGCAGCTTAGGAACAAGTTATGACTGTGTGTAGGGAGTATGAGCATTCCAGAGATCAAAGTAAATGCCTTGAAATGATGAGTCTGTGGATGGAAATAGCTGACTTCAGAATAAAGCTGATTTGAGAATTATTGGCTTATATCTTATCTTACTTATATCACAAGTTCAGGCTTGTGATTAAATGACATGTTCCAAGGATTAAGCCTGAAAACTGATTTCTGATACATTTTCCTAGTTAATGTCATAATTAGTCTCAAAAGTGTTAAAGTTTTTCAAGATAAATATTATAGTTACTCCTTCATTTAAAGTTCTGCAAGAAGGCAACTATGAGATATTTTGGGGGAAAAAAAAGCTCTTTAGAAAATTATGGCCTCAATTATTAAAGCACACTCTTCCCAAGGCAGGCCATGTAACTTTGTTGTTAATTGATTTTTTTTTTTCCACAGTAGGAAGTGGTGTCCTAGACTGTCCTGTACTGGTTTAAAACATGGATTCAGTCAAGATCTGGAACAATTTTCAGGCATTAAGGTGGTGTTCCTAGTCTCTGGCAAGGTGGAAGGGCCATGACTCTATGACCAAAGGGTTCGGGTAGTTTTGGATTTCAAAGTTCTTGAGCACATTCACCAGATACTATCATTCAAAGTATTACAGCCTCTATCTAGACATAAACTAAGGTGGAAGAGGCTTCCTATGCTGCCAATTCAACATTATCTGAAGTCTGGTTTTCATATAGTTAGATTCTATTGCTCTTCATCACAGTGTGAATATCTTACTGGTGTTGTAATAATCTAGCAATATCTGCTCTGAAACCCTAAAAAATCTATGTCTCCTTCAAAACTACCATAAATCAGATTTCTTTTATTTTCTAGTTCTATTAAAGAACCCCTAAAAGTAGGTCATGATTCTACTACCACCTTAAAATCCAGATACAGGATTCAACTGTGGGGGCATGGTAGAGACAGAATTACTAATCTATGACCATGCTCACTTCTCTTTCAAAATCTTTTCCCCTCCTAAACATTTTGGGGACTGTACTTCCTTTTTGAGCTTAGGAGATTTTTCTCAGGAAAAATTCTGGATAGATATATCATGTAATTTTTTTTTATTATGAAAGGGGGGAAGGGGTAGAGGGAGAAGGATAGAGAGAATCTTAAGTAGACTCCCTACCCAGCATGGAGCCCAGTGTGGGGCTCCATCTCACAACACTGAGATCATGACCTGAGTCAAAAGCAAGAGTTGAAAGCTTAACCAACTGAGCAACTCAGATGCCCTTATTGTCTACTTTTAAAGCATTTCTCCTTAAATATTGGTCTTTGATATTTAATTTTATATTAACACAAAGAAGAATGTTGTGGAATAATTA
This sequence comes from Nasua narica, assembly GCA_028533885.1. Classification (NCBI taxonomy): domain Eukaryota; kingdom Metazoa; phylum Chordata; class Mammalia; order Carnivora; family Procyonidae; genus Nasua; species Nasua narica. The sequence goes on along the minus strand of CM052810.1, from coordinate 33,426,338 downwards.
TATGATATTTTATTTATCTTTTTTATTTTTATTTTTCCCACTTATCCTTCTGAACAAAGTTATTATAGATGTAAGACATGAGACTTCAGGGTAGTGTTGTCAGAAAAGACCAGCAAACAAATATGGTGCATATTTTAGCTTCAAAAGCCACCATCCAAGTTTGAAACAGAAATGATTAAACATGCTATAAAAAGGCACAATACAATATTGTATTTAGCATGGTTACAAAATAATATCCTCAAATTTTGGAGGAGTATATTAGTTTTCAGAGAAAATAACATAGTAAGATATGAATATGTAGGCACCAATTCCTGTTAATATTTGGCTTTAGTATGAGAGTCAGAGGCCACTAAGGAGCCCTCCTATAGCCTCTTACCTTAAGGGAAAAAGAATGTACATCTTGATTTAAGTGAAGCCCAGGTAACCAGGAAGAATTTAGCAAATTCTCCCTAGTTATCATGGTATAGCACCCTAGACCAGTTGGGGTAGGTGTTTTATTAGGTGAGTTGAGATAAAACTCTTCTTATTCTCAAATTATGCTTAAGTTCTGTCAAGCTCCAGAGTGGTATGGTAGAACACTAAGAATTTTCTGTAGCCCCAACTGTATTAAAAATATTATAAAAGAAAATTATAGAGGGTATGTTATTAAACATGCTGGAGTTCCTAAAGTTGGGAATAGAGTATGTGCCAAGGATAAAGGAAGGGAATGCTGTTTTCAGAGGATCCACACTACGAGGCCAAGGGACTGTTGAGTTCATGCCTGTGGATAATCCAATTGCCATTTCATTTAGAAACATATTTATCTATGCTGAAGAGCAGACAGGATGGATTCCATCTGAAGTTAGGGGATACAATAGCATTGGGACTGAATAGGACAGAAACAGGGCCTTCCCATTTCAGTCACCATTGCAATGGAATCTGCATAATACATCATTGTCTTTGGAAAAAGAGAAATGCACCCTTTATCTAAATTACTTCTGAGACATTCCTAACATAGACTATATGGTGTACTAAGTCACAAAATCTAGAGCGATTTTTAAAAATTAGAAATTAAAAAAAAATTAGAAATTATGTAGACCTAATAAATTTGTAAGATAATAAACAGTTAAAGGAACACTTACAGCAAAACACAAAGAAATGCAATATCTGGGGTTCCTGGGTAGCTCAGTGTGTTAAGCATCTGCCGTTGGCTCAAATCACATTCTCTGGGTCCTGGGATTGAGACCTGCATCAGATTCCCTGATCAGTGGGGAGTCTGCTTCTCCCTCTTCCTCTGCTTGCTGCTCCCCCTGCTGGTGTTCTCTCTCTCTCCTTACTCTCAAATAAGTAAATAAAGGGGCGCCTGGGTGGCTCAATGGGTTAAAGCCTCTGCCTTCAGCTCAGGTCATGATCTCAGGGACCTGAGCTAGAGCCCCTCTCAGGGTCCTGGGATCAAGTCCACATCAGGCTCTCTGCTCAGCAGGGAGCCTGCTTCCCCCTGACCCCCCCACCTGTCTCTCTGCTTACTTGTGATCTCTCTCCTCTCTGTCAAATAAATAAAATCTTTTAAAAAATAAATAAATAAAAATCTTTTAAAAAAGCAATATCTAAGAGATGATAAAAATAATTTTACAGGTGGAGATATATATACATATAGTTTCTTATGTGCATATATGTAAATATACATTCATATATACATATACTTACATATGTGTATCTCTCTATCTAAATAGTCATAATATCCAAAATGAATCTTCACATAATATTTAATCATAGTTGTTATTACAGGTTATTTGGAAATAATTATAGCACTATGTATTGAAATTCAAAATTTAGAAAATTTACTCACTAGAAAATGAGAACCAAAATTTTTCTTTAGTAATAACAAATAATAATATTGATAGTACTGATGATGTCTATCAATTAATCAACAGAAAAAAATGAGAAACAATAGAAAATAATTCTAAGGGGGCACCTGGGTGGCTCAGTGAGTTAATGCCTCTGCTTTTGGCTCAGGTCATGATCTCAGGGTCCTGGGATTGAGTCCTGCATCAGACTCTCTGCTCAGAAAGCTTCCCCCTCTCTCTCTGCCTGCCTCTCTGCCTACTTCTGATCTCTCTCTGTGTCGAATAAATAAATAAATAATCTTAAAAAAAGAAAATAATTCTAGGAAAAAAATATCTTAGATATTATTGGTTACCTACAAAACATCCAGTCTTTACCATAATAGCAGAGGCTTCAGCTATCTTTCTCTTCCTTAGGAACTCTATGCTTCCCAAAAAAATTGACTTCGGGACCAAATGGGGGCGATTAATATGAAGCATTTCCAATTCTTTTCCCACTTATTTGTTACAGAATGGATACATGCCAATTCTAGGCAATAAAATGCTAAGAAAAGCCATAGGAAAACATGCATTTTTTTTTTTTTTTTGGTCAGAATACTACTGCAAGAAGAATAATACTGCTTGCAATGGTTGTAATTGCCCTTGCCATTGTCATTGCCATTGCCATTGCTACAATGTAGGGAATAAAGGGACCACTAATAGTGTAGGATGGAAAGAACTTGGTTTCTTGATGAAATCTTTAAGTCAATAAATCAATCAGCTTGATTGTTACTAATTATCTAGAATTCTTAAGAGATATAGTATATTTTCCTTAGAGTCTAAATAATTTTGAGGCATAATTTATTTTCAGTCAAAAATAGTCTAATTATCATCAAAGAAAATAATAAAATCAAGGTAAAATTGACTAGAGAACAGAAAAATTATAAATGTGCACAATAGGCAGAGATGTGTAATAAACAATACAAATAAAGAACTAATTAGAATGACATGGAAAGGAGAAAGATATTTTTTAAATGCCCAAGTTGAGATGAAGGGAAGAAACAAAATTAGGTATAGTAGGAATAAAGCAAAATTTAAAGTTATTCACGAGTGGACAAATAGGATAAATAATTAAACCCATGAAAAAAATCATGTCTTATGTTAAAGAACCACCCATCACAAAAAAACATGGTACATATTTTTCAACATAGTTGCCTTGAAATTATCAAGTAATAGGAAATTCTGATTTTTTGAATTATAGCAGGTCATAAAAAATAAGTATTGTTTTCTGATCTTTTATTCAGAGTCCTGTAATGAACTTACTATTGTGTGAAACTTAAAAAATAATATCCAGGTTCATAAGTACAAGTGCCTTACAAAAAGGGACAAAATGGAAGCCAAGAAGAAAGAAATTCATTATTTTTCAAGATTTGTGTGATGTGAATTGCTATGTTCAACACAAGAAGTATTGGAAAAACACTAGTCACAAGTGCTAAAGAAAACAAAACTACATCTGATTGCCCAAAGGATTTTGTTTGGTTTTGTTTTGGTTTTTTGAAATGAGATGTACTGATCTGCAGAATGATGAGATTTCATTTAGAAAATTCAAACCAATTATTGAAGATTTTTAGCGGGAGGGAAGCTTGACCAACATCCATGACATGACATGGATCTTACCCAGGACAAATGTGCTTCACAGTCAAAAACTGGCAAACCACTCCTAAAGGTCATGTTGACGTCTAACTATCTATGATACTTGCTTTATCTGCTCTGTGTTGGTTTTACTAAATATTGCAAGCATATTAAGAAGATTTTCATACTGAGGACCACAGTTCCACCAAATCTGAGGATGATGGAAATCATGGCATGAATGGTGCAGGCAGCATGGCAATTATGAATTAAGCTGCCATACACACCCATGTGCAGGTTTTTGTGTGGACAGAAGTTTTCAACTCCTTGGATAAAACCAAAGAGTATGATTTCTTGATCAGATTGTAAGAGTATGTTTAGTTCTATAAGAAAATTTTAAACTCTCTTACAAAGTGACTGTTTCCTACCAGCAATGAATGAGAGTTCTTGTTGCTCTGCATCCTCACCAGCATTTGTTATTGTCGGTATTCTGAATTTTGGCTATTCTGAATAATGTATAGTATATGAATAATGTATCTCATTATTTTAATTTACATTTCCCTAATAATATATGATTGGAGCATCTTCATTTCATTTTCTTATTTACTATCCATTTATGTTTTTTTGGTGAGGTATCTGTTAAGGTCTTTGTTCCATTTTTTTAAGTGGGTTGTTTTCCTCTTGCTGAGTTTTAAGAATTCTTTGGATAATTTTGGTTAATAGTCTTTTACCAGATGTGTCTTTTGCAAACATTTTACTCCCATTTCTCTCATTTTGTAGCCTGACTTTTCATTCTCTCAACAGTGTGTTTTTATTTGTTTTTTGTTTGTTGTTTCATTTTGTTTTTTAATCAATTCTTTCATGGATCATTCATTTGGTGTTGTATCACTATACCCAGAGTCATCTAGGTTTTCTTCTATGCTATCTATGCTATCTTCTAGGATTTTCAGTTTTACATTTAGGTCTATTTTCCATTTTGACTTAATTTTGTGAAGGGTGTGAGGTCTCTGTCTAGATTTATTTATTTTTACATGTAAATGTCTACTTTGTCCAATGGCATTTGTTGAAAAGACTGCTTTTTCTTCATTGTGTAGCCTTGCTCCTTTATCAAGTATCAGTTGACTATCTTTATATGGGTCTATTTCTCTATTTCTTATTCCATTCGATTGATCTGCTGGTCTATTCTTTTGCAACTATTCCTGCACACATGCTACACTATCTCTGCAGTTTTATATTTAGTCTCAAAGTTGAGTGATGTTAGTCCCCCAACTTTTTTCTTCAAGTGGTGTTGACTATTCTGAGTCTTTTTCCTCTCCACATAAACTTTAGAATCAGTTTCTATAGGAAAGTTAATTGACTTCTGTATATTTTGTATATTAACCTTGTATCCTTCAACTTTGCTGTAATTGCTTATTAGTTTTTTTTTTTAAGTCTTATTGCATTAACTAGTACTTCTACTGCAATGCTGAAAAGGAGTGGAGAGAGGGGACATTTTTGCCGTGTTCCAGATTTTAGTCGAAAAGCTTCTATTTACCCACACATTAATTTTTAAAGTCCAGAAATCTGTAATTGCTCTTCTGGTTAAACTATGAATCATTGTTTTTCTGTTTCTAAACTTCAAACTACATAATTTATTTCAAAGAATAAAATAATCCACAATTTATGTTGAAATATTTTTTCTACATTGACAATTTAAATCAGATTATCATTACAACTTTTATTTTTACTTTAGGCATGCACTAATATTAAGAAACTTGAAGTAGACGAAAGCACAATTTCATCTATATAATAATCACTTAATAAAAAGTGTACAGGTCCTATAAGGAAATCAAACTGAAAGATATATATTCAAGAATTAATATGTTTACTATTTAAAGATCTCTTTTTATTAAAAAATATTGTCTGTGAACTAGCATCTCAAATGTGACTTTGACTTATCATTCTTTCTCCTTATCAAAGAGTTCTTTGGTATTTAAACAAATTTTTTATGTTTTCTTAATATATTTAGCATAGATTTGGTATTAGAAAGACTTAAAACTTGGATATTAATTACTTTGATTTTCTCCATGATAAGACACAAGCAAAAGAGAGTTAAGAGATTTAAAAATTCCTATAGATCTTTAACACACATACATACATTGTGGTACATATAAAATTGTTACTCTTTAATTTAAAATTGAGAAGCTTTTTAGAAGTTGATATTTTAACAAAAAAGGAAAAGAAGTGTTAAAGACCAGGGGCACCTGGGTGGCTCAGTTGGTTGAGCAACTGCCTTCGGCTCAGGTCATGATCCCGGAGTCCCAGGATCGAGTCCCTTATCGGACTCCCGGCTCTGCGGGAAGTCTGCTTCTCCCTCTGACCTTCTCCCCTCTCATTCTCAGTCTCTCGCTCTCTAATAAATAAATAAAAATCTTTAAAAGAAAAAAAAAGAAGTGTTAAAGACCAAAGAAACCAAAGCTATTACTCTGTATCTCAAGACACAGTTTTAAAAGAATGATTCAGCAATATGGTGATGGATATTGAGGAGGGCACATATTGCATGGACCACTGGGTGTGGTATATGAATAATGAATCTTGTAACACTGAAAAAATAAAATAAAAGTATTTGGAAAAAATATCCACTATCAAATAAGAAATGAGTTCAGTTGAAAGTTATCCCACCGAAAAGAAAAATAAAACTGTGTATCAGGATGATTACAATGAATGGAGTGGCATAACTTCAAGTGCTAAGAAATCAAGTTCAATAAAATTAAGTAAACCAAAGTTCAAAGGTTTAGCTTCAAATATCTATATTTGAGGCTATGAAACTGGACAAAATTTCACAAGAGCAGGCTTTTTCTTTTCTTTTTTTTCCCTTTTTTTTGGCAGAGTAGTTTTCAGAATTTCAATCTTTTATTAGGGAAATTCAACACTTTTTGCTAGTTTGTCAATGTATACAAATCGATATCAACAAAATTGAAAGAAAGCAGCATTCTATTTAGGTTTTTGAAAGTTTTAAATAAGTCAGTTTATGACTCTGAGAGCATCATTCTTTAAAAGTAACAGCAAAGTATATTAATAAAGATTCGCAAATATATTGTTTTTATTGTGTTAAATCATATTGTGATATTTTATGCCTGCAATTATGGATTTCATAATAAAGGAATGAACAATTTCCTAGAACAAAATTAATATAAGAACCAATGTGAGCTTTAATATAGATTTGGCCTAGTCATCTATGAAACTAAAGCCTTTGAATATGGGGAATATATTTTTATTTTATTATTTTTTTCTTATTTTTAATGATTTAGATATATGAGACATTGGATATATATATTTGTTAAGAAAATATTGAATCAATAAATGTTTTAGTTATTTAGTAGTTTGTAACAGTAAAAGTTCAGAAATGCCAATGTCAGTTCATGATAGAATTTTTACTATTTAGAAAAAGAAGATATTCAACTGAGTTTATACACATAAAGGGTTTGCAATGCTTTTCTAAGATTATATTACATACATTACTTATTTTTAAGAATTTTTCTCTTTGGGATAATGTTTAATGAAACTTATTTTTCCTGCCTCTTGTTTTATTTCACTATATTAGAGTATTATTTCCATACAGCATTATTTGGGAAATTATTTTTTTTAAGTTAATGGAAAGCTGATAATTATACTGAGCTGTAAAAGGAGGTGCAACAAAAAGATGACCATTGGATGATTTTGCAAACTTTCAGTGATGATGATTAGAATAATTTAAATGGAATTCTAGGGATGGATACCTAGAAAAAGTGGCTCTATAAGTGAGGCTGAACATGAGAAGACAGAAATAATGCATAACAGCTTCAATAGATTTTTCTCTAAACTGATAGCACCCAATAATAATGTATCACTCATATGTCTAAATCCAGGAATATGCTGTGTATTTTTTGCATATTACATGTTTTCAAAAATATCTTTGAAAACTATTAATTCATCAATATGCTATGTTTTGTATAAAACCTAATTATTTTTAATTTATTATAACCGTGTAATAATAGTCCTGATTATACTTATAATATGGAATATTTTTTTCTCTTCTTGCTAATAGAGTTGGGAAATTTAATCAATGGATTGCTTACTTAATTTTCTGTTTATGTTTTAAAAAGCTTATTCTTGTCAAGGCATATTGTACATACCTAGATCTTTAAATTTATGTGTTTATCATCATATTCATCTTCTTATACCTATTATCCTGTATTTTTATTATATTACACAGCTTTTCCTATTGTTAAGTGCATTTCCTATAAATAGTACTTATATATAAGCTCTATATATGTATGCCTTTTTAATATCCTGTGTACTTATTTTCTTCTATTAACCTTACTAATCTGTCTCTACATTTTGGCTTTATTGTTCTTCACATTTCTTAGTATTATGCATTTAGATTAAAAAAGGAAAGACTAAAATTAAGGCTATGCATTCTTTTAGAATGCATCTGGTGATGTATTCCAATAATTCTTTAATGCAACATTGCAGATCGTTCTATCCATGATAATAAGACTTATGTAGTATTTTTCTCCAATGGCTTGGTTATTTTAAAATCACTAATGATTTGTTATTAGTTCTTTTACATTAAAATCAGGAAATGTATATTGTGAAATATCCATTCAGTAAATTGAAATTTCCATTGTAGAAGTATACATAATTTTTTCACATGTTCTATACACATGACAGAAGACAGATAGATAGGGATAGAGATATCTTATATTTTACAATGTTCAACATAAAATAAGTACTTGAAAACCTTAATTTTATAACCCTGAACTCCAGAGGCTTTTTATTTTATCAACAAGTATGATATTATAAGACGATCAGATAAATCACTATTATCTAGAGTCCATAGAAAGATTACTAGTTCCATAAGTGATACTTATGGACTACAGTAATACTTTCCAATAATATTCTTATTTTATGAAGACTTGTAGTGCACTCATATACTCACAATAATCTCAGACAGTATGCTGAATTTAAATTGAAGTAGTTAATTTTTTGTCAAAATATCTACTATTCAGGGATCATGTGATATTACATTTGTGTTTTCAAGGTTTCAAGAACATGAACTTTAAATACACACAAGAACATAAGGAAGGTAGTAATTTTTTTTTTTTTTACTTTTTATTGACTTAATGGTGAAGGACAGCCAAGTGATAACTATTGAATATTTTTCCAATTACTAAAAGCTGTTCTTTAACACCTTTTCTTCTGCCAAAAAAATTTAGTAATCAACAACATGCTTGAGTACAAAATTAACAAGGAACCAACACAATGAGTAATATTTATGTGCATTCACAATACATAATTCTGTTACATTTATTTCAAGGATATTTTAAGTAATATTGATTTTTCCCTTGTTGAATCATATTATTAATGTTCACCAAAATAAAGAGACTGTATTGTAGGTGATAAGAAGAGTAGTTGAATAAATATGATGACAGATTTATTTCATGTCATCAGAGAGGTCTCACAATTTATATTTGACTGTATTAAAAGACAGCTGATGGGTCAAGACTGATGAGACCTGAGACTTGACTATTGGTTTAAGAGTAGTGATGTCACTGATGACCTAACTAAGCACTATCAATACAATGACGAAGGGGCCAGCCTCATTCGAAGTGGTTGAAAATAGAATAAGAAGAGAAAAATAGAAGGTAGCAGTTTTGGTAGCATCTAGAAGATTTGTTGTTTGCATAGAGCTGAGTGTAGTGCAGAGAATGGCAAAGATTGATCATGGGGTGGTTTGTTGTTGCAGTTGTTTTAATTTTAAGATATATACACAATGGAATAGTATTCTGCCTTAAAAAAAAAAAAGAAAATTTTGCCATTTGTGACAACATGGATGAAACTATTATGTTAAGTGAAATGAGAAAAACAAAGGAAGAAAAACACTGCATGATGTCACATAAATGTGGAATCCGAAAAAGTCAAGCTCATATAACCAGAGAGTAGAATGGTGGTTGCCAGGTACTGTGGAGTACAGAAAATGAGGAGCTGTTGGTGAAAAGGTACAAATACTCAGTTTTAAGATAAATTAAGTTCTGGGGTCTAAGGTACAGCATGGTGATTGTAGTTAATAATACTATATTGTATACTTGAAACTTGCTAGGAGAATAGATCTTAAGTGTTCTTACTATATATACACACACACACAAAAACTATATATAGATTTTTGCCAATAATTCCTCAAAAAAACTAGGAAAAAAATTTAAAAGTAAACAACTTTTTTTTTAAAGATTTTATTTATTTATTGGACAGAGAGGAGAGAGATCACAAGTAGGCAGAGAGGCAGGCAGAGAGAGAGAAGGAAGCAGGCTCCCTGCTGAGCAGAGAGCCTGATAGAGGGCTTGATCCCAGGACCCTGAGATCATGACCTGAGCCGAAGGCAGAGCCTTTAACCCACTGAGCCACCCAAGTGCCCCAAAAGTAAACAACTTTTTATTAAATAAATAGTGAGAAGCTCAGAGTGAATAATACGATATTGCAGAAAACAAACTGGTGAACTGTCAACATGAATTCTTGGAGTTGCGTAAAGGAGATGCAATTTTTATGAACACGTGATGGTAAAGATTTTTCCAGAAATACAGTTAATTTGATAGCGGCAGGAGAGACTGTCATTGTAGGATCAGATGCAGATGGATATGTGTAAAGAATGGGGCTCACAGATGTCTCCTGAGTGTTTCATGCCTGTGTAAAATAGGTGGCAAGGTCATCAGTAGTAAAAACTCAGCAGAGATCTAAGGAAAGAAATTAATCCCTTAAAAATACATAGAGACTTGGGTAATAAAGAGAAGTAAGAAAGTAAAGGGGCTGGGTAAATTCCAGTAAAACATTAGGACCCAACATAAGTTACCGTGAATTTAAAATCTGTTCATTAGGAGTGCCTGGGTGGTTCAGTCAGTTAAGCATCTGACTCTTCATTTTGGCTCAGGTCATGACCTCAGAGTCATGGGATGGAGCCCCACATCAAACCACACCTGTATTGCCTCAATGCTCAACAAGGAGTCTGCTTCTTTCCCTCTGCCCTTCCCCCTGCTTTGAACATGCTCTTTCTCTCTCTCTCAAATAAATAAGTCATATTTTAATATATTATATTAATATATATTTATATTATATATATAATATAATATATATATATTATATATAATATATATTTAAATATATATATTTAAAGATTTTATTTATTTATTTGAGATAGAGGCAGTGAGAGAGAGCATGAGAGGGGAGAAGGTCAGAGGGAGAAGCAGACTCCCCGTGGAGCTGAGAGCCTGATGTGGGACTCAATCCCAGAACTCTGGGATCATAACCTGAGCTGAAGGCAGTTGCTTAAGCAACTGAGCCACCCAGGCCCCCTCAAATAAATAAGTCTTAAATTAAAAATTTATTTTTAATTTAATTAAATTTAAATTTAATTAATTAATTTAATTAATTTAATTTAATTTTAATTTTAAAATTAAATTAAAAAAATTTTAATTTATTACTATGGCTTTGAATTTTACTCTAACTATATTTACATATAGGGTTAAAGGTATAGAATAGTGTAAGATTGGATTTTGGTTTATTCAAAATAGTAAAATGAAGTAAAGGGGACATGGGACTTAAGGTCATATGAAAGTTTCTGATAGGGTTTTAGATTTTAGCAGTTTGTATATCAGGATAAGTGAGTTTGAGTCATAGGATACAGTGTTCAGAGGTTGGAGTAACCAGAATGAAAATCATGATAGATTGCTAACTTAAGATGTAAACATGGGCTCAAATAACTGAGATAGTGTAAAAGACAATAACACAAGAGAAAAAAAGTTCAAGGTACTGAGATGGCAAGTAATTGGTAATATTTATGTAATAATAATATTATTGTTACTCAGAGAATTATAATAGGAATACTGTTGAAGAGAATGGGAGTGGATCCAAGTTCATATATTTTATTGTAATATCTGTAAAGGGACAAACTAGCATTTTTTTTCTATACTGCTTGTTTTGGTATTAGTATAGTCTGTTCTTGTAATACTGTGGTAAATGTATTATGCTATGACTATATATTTTTTTAATTTTATTTTAGTTTTTCAGTGGCTATGACTATCTTTTAGTGTTGTATTTACTGTTGGGCTGTAGTTCTCGTGTGGTAATGCAGTGAGATATAAAGGGGAAAAATGGTGATTTCTTCCTTCTTTTTGGACCAATAGCATCTCTTTTCCTGTGTCATTAGTACTGAGACTTCTTTTGGGGTTTTTGGCAACTTCTCAATTAGTGACATCCCAGGAGTATAGATCCTTGACTAAAGCTATCATACAAAAACTCATAAATACACACCAATCAAACCACGAAAAGACACTCCTTCCTCATTTTTGCTGACAAGTGTCAATTTTTCCATTTCTCTAAACAGAGATGGTTTCTCCTGGATATTTTTCTACCCATGCTTGCTTACCAGCTCCAGGACTCAGGCCTATCATTGAGTCAAAGCTGGAGGAAAACAGTAACAAAACTAAAAAAAAAAAACAAAACCCAGTGTCAAACAAAACTTTCAAGTTTTGACTTCATTTTTAATCTGTCTGCACTTATTTATTTTTCGCAGTCCTCATATAGTTGTTCTTTGTAGTCTGTCCAATGCTTTCAATTGTAATCTGTGGGGAAATGAGACTCCTGTAGGTTTACCTCATCTTTATCAGCACTAGAATTCTGACATTGCATCATTTAATTGATAAAAATAAATATGTATCATTCAAAGAAAAAAATCACAAGCAATATTGGAAGATCAGTCTAGGTTTCTATGAAACAAGTTTGCTGATAAATAAAAAATTATGCTATTTATGGCTAAAAAACTAAACTGTATTTCTAGTATAATTTCAGATTAGATTATGGATATATATTATAATCAGTAAATTATCTTAAGTACAAAAATAGTATAATAAATATAATATTCTCTGACATTTAGAAAATTAAAGTTCTATTTGCATTAGTTTTTGTATAACTAATTGTGTGCAAAACTGAATTATGTTTTCCCTCAAAGTATTTCATTAGATACTAAATCCATATTTTCTTTTGCTCACTATAATATTTCAAAATACTAATAACTATAATAAAATAAAATGGAAATATCCCATAGTCATTCCTATAGGAGAAAAAATATATATAACACTCACAAGAAAAAATATTTTCTTTTTCTACAATAGTTTCAGAATGAAAGGAAAAAAAATCATACCTTTTGTGAAGTGAAATCTGTTGTTTAGGTAGTGTACCACTATTTTTTTGTTTCAGTACCTGATAATGTTATAATATATTTTTTCCTTAAATTTGGTAGCTATCCAATTTAAGTAAAAACAGCCAACACTGAATGTTAATTAGTTTCTATTTAAAACCAAATCATGAGAATGTGTGTTCAGTGTATGTGTATGTGCGTGTGTGTGGAAAGGGAATAATTTGATGTTGCAACAAAAATGTCCAAGTGCCCCAGGCCAAAGATAAACAGTACAGTGACAAGAGTTCTGTATCATTCAATGTCATATTTGCCTTGGTTGCAGCATCTCATTAAAAGTCATATAAATTATTGTCCAGTTTTACTTCAATGGTTGGAAATAAATTACTTGCACATCTCTTGTGGATTAAGTTATCTCTATGCGTACATATAAATCATGGCAAAAGAAACCAAATTACTCCCTAAATGCTCATAGATTCATATTCTTCATTCATAATAACGTGCATTTCATCTATAGACATTTAATAGTGTAGTACAGTTAATATGTTTCAAAGATGACCCTATAACACTCAGAATTATTAACTACAACAAATCTGAACAGCAATTCAAGGCTGCCAGTTTCTTGGCAGTACAGTAGATCATTTTAATACAGGATATACCTGATAAGTTTCAGCTGCTCTCTACTTTTAAAGGCAATTTCCTCTGCCCCCTTTCTTGAGGCCAATAAAAGAAAGAATCAGAATGTTAGGATAACTTTAGTTACTCTGGCACTTTAGTTTTAAACCTGTCTTGCTTCATCTTTAGCTACTTAAAATTTCTCTTCTAGTAAAGTTCCAACTTCAAATCCCACAGAGTTAGTTTTGAAAAGGTATTACAGCAAAAATTTTTATTTGAGAAGTACTTCAAGCCATGATTTCACAATAGTGTGCCTGGCAGAACTGCTATAATTAAATTTAACATTGCAGAAGGAAAATTTTAAAAACAGACAAAAACCGCTTTTAAAAATGATGCATCCATTTTAAGTTATATCAGAGGTAGGGAAATTAAATGTCTTTAAACATATTTTCATTTTTCAAAATAGCAAAAATTTAAAAAAAGAGCTGTGGAAGCTCATATTTAGTGTTTATAGAATTGCTTAAATTGCAACAAAAATTAAGGTAATAATAAAAATTAAAATAAATTTGATTTAATAGGTTCTAGGCTTCTGTAACTAGCAGAAGGTTTGTTGAAAAGAAGTCTTATATTGTAACCCAAAACAACTTAAAATAATTAGATGGTTTTGAAAGTCATATGCAATGGGAAGAATTCATTATATTATGAGCAAAGGGATTGACACTTTAGTTTAGAGTCATGCACACTGTAGATATCACACAATGGCAAGATTTACTAATTCCCATTAGTATACATTGTTAAATGTGCTTTACAATATTGGAGCATCATGGACAATGCACTATTTACAAATTCATCCCTATCCACTATTTTTAAACATATTTAACTATAAAAAATATATTATGTGAATTTTCAAATAGTGACAACCAGTTATATTGGTCATATATGAGATCATTTTGTATATATATATAAAGTATATATACATATGCATATATCTTACATTAATTTCTGTCTCTGTACACACCCTATTTCAATTGTATTTCACAAGTACAGAAATGTGTATTTTCGTACTTTAGTAATTCTGAAAATTGTCAAGATTTAAATTGATTTTGAATAAATTCCAGCCATTACTAAAAAAGAATAACTTCTAAGGAGGATGTAATACTGTTGGGCTGGCAGGCGCAATCTTCCCTCAAGTGTAAGTAATAATTATATTTGCTGTAAGTAATAATTATATGTGCTATATAGAGAGACTTTAAAATAATAATGATAAAAAATAATAATTGTAAAGAGTAGGAATGAGTCTTTTTGTTATCACTCTGTACTGGTAATTCTAAGCAACACAATAAAATATTCCACTATGACACGACAGACCACTCCTGCCAAAAAAATTAAAAACATCTCCTTAACGTTCTTTGTGGCATTTACATAAATTTTATTTTATTTATTTGAGTATACATGACACACAATGTTACAATACTTTTAGGTGTAAAACATAGTGATTTGACAAATGGATATATTATGCTATGCTCACCACAAGTGTACTACCATCTGTCACCATACAATGCTCTTACAGTATCATTGACTTTATTCCCTATGCTGTGCCTTCTGTTCCTGTGACTTAGTCATACCATAACTGGAAGCTGCATCACACACCCCCCTTCACCCATTTTGCCTATATCGCACCCCCTCATATAAATTTTAAAATAACATTTGTGATAAATCGATTTAAATATGAGTGTGATATTAACCAAATTGGAAGTACAGATGAAATGCCAAGATCCAAAAATGATACTAACAACCAGCAAGCCTGTGAAGAGCTCACTTTCCTAAGGCTCCGCTTCCAAATACCATCGCACTGAGGATTAAATTTCAACGTATCAATTTTGGGGGACACAAACATTTAGACCATAGCATTGCTTATGTGAAGAGATAGTATTTTCAATCTGAAAATATTATTAAATCATTCAGATGTTCTAGATATCTTAAATTTTAGATGCTTATAAATTTATTATTATTTATAATTTAAAAATTTGTTTTTCTGTATTAGATAAGTTTAACAAAGTCTAGATCAGCTCAAAAATATTTTAGCTTCCCTTAATATTCATCTTATGGGGAAATTCTAACAATATTTGAAATATGAATACAACCTGCAAATATAAAATTTATGATTTTTTTAAAATCTGAAATTAGCATATTTTATATTTTTCATGTTAACTTATTTCTTCTAAAGATTTTCCCTGAGAAAATTGGAATTATTCACATAGTTTCCTTTTATATCAATGATATCCTTGCTAAGTTAGAAGGTTCCATGAAAAATAGCTGTCATTATGTGGTCTATAAAATATACATCTCACAGATGCTCTCATATTCTTTCCAAAGATGAGAGAAAATGTATCTACTAATAGGCAGGCATGCTGATTTTTCTTTGGTTCTGAAGAATAATTGGGATGTCATCTCAGAATACAAAAATGTGAGGGGAATGGTGCCACTTACACAAGTAACTAATATAACTCCTGCCAACTAGGGCAATAAGAGTTAGGCAAAAATGGAGAAGGTGAGGCTTGATAGACAGGCAATGGGCTAAGCCATTCATGATGTTATAGAATGTGTTGGGTTTTCAGTTTTAATGAAAGAGTAAAGAGAATTAATTAACTCAGTTAAAACTAGGAAGTGACATGATCATAGTTCTGTAAAAGCACTATGCTCCATGTAAAATTTGATGCACTGGTGCATTAAAAGACATGAGTACATCGGTTAGGAAGATTTTGTAATGTTCCAGGTGGAGGATGAAGATAGAATGAAGGAAGGTGATACTGGTAGGGATTCTCAATTTCAAGAATGTACAAATCAAAGTAAAATTCTTTTTTAATTTATCTTTTAAAAGCACAAATATTGGGGCGCCTGGGGCCAGTGGCTCAGTGGGTTAAAGCCTCTGCCTTCAGCTCAGGTGATGATCTCTGTCCTGGGATTCAGCCCTGCATGACTTCCAGGCTCTCTGCTCAGCAGAGAGCCTGCTTCCCCCTCTCTCTGCCTGCCTCTCTGCCTACTTGTGATCTCTCTCTCTGTTATATAAATAAACTCTTTAAAAAAATAAATAAAATAAATAAATAAAATAAATAAAAGCACAAATATTACTGATCAATACTTTTTAATTTGGCAACAAGAGAATATTAGAATATATTATTTATAAGTGCATTACAGATCATAACATGGAGGAATTCTCTTCTGTGATCACTTTGTGTTTTTAAAAAGGATCAAAAACATTTTTTAAGTTTCATGGTATTATAGTATTTTATTATTCATTTCCTCTATGGAATATAGAATAATGAATCTCATGGTAGAAAGCCCCTGAGGCTATAGTACAGTCATACAGATGAAGAGATCAAACTTGTGATAATAAACTTCTCCTCATAAGAAAAAAACTTCATACTTTTTCACCAGCTTTATTAAAGTATAATTGATAAATAAAATTGTACACATTTAAAGTATACAACCTGATGATTTAATATATGCATGCATTGTGAAAGGATCATCACACTTAAGTTAATTAATACACCCATCAGAAAAAAAATTGCAGTGATCTTTATCTTCAGAATTTATAATGGTACCCTGAAACAAATATAACAAAGAAAATTAAAAAATCATTTCTCACAGTAAAA
Organism: Nasua narica; assembly: GCA_028533885.1. Lineage (NCBI taxonomy): Eukaryota > Metazoa > Chordata > Mammalia > Carnivora > Procyonidae > Nasua > Nasua narica. Next base: position 33,409,431 of record CM052810.1, on the reverse strand, counting down.
AAGTATTATTGACTAGAATAGTCATATCTGCCAATGGTAAGTAAAAAGTACATAATAATTCAAATGTGTGTGTTATTTGTCAAGGAATGTCAATCCTTTTGAACATTTAATTTATGTTAGTTTTGTTTTAAATATGATATTAACTACAAATGTTCAGTAGTCTAGTACAGTATTTTAGTTGCTACTTTTTTTTTGAGTTGTCCAACATGGATTTTCACGCAAAAGCCAATGTTAAAATTACCATTAAAAAATGTTCCTTCTCTTTTGTCTTGTCATGCTGAGAGTATAGAGAAGGTAGAAGCAGATCAAATTCCAAGTGACTGTGTTCACAGATTGATTTTTCAGATCTCTAGAGTATAGCACCTTTCTTAAACATATAAATTTCTTTTTTCTCCATGATAAATTATTTATTTATTTTTTTATCATAAAACACAAAAGAACATATATTCCTAATACGTTCAAACTCTCCAACCGATTCTGAAAAGTTCTCCCCACAGAACGAGCAGCAGAATTCTTTACTTTTATTCCTATGAATCCCTTTTTTAGGATGATTGCTTAACTTTATCCTATTTTATTCACCTTTGGAAAAATATCAGAATTAATTTCATAAAATGGAGGATTATTAACGCTTAAAAAAGCACTTACTGGGCACCTGGGTGGCTCAGTTGGTTGAGCGACTATCTTCAGCTCAGGTGATGATGGAGTCCCAGGATTGAGTCCTGCATCGGGCTCCCTGCTCAGCAGGGAGGTCTGCTTCTCCCTCTGACCTTCCCACCTCTCATACTCATTCTCTCTCATTCTCTCTCTCTCTCAAATAAAAATAAAATCTTTAAAAAAGCACTTATTAAAATTGTGGGATTTGAACAATTTCATATCATTGTCTATCAGCAAAGCATTCACACTTCTTGAAAATAAAAAAATATATATTTCTTTTCAAAAGTACCATCAGCATAGCTGTAGGCTTGTAATATATTTCATTATAATACTATTAATAAAAATAAAGTGTATTTGTAAAGTATAGTGTATCTAGAATAAGTATCAGAGTATATTTGTAGGCTTTTTATTTTTTTGCTTGTATACCATGATTTGTAATTCTGTTGCTTTGTTGGGCATATGCTCTTATTCATAAAATAGAAGTGTGTACTGCAGAGACTGATTGCAGAAGACTCTTATTTATGTTAATATTTGTTTTCCACATATAGAGGTGATAATCTATGGCAATTTTACATTAATCTCTTCTCTCCCATTAAAAATACAGGATTTAATGCTACTTTAATCTGATGATTTAGTATTACAAAATGATGTCATGTGATAAATTTATTTTATAACCTTTTTCCTTAAATTCACCAATAACTCACTTATTAGATTATTTCACTTAGTTTTTTTAAAATATTAGTTTTACTTTCTTCCCTATTTTCATTTTTTTCTTTTAAAGATTATTTTCCATATTTTAATATGAGATGACAGTATTTCTTAAAGCACACAAAGGCTATCATTTCTGATATTAGGTACTTCAACTTTAAATAATATAATTGAACCTAATTCTTTACTCAACATGTCACTTTCCTCCTTTCTTCTCCCAACAAGAAAATATTATAATTAAGTAACATTTCACTATCGTTAATGTGACTGAATGCATGGTGAAAAGAGACGGTTTTATATCACAAAATCTATGTCACATTCTCTTCCTCAAACTTTTGCCTTAAACTCCTGACAGTGCTCTGTTTTCTGTTTTCTTTTGATTTGTTTTGACTAGTATCACTTTGTTGCAAATTATAATTTTATTTGCTATAAATATAACTTATTTTCTGCCTAATTGCTTATACTTACAGGGTTATAAACTTCGTGAAGAGAGAAACTTAGTTGCTTTATTAATTTGCCTGACATGTATTTATGCTCAATATTTACTGAATTAATGAAAGCATTAGTGCTCCTCAAACTTTATCAGATACACTCCTGATGATCTACCACGTGCCTGCCATGCCCATTCACATATGAACCTAAAAATGGACAATATTTAGAATCAAGACTTGGCTTTTTTATATATGACTTAATTAATTGTGGCTTACCCACCACACTCATTAATTCAATGGAATTTTGTTGGGTGTTGTTTTCAGTTTGGTTATCTTGCAATACAAAAACTGTGAAAAAAAATATTGGAATTAAAAAAAACAATGAAACCTTTGTTTCCCGTAACAGATGCTCTAAGAAATTGTACGAAAACAAGAAAACTCTATGTTTTACAAATATCAAATATCAGGATTGGCTTGTACTCCTAATATTAGATGTATTAGCAATAAAAAATCCCTTTCATATAAATTATATTCCATTGTTGAGTACAGAAATAAGTGACAGTCTCATATCTGGACCAGTTGTTACCATAAATGTCTAGAAACTTTGACTATAAACTGTATGAAAGATTTTTGGGGGATTTTTTGTTAATTAAGATTTCTGATTATCTATAATGATTTAACGTGATAGCAAAGTAATAGTTGTGTATGCATATTTCCTTTAAGCAGAAAATCAATTGGACAGATTTCTATTAGTTAAAATGTGTAAATACATGTATGTTCACATACATATCTCTATTCATACACTTACATATCTTCTTTTCAGTATACCTGTATGCCCATAATTTCATAGACATGAGTATGTCCATTAATTCTCAAATAAGCAAAAACTTCATACGCTTTCTATATAACACATATAACACACTTTTCTATATATAAAGTTGCATATGTATGTACATATGTATACACATGTGTAGATATACATATGTAGATATATACAGTTAGTTCTTTATATATGTATGTTTGTGTATATATATTACTATTATTATTGCTAAAGGGGAAATATAGTATAAATCTTAAAAAAATGAAGTGTGATGTTTTATTCCTATTTCAGTTATTTTCTGTGTGTTATAGGGCAAGATATGACATCTATCTGTGTCGCAGTTTCATCATATAAAGAGATGATAATGGTAGTAATGGCTTGCCTCAGTGTTTGTCCTGAGAAGTAATTGCGTTAATCTCCAGAAATACTTAGTGAATTGTTTGTTAATTAAAAACTTATGGTACATATTTATTATTATTACTATTATTATTAATTTTGCCTTTCCTGATATATTAATTATAATCAGTAATATTAACATTTGGTTTACATACATACATTCTGGAGTCTTTTAACTAAGTTGTATCTATTAAGACATCCACATGGCCAACAGACTCATGAAAAGATGCTTAACATCACTCATCATCAGGGAAGACAAATCAATACTAAAATCAGGTACTACCTCACACCTGTCAGAAAATTAACACAGGAAACTACAGATGTTGGCAAGGATATGGAGAAAGCAGAACCCTCCTACACTGTTGGTGGGAATGCAAAATCGTGGAGCCACTCTGGAAAATAGTGGGGGTTCCTCAAAAACTTAAAAGAACTTCCCTATGATGCAAAAATTGCACTACTAGATGTTTACCCAAAGAATACAAAAATACTAATTGGAATGTATACATCCACCCTATTGTTTATAGTAGTATTTCTATAGTCACCAAATTATGGAAAAATTTATAAAAAAATTCCATCAACTAATGAGTGGATAAAGAAGAGGTGGTGTGTGTATGTGTGTGTGTCTGTATGTGTGTGTCTGTGTTTGTGTGTAATGAAATATTACAGTCATCAAAAAGAATGAAATCTTGCCATTTGCAACAATGTGGATGGAGCTAGAGAGTATTATGCTAAGTGAAATAAGTCAAAGAAAGATAAACACCATATGATTTCACTCATATGTGGAATTTAAGAAACAAAACAGATGAAGGGAAAAAGGATAGAAGCAAACCAAGAACTAGACTCTTTAATGATAGAGAATAAACTGATGGTTACCAAAGGGGAGGTTGGTGGGGGGATGGGTTAAACAGGTTATGGGAATTAAGGAAGGCACTTAATGCTGAGCACTGTGGGTTATATGAAAGTGTTGAACCACAAAATTATACACCCAGAACTAATATTACACTGTAGGTTAATCAACTGGAGTTAAATAAAAACTTAAAGAATATTATTTTGTCTGATCATTATATGAAATAATAAAACTATGTATTTCTACTCAGTTTTCATTAAAAAACATAGATAATTTAATATGTAGGTAGTGTTATAAATTTTAAATATGGTAGCATCAAATAATTACTAAAGCCAGATATCCCTTAGCAATATCTTTGAAACACATACATTTCCTAAAATATACAAGCATGTATAATAACATGTATGGCATATCTACAAAATGTCCTTCTTTCTGAATTAGCATATTTACAAAATGTCCTAATAACCAGCTGTTTATATTAGTGTTCTATTAATGCAGCTATTATTATTTAATATCTTATATGTATGAAATATTTTGCTTAAATTTGTGGAACTGCATCTGTCTTTGTTTTATTTCTACTTCTTTGCTTTAAAACCAATGTGACTAGCAAAAATACCTGGACTCTTTATAAAATATTTGATTACTGATCAGATTTGGGATATATAATACTATTTACTTGTTATTTATCATGATGATAGATGACATGTCTAGAGGAAAGAAAAAAACAACTAAGAATGAGACTTACCATACATTTATTTATTTATTTATTTATTCATTCATTCATTTATTTATTTAAAATTTTTTTTATTATGTTAGGTTAGTCACCATATAGCAGTACATCATTAGTTTTTGATGTAGTGTTCCATGATTCATTGTTGCGTATAACACCACACATTTAATTGAAGTGTTGAGATCTTTATGCGTTACCTCCATTACTTCAGTGTATACAGCAACTTTTCTCACATAGTGCAATGTGGTAGTAGAATTATAGAACTTTTCAAATTGTAGACTCAATTTGAAATATCAGAACTAGTGTCCCTGTGGGCCCAATTTTCTTTTCTACATTTCCCTTTTCCTGCCTGCATACCTCCCCTAGACTACGACATTTACAACACACTTGTGAAAAATAGCCACAGAACACCACAAATACAACACACATAAGGAGCTACATATAAAGAGCTTGTGTTTATTTTCTAGGTATCATAAAGCTCAACAAGTGTGGTCACAGCAGAGAAAATATACCTAAGCCATTAGTTTATCTTCCTGATTTGCAAAAGGACTACCATTTTAAAAACATTGTTTTCTTTAATGTAGATGAGCACTAATTGTCAGAGATAAAGTCAAGAAGTTGACACTTGAAAATTATGAGAAAATTTCACATTCTTTATTTCCACTTTGATCTGTTTTTAAATGTTCATTTTTTGAGGAAATTGGTAAGAACCGTTAATATGGATGTTACTGCAGGGCTTATAATTTGACATGAATACTGATCACATTCATGGATGTTGGCTACAGGACTAACATGTATGCTATTGTTCATAATGTGGAATGTTAATAGAGAACAAAGCTGTGGCTATTACTCTGAAAAGAACATAGTATTCTCCTTCTCCTAATGTATTTGTGTGCTCAATCTACCATAACAAAGTACCATACGCTGGCTGGTTTAAACACAGAAATTTATTTTCTAACAATCCCAGAAGGTAGAAGTCCAAGGTCAAGGGGTTGGCATGTTTGGTTTCTTCCGGAAAGTTTGGTTTCTTCTGGTCCTTTTTATCCTGTTTTTTTTGCATGATCTTCCCTGTGTGTATAATGGTCACTCAATCTCCTCTGTTTATAGGACATAGTCATACTGAATTAGGGCCTACCCAAATGACCTCATTTTAAACAAATTAGCTGTTTAAAGATCCTATCTCTTAATACTGTCACATTCTGAGGTAATGAGGCTTAGAACTTCAACATAGGAATTTTGGTGATGTGGAGGCACAATTTAGCCCGTAAGTATGGGCTTATCAGCCTGTGTATGTGGCCAATATTACATTATCCACTGAGCTAAGATGTCTCAAGTTGGAACAACAACAAAAAAATTAAAAGAGTGTTACACAGCAAGCAATTTGTGAGAATAGGGAAAGTAAGAATGAGTTCCGGAAGTCAGAAAGGGAGACTTACTGTTGAATTCCAGGAAAGCAGAGAGTAGAAGTCCATTGGTGCTCTTTCTATTTACAAAAAATATATATATTTGTGCTACTGCTGAAAGATTCTAGAACAAATTTAAGTTAGTTTAGACTTTCTAGTAAATCATAGCTGATGCTCAATGATTATGATAGGGTAAATATAGTAATAATCGGTAAAGTGAAAATCATATCCCATAAGTTGTAGTTCAAGCTTTTCAAAAGATTAAACAGGAAATCTCTCAGGGTAGATATGGAATTCAGAATTTAGAGGTTCTTTACAGAGGTCAAAAATACCACAGGAAACAGTAGCTCTGGCAGTCATGTCAAGTAAAGAACACAAGACTAGTTAGTTTACATGGTTGTAGTTTATATACTCCCTCTGTTAAAACAAGAATAAGCTTTCCTGGCATACTTATCTTTAAGTCTCTTATTGGAGAAGTATGAGAAATATGACCACCAAAAGGAAATTTAAATATAGATAAAGCAATTTTTTGAACAAGAATACACAAAAGATTTATGAAATAATGAATACCTTTGATCTATCTATTTGTAACCAGTTGAAAATAACTAAAGGATAAAGTAATTCAATAGAATATGAATATTTGTAATAAGAATGGTAATTACTACTAATGTCAGTGAAATCATAATACTATACACACACATATATCTATGATAATTCAGAGAGGGTCTAGCTACGTTATACTGAAAAACACTATCACTATTCTCTTTTAGAGAATAGGTAGGAAGTAGGTAGTAGGAAAAAGTAGGAGTCCACAATTAGATCGTCCAGGTTGAGCTGGACAGGTAGAGCCAGGCATGTTACTCAACCTCTCTGTGCCTTATGTGTAAATGGAAAGTATAAAGATAACTAAAAATTAAAACTAAAAATTACCTATTTCTTAGTGTTTTAGGAAGAATAGCTCAACACATGCTGCCTAACAAGGCAGACTCCCTTATTTCTAAGTTTAGTAATTTCCTCTAGGAATGTTGTTCTGACCAGAAATTCCCACTTCCCTCCCCATCTGCGCTGATAACCATTGCGTTTATTTTATAGGGCACTTAACAGATTGAATTGCAATTATGTGTTAACATGTTCATTTTTCCTAATCTCACAAACTGAAAAGTTGAGGATGGTGGTAGGCATTGAGCCTGTATGGATTGGCTTTGTATATTCAGTGATTTACACTCTGTCTACCACATGGCAGGCATTCAATAAATATGTGTTGAATAAACTCTTGAGTGTTTCAGGTGCATTATTAAGTAATAACCTGGTAGCCTAAAGGAAGCAATTTATTTTCTAGAGTCTAATGGTGTATGTGCATAATGTATCTAAGGAGCAAGTTTCATTATTGTCTTTCCCTCAAGCTGGAGATATTCTTAATAAGCTATTTTATTACTCTACTGAATAGAAAACTTCATGATCAAGGAGAGTAAATATCATTACAGAATCTGGTTCACTGACTGTGACTCAAAGATAATTAAATACTTGAAAGATCTTACTGATTTAATATACTGCAAAGAAATAAACCTAATTATTTCCTAGAGTTGTAATTGTCATTTATATTTCTACATCAATGGTCTGGTTTATTTTTCAAAGACCAGAAGAAACAAAAACCTGATGGATGAGGATTATTTAAAATAGAATTATCAAATGTTGCTAATCATAGTAATTATTTCAAATATTAATAAAATTATATTTTGTCACTTTGCTGAAGTTTAAAGAACCTAGAACCATGCTCACAGACCTGTACCACTGAAACAAATAAGGCATTATTTGTTAATTTAAAAAAAAAGAACTAGAACCATTAAGCAGGAGCCTGGAGTCTGTTCTTTTGTTGGTCACCAACAAGGTGGTAGACAACATGGTAGATGTTTGCTATAACACAACCACACCAGACAACTGCTCCAGGTTCCTCAGATTCTTAGCACTGCTATGAGTCATAGCATTAATACAGTGATTTTTCTGTATTTTATCAGTGGAAACCATTTTTAAAAGATAATTTTACAGAAATTTGATTTATAAAATAAATAAATTGCTCTTGTTAAATGGTTTTAGGGCCTTGTGTTTATCAAGTACTCATGTCCTCCAAAATGGCACATATTGTACATCCAGGAAACTTCAAATGTCTTCGAGGTGTGAAGTTTGAAAACTGGTGTAATAGTTTATATTTGATATAGTTTTTATCACAAAATTTTATTATTTTATCTACTCTATATTTTATATATATCTAATACCTTAAAATAATTTAGACGAGATTATGCCAAAAATGCTCTGAAAGTTTATATTTTCTACAAAAGACACCGTGTTGTAATGAATGCATCATTATGAAAATAGCTCATGGATAAATTTGTGTTTAACATATCAAGCTTGTACTTTTATTTACCTTTTTGAGTAAATTATATGAGCTTAGATATAACTTAAATAGAACATTTTAGAATTTCATATGAAAATTTGGTAGACATTTTCGAGCCTTATATAACAGAGCGCTATTTAGAGATTTATATGTTAGAATTTTACCTAAAAGTCCAAACCTTATATTCATATACAATTATGCTCACATTTGGAAGAAAAGCTGTGATATCAAACATTATATGTCTTCTAGGGTTCTTGGACCCAATTCCAATATAGGAGATAGATTCCTCCCCCGCCAAACACCAAGCAATTCTCAGACACCAGCAAGGTATTTGAGAATTGAACCTAATTCTGACACTCTCCACAGCAGCAGATTCCACAGATTAAGGGTTCAGTCCTACAAGACTGCCCCCAAACCCCCACTTCAGATGACAATCACAAGCCTTAGGCTGTTGCCTGTGCTGCTGCTTTTTTAGGTTTATTTATTTATTTTAGGGAGAGAGAGTGCGTCGACGTGAGTTGGATGAGGGGCAGAAGGAGGGAATCATCAAGCAGACTCCTTGCTGAATGCAGAGCCTGAGATGAGCTCTATCTCAAGACCTATGAGGTTGTGACCTGAGCCAAAATCAAGAGTCAGTTGACTGACTAACCCACCAGGCACCAACTGTGCTTCTGACCAACTTTAAATTGGAGGTTACAAGAGCATCCTCCTTAGGTTCTTTTAATTTTCTAGAGCGGCTCACAAAACTCAGGGAAACACTTACATTTACCAGTTTACCGAAGGATATGATGATGCTAATCAATAACAAGAAGAAGAGATACATAGGGTGAGATATGGGGAAAGGTAACAGAGCTGGTATGCTTTCTCTGGGCTTACCACTCTCTCTAGTCAGTCTCCATGTGTTCACCAACATGGAAGTCTCTGAATCCCATCATTTTTTTTAATGGAGTTTTCATTGCATAGTCATAATTGACTGAGTCATTGGCAATTGATTGATTCAATTTCCAGCCCCTCCCCATCCCCCTAAGCCCATGGTGGGACTGAAAGTCCCAACCCTTTAATCACATCAATTGATTGATTCAATTTGTGTATGTTACTTATTTTCCATATATTTGGGAATTTTCCACTTTTCCTTTCTGTTATTCTCATCTCTTTTAATTCTGTTATGAACTTGAGTATTTTGAAATTTATTAAAACATATTTTATGGCCCACATCTGGCCTGTGATAGCAAATATTACATGTAAACTTGAAAGTCTTCTGCTATTATTGGGCCACCTGGGTGGCTCAGCCAGTTGAGTGTCTGCCTTCAACTCAGGTCATGATCCTGGAGTCCTGGGATTGAGCCCTGCCTCAGGCCCCCTCTTTAGCAGGGAGTCTGCTTCTCCCTCTCCCTCTGACCCTCCCCCTACATGTGCTCTCTCTCTCTCTCAAACAAATAAACAAAATCTTAAAAAATATATATTATTGCTTGGAATGTAATGTTAAATATCAATGAAGTCAATTTATATGATTGTGTTTATCAAGTCTTTCATATCTTACTAATTTTCTGCCCACTTGTTCTAATAATTAGAGTGAGAGGGTGGTGCTGAAACACAGGAAATTATTCATGGATTTGTCTCACCTCCTTTCAACACTATCTGTTTTTGCTTAAGAGTAATCCTTATTTTGGATATTTTCTAAAGGCACAAATTTAGGCTAAAATTTTACTACATACACATGGCTCCCACTACTTAGCAATGTCATTGTAAAATTCTGTCATTTGGAAATTATTGTCCTTCTTATTGACCACAACTGAATTTTATAAAATCTTTCTCAAATTTCCTTTTTTCTTTTCTCTTATTTTTAAGAGGAACAATTTGGAGGATTTTGTTATATTTTATAATGCAAGAAAAGCTTTAAGAATTGTATTATATCCAAGAATGTGTTATATCCAAAGTCTAGCTTTATTCTTCCAGTCAAGGTGACCCCTAGAGTATTATTTATCTCTCATAATGATAGAAAAGAACACAATCATTGATATAACCTTCATTCAGTCATTCTTTCTGATAGTTCAATTATGATTAACTACCAGGAATTATAAAAGAATTATGTTTTCATATAAATTTATTTTCCTATAATATGAAAGTTGTGTTATATTTGTTAATTTATATTATTTTATTCTATAATGGTAATTTTTAAGAATTGCTTCTAACATAGGTTCATTCAATTTCAGTTAGGAAATAGGCCACATTTAGAACCCCCGAGTAAGTTATGTGAGGAAACTCTATACAATGCAAAGGATTTGATCACTTAAATCATTTTAATTGGTACCCTGTAGTAATAGAAACCATACAAAAGCACCTGTTCACTCAGTTTAAATATCCACAGAGTGAAATTAATTCAAAAATCAATTATAAATGTCCTTTCTATTCAATATCATATTTCTCTATTAAAATTAGAATAGCTTTTCTTTATTTCTTCAGATTTATCATTCCCTCTAACTATGCTGGACAATGAATCTCTGTGTGAGCTAGAATACAATTTAAGTTACATTTTTGAAAAATACCTTTGTTAGAGAACAGATACATTGTGTCCACTTTCTGTGGAAATAAAATTATGTTTATTGACAATACATAACCTTGAAAATTTAATTAATTTAAAAATAAATTAATCATAGTCAAAAGATGGGGGAAAGTCTTATTGCAGTTCTTTTTTTTCCACTGTGATCTAAAGAACCAATAATAGAAAGATGTTTTAATTCATTACAGTTAGTATTTAATGAAGCACTGCTGAAGTATGTTATATTAGCTCAGAGCACCACACTTAGTATCTTTTTTTTTAACGATTTTATTTATTTATTTATTTATTTATTTATTTATTTATTTATTTATTTGACACAGAGAGAGAGAGAGATCACAAGTAGGCAGAGAGGCAGGCAAAGAGATGGGGAAGCAGGCTCCCCGCTGAGCAGAGAGCCAGATGTGGGGCTCCATCCCAGGTCCCTGAGATCATGACCTGAGCCGAAGGCAGAGGCTTTAACCCACTGAGTCACCCAGGTGTCCCTGAGCTTAGTACTTTCTTGAGGTACGTGTGATGTAAAAGTTGGAGTCAGAAATATATATTGTTTTCCTTTATAGTAAGGTGGTATGAAACTGATCGAATCTTTTATTTTGGTGATTTTAAGTCAGGTGTCCTTGAACTTTAGTCTTCATGTGATTCAATAGTTGTGTTTGGCAAAGATAGAGATTCCAAAATATTACCATCAGAAACTTATTCAGTAAGATTTTTGGCTTCTATTTCAAATAGAATCCCAGGAAAGTTTTATAAAGGTGATCTTTTGATAATTTATTACCATTTCTAGTTAGTCCATATCCCTTTAGAATCACAGCTTGCAAACTTCTGTCTTGCAAAAAAATATTCTGCATTAGATATTATGTTAAATTTTTTTGATATAGTATAGAGCATGCAGTGTAGATGTTTTTCCCTAGTGGAAAGTTGAAGAAATAGAAATTTCTGAATGGTAAAACAAGTACTATACAATATCCTCACAAAGAAAAAGAGGAATCTGAGAGCTCCCTGTATAACCTGATCACAGTTATATATTTAATATCACAATCTGCCACTCAGATTTTTTGTGCAGGTGCAAATACAGCAGAGGTAATCTTACAGCCAATTTTGCTCAAAAAGTAAATCATAATATAATTTAAATATAAGTTCATCGAATAATCTTAAGTGTGAGGTCCTTTTTTTTTCCTCTAAAATTCAACCCTTTTCTAACAAATGAATTTTAAAGTCACAAGATAAATTATCATGGCATGGCCACTCCATGTTCATTGCTTCAACCTTTAAACAGAAAATTTTTTAAACATCTTTTTGCTTGTTTCAGAATTTCTCAGAATCAGGTATGTGTGTTTGTCACATGAAATTTAAGATTCTTTCTTCATTGTTTCTTGGATAATGCTGCTCAAATTGGACAAAACTACCTTACCTGAAATGAAATACAGCTGAGCCTACCAAATCTTTGTGAAACAGATGTTAAACTTTTGAGAAGAACTAATAATAAACATTTCTAGGTAAGAAAACCTTTATCCATTGTTAAATATAAAAGATGTCTATCCTCTTCAGCAAGTGTAGGTGTGTTCCAATCGTGTTCAAAGGAGATCTTAGTAAAAAAGTACAATATGTTAGGAGCTCAATTAAATCAGATCTATTACCAGGATCAAAGACATTGTTGAGTAAATAAAGAAATAGGATAGGAAGCACAGCCAGTAATAACATCTACTACTAGACAATTTATTTCTAATTCCAAGATCTTATAAATTAATTAATTTCATACACAGATATAATTTGGAAATGTGGGCACAATGGGAGTAACAATTACTGATACCCCATCTCAATTTGCCAAGAAACACGTATGTTCATTCAAGGTCTTGACCAGGAATTGACACCTCAAGACAAAGATAGAGTACATAGATTATAAATGATTCCAAAAGTAGGAAGGTAGGAAAATGCACTTCAAGAAAAAGTGAACTATCATCATATATGCTAATTATTTGGAAATACCATTTGCTTTACTATAACCTGGAAAACAAGTTGAAATGCCAATTAAAGGAAGAGTCTAAGTCAATGATTCTTTGGTTGGCATTTGAGAAGATCACATCACTTAAGCACATAGCAAAAATAACACCATAGCAAACAAAACAAAACAAAATAAAATACAGCAAAATAAATGTCCCCATAATTTTGATGACCGTAATATCTGATTTTAGAGCTTCTTTTGATTACCTTCTACCTTTCCTTAAATTCACTGTCCAGGATCCACAGTCTTCCTGAATTTTCTCCAGTATCTCCGCTCTGGTTTTGCATCCATTTTTTACCCTTCTTCCTTGGTAAAACAAATTCTCTGTGTCTATTATGCTAAACAATTTGGTTATTCTCAATTCATATTTGCACATGCTAAACTTCTAATGCACTGGGAAAATAGGATTCTTGCCACTTAAAGTCAATTTTGTTTCTGTAGATTAAAAACAGTAGCAACAGGGGTGCCTGGGTGGCTCAGTGGGTTAAGGGCTCTGCCTTCATCTCAGGTCATGATCTCAGGGTCCTGGGATCAAGCACCACATCAGAGTTTCCGCTCAACTGGGAGCCTGTTTCCTTCTCTCTCTCTGCCTGACTCTTTGCCTACTTGTGATCTCTGTCAAATAAATAAATAAAATCTTAAAAAAAAAACCAGTAGCAACAATTCTAGTGATATATATTGACATTTACTGACTCCTGTCCTAGCTCTCATCCTTATAATCAAGAGAGGTCCTAACGTAAAGAGAAAGTTTTTTTCCTACACATGATTCTCTAAGGTGCATATTGTATGAAACCGAACTCTAACTTATTAACTCATTCTTAGTCAAGAAGAGAATCTCATATATGATACCTAGGATAATTTCTCCTCTTGTGTTTTACCAAATAATTCAAATACTCACTTGTTATGGTATGAAATTATTATTGTGATGATCAAAACCTAAGTTCACAAATTCTGACTTAAGTTTGAAATTCTAAATTTGTAGGAAATTAGTCTAATAGTCAAATCAAATTGCCCATAGTATCCAGTATGTTAAGAATTTGAATATTTTAGTTGATCAGATATTGTGATTAATTTGGTGTTAACATACAATCTGTTGTCATTTTCAGTAAATGTGTAAAAGAAATCACTAAAAAATAGCATTCACTGGTTATACTGTAAGATTCCTTTAATGAATCAGAGAATATCTAAATTCTTCAAGGTAAGCAAGATGAAGTATAACATCAGTTATGGCACTGATGAAAGATGCATATTTATAAAGGTTTTCATGTGAATAAAGTCTAGCAATAAATTATATTTAAATTTATTTGAATTATTGTTTATGAAAAAATGGCTACAATGAGTGAAATATTAGAGTATGGACAGTTTTTAAAGTTACTGGAAATATTTTTCAAAGTATATAGAAATGAATAATACCATTTTTTATTGTCTATTTTAATTTTGAATCTTTCCTGTGTTAAATTTCCAAGTATGTTACCCTAATACATATGATCATGACTAGAATTATTTCTTTTTAACAGTTATAAAATATCTACTATATACCCACACTGATGGTAGTACGCTGGTGTCACACTCAAGGAAATTAAAATCTGGTAATAGTTCAGTTGAATTTGCAATCAATAGCAGTGAGATATATGCATGATATGATGAAAATAAGAACAGAGGGTTGCTCCCATTGTCCCAGCTCTGTCAGCTTAGTAGTTCTTGCAGATTTAGGTAAGAAATGGAAACGTGCATCTCTGCCATCAGTAAGGAGCTGCCTCATTTGGAGTAGAGAGTAGGAAGACAAAACAAAACAAAACCAGATGCCTCTGGGCTTTGTCAGAAACAGTTGAAATCTCTGTGTTGAATGAAATAGGGAGATGGGTATCTCAGCAAACCTGAGGTTGCAATGCAATCCTGGTCGGGCAAGTAATAGACTGGTAGACTAACCAGCAAGTTAAGAGGGAAATGAGAACCATGAAAAAGTCACAGTAATCTTGATGAAATTACACTCATCCTGGCCGTGTACATGAACAATTAGAAGGGAACAGAAAGTGGGGCGCCTGGGTGGCTCAGTGGGTTAAAGCCTCTGCCTTCAGCTCAGGTCCTGATCTCAAGGTCCTGGGATCTGATCGAGCCCCGCATCTGGCCTGCTTCCCCCCTCTCCCCCGCCTGCCTCTCTGCCTACTTGTAATCTCTCTGTCAAATAAATAAATAAAATCTTAAAAAAAAAAAAAGAAGAAGGGAACAGAAAGTGCCCTAGGAATCCACACATGCTTTCAGAGTATGAGGTCATGTGCACATGTGCACACGCAAAGGACACATTAGAGAAACTAGGAAAAAGTAAAAAGCTGACATGGAATTTACCCTTAGGAAGGAAGGTGCTTAAACACACACACACACGCACACACACACACATCCCAGAATAGAAAATAAAAACTGAGAAGAAATGAACAGCTATCTGTTACAGGGTAAACAGCCTCCAGGGAATTAGTCCATACAAGCTGCTAAACAATTAAACAAAGTAACAACAGCAAGCACAGCCACCCCTGCTGGGGATCAGATTTCAGAGTATTAATACATATTACCTAAAATGTCTACTTTTCTTTTTCTTTTTTTTTTTCTTTTTTAGATTTTATGTATTTATTTGACAGACAGAGAGATCACAAGTAGGCAGAGAGGCAGGCTGAGCGAACGGGGGCTCCTGCTGAGCAGAGAGCCCCATGCAGGGTTCCATTCCAGGACCCTGAGATCATGACCTGAGCCGAAAGCAGAGGCTTTAACCCATTGAGACACCAGGAGCCCCAAATGTCTACTTTTCAACAAAAATTTTTGGACATGGAAAGAAACAGGAGATGTGTATGCTTAATAGCTATTTTTTTTAATTAAAAAAAACAAACAAACCAGAAAACCAAAGGCACAGCATGTCATATTCAAACCTTGAGTGGAATAAATACCTTACCCACAAAGGAGAGGGAACAGTACTAAAAAAAAAAACAAAAAAAACAACAAAAAAAAAAAACAAGAAAACAGACACAAGATCCACCTCTTTGAGCTCTGCAAGAGATACAATGTAGATTCAAAGACATAAGCAGACTGAAGGTTTTAAGGTAGAAAAAGATACAGTATGCAACAAACAATAGGAGAGCGGGAGTGGCTATAATACTATGAGACAAAATAGATTTCAAGAGAAACGCTATCAGAGACCAAGAATGACACTTTATAATGATAAAATGACAAATTCATCAGAAAGTTATAGCAATCCCAAACACGTTGTCAACTAACAACAGAACTACAAAATATGTGAAGCAAACACGGGCAAAATTGAAGGGAGAAATAGACTGTCTAGCAGTAATAGTTGGAGAGTTCAATATTGCATTCTCAATAATGGATGGAACCACAGGATAGACAATCAACAAGAGTATAGGAGACTTGAACAGCACTCTGTTCAATTAGCCAATTTGATCTAACTGACATGAAGAGAACAGTGCACACATCAATAGCTCAGTGAACATTTTTCTGAGGGGCACAGGGAATAGTCTTCATGATAAATCATAATACTGGGTCATAAAACAAGTCTCGATAAATTTTAAAAGACTGAAATAACTCAGTATGTTGTCTGACCTTTATGGCGTTAGAAACCAGCAACCAGGGGCGCCTGGGTGGCTCAGTGGGTTAAAGCCTCTGCCTTCAGCTCAGGTCATGATCTCAGGGTCCTGGGATCAAGCCCGGCATCGGGCTCTCTGCTCAGCGGGGAACCTGCTTCCTCCTCTCTCTCTGCCTGCCTCTCTGCCTCCTTGTGATCTCTCTCTCTCTGTCAAATAAATAAATAAAATCTTAAAAAAAAAAGAATTTAAAATAAAAAAAAAAGAAACCAGCAACCGAAGGGCTATATTTGTAAGTGTATTTACAAATATTTGTAAATTAAGATAACCAAGGAGTCAAAGAGGAAGTCACAAAGGGATTTAGAACACATTCTGAGATGAATGAAATAAAAAGTACAACACATCAAAATTTATGGGACGTAGTTTAAAGCAATGTTTAGAGGGACATTTATAACTATAAAAGTCTGTTCTAGAAAATAAATAAGAATCATTAGCCCAAATATCCAATTTTAGAAACCACAAAAAGAGCAATCTAACCACAAAATAAGCACAACCAAGAAAATAATAAAAATTAGAGCAGAAATCAATGAAACAGCAGAAAATAAGAGAAAATAGTAAATATAAATCTGATCTTTGGAAAGGTTTTAAAAAAACTAACAAATTAGCTAGACTGATGATGTAGAAAAAGAGAGAAGATAGAAATGACCAAAATGAGGAATATAGGTAGAAATGTAATCTTAAAAAAATGAAAAGGATGATAAAGGGACATTGTTATTAACTTGGTGTCAACAAATTATATAACTTATGTGAAATCACCAAATTTCCACAAAAGAAAAAATTACCAAAATTAGCAAAAAATAGAAAATCTGAATAGAACTATAACAGAGTTTGCATCATTAAAACAGAAGCAATAGCTTTGTACAAAAAAAAAAAAAAGCCAGTTTCACTGGAGAATTCTCTCTAATATATTAAAAAAGAATAATAAAAATCCTCCAAATACTATTTCAGTAAATAGACGAGGAGAGAATGCATCTCAGCTTGTTCTAAGAAGCCAGTATTAGCCTGATACCAGATAAAGAAATATAGAAGATAAAGCTAAAGATCAATTTTGCTCATTCATATAGATGAGAAATATACAAGAAAATATTATCAAACTTTATCTAGCAATATATAAAAAGGATTATCCATATTTTTTTAATATATGACCATGTATATAAATGATCAAATGATGTTATCCCAGGAATGAGGATACCTTTTTTTTTTTAAGATTTTATTTATTTATTTGAGAAAGAGAGAGAAAGCATGAGAAGAGGGAGGGTCAGAGAGAAGCAGGCACTAAACTGAGCTGGGAGCCCTATGTAGGACTCAATCCTGGGACTCCAGGATCATGACCTAAACTGAAGGCAGTTGCCCAACCAACTGAGCTGCTCAGGCAGCCGAGGATACCTTTAATGTTAAAAAAAAATAATAAATTAATGTAATACATTATATTAATAATACAAATGA
The DNA here is from genome assembly GCA_028533885.1 of Nasua narica. Lineage (NCBI taxonomy): Eukaryota > Metazoa > Chordata > Mammalia > Carnivora > Procyonidae > Nasua > Nasua narica. The sequence goes on along the minus strand of CM052810.1, from coordinate 33,391,401 downwards.
CCAAATGCAGGACTATCTCAACAGGTGCACAAAAATCATTTCACAAAATCTAAAATCTATTCATAACAAAAATTTTCAACAAAGAATAGAAGGGAGCTGTCTTTTTTTGATAAAAGGTGGAATGGAAAAACCTATAATTAGGATTACTATAGATGGGAAAGAATGATTTTCTCCTCTGAAATAGGGAATGAGGCAAAGATTTCACCCCTGTCACTTCTGATCAACTTTGCGTTGGAGGTTCTACCCAGTGCAATAGAGAAAAGGAAAAAAAAAAAAAGGTCAAGAAACAAATTAAAAATTATTCAGAAAGAAAGAAGTAAAGCTGTTTTTATTCACAAGCAACATGACCCTGGATCTCTAAAATTGTAAAGTTGCCTCATTATTAGAACTAATAAGTCTCCTGTTCTGGCAAAGTCTCAGTATACAAGATTGACATACAAAAATTAATCATATTCTTGTATACCAGTAGCAAATGAAATAAAATATTTAAAAGTAATTCCATTACAACAGTATCAAATATAATAAAACACTTAGCAATAAATTCAAAGTAGTGCAAGATTTGTACACTGAAAACTGTAAATTTATTAGAAGAGATTTTCATAACCAGAGAGCCATTCCATGTCAATGGGTTGCAAAACCTGATGCTGCATATGTGTATGCAATAATGAATTTGGTAAATGTTATCAATATTTACCATGGTGTTCTAGAGCTTGATTTTTCTATTAACATGATGTACTCATTAAAATGCTGAAAATTAAGATCTGTAAAGTGGAATAAATAATGCATATATGAAAATACATCATCTTTGTTTATTGGACTTTTCTATTTAGTTTATTAATTGTGTACACTTCTGATTTTTTTTTCTATGCAGACAGATATAGGTACATATATGTAGATATATAATATATGTTGATATATAATATTTTATTGAAGTGAATTATATATGAACAAATAAATATATGAATGCTTTTATATGACTTAACTGTATGTTAATGATGTAAACTCTTATTGGCAATTCATTGCAACATTTTCCCTCAAAATGATTATTGCCTGGGGCGCCTGGGTGGCAGAGTGGGTTAAAGCCTCTGCCTTAGGCTCAGGTCATGATCTCAGGGTCCTGGGATCAAGTCCCACTTAGGGCTCTCTGCTCAACAGGGAGCCTGCTTCCCCCCTCTCTCTGTCTGCCTCTCTGCCTACTTGTGATCTCTCTGTCAAATAAATTAAAAAATCTTTAAAAAAATGATTATTGCCTAAGTACGTTTTTTTACTCGCATATATTTTCAATATTCGTTGCGTTTCATTTTATCAGTATTTGTCTTCAAAAATTCTGTTCTGTATGTTAGGTACCTAAAGGCCTTTCTAGCCCAAGACTGAAAGTGTATACACCATATTTCTTTCCCTCTGGCATTAGTATGCTTGTATTTAGGACCTTTAATGTTTGCTGTTTTTAGAAACTGCAGATACATTAAGATTTTCAAGATTTATTGCTTTGCTGTTGGTTTTCTTGCCTTTTTTTTAAAAAAAAGATTTTATTTTTTTGACAGAGAGAGATCACAAGTAGGCAGAGAGACAGGCAGAGAGAGAGCGGAAACAGGTTCCCTGCTGAGGAGAGAGCCTGATGTGGGGCTGAATCCCAGGATCCTGAGATCATGACCTGAGCCAAAGGCAGAGGCTTTAACCCACTGAGCCACCCAGGTGCCCCTCTTGCCTTGTTTATTTTTTTCTCATTTTCATTCCTCGTATAATTTACTGATTGGCTCTCAGCGAATTCACCTCTTTGTGTCTTCTAATAAAATACTTTAAAATAGTTAAATTATTACATTTATTCAAGTGGGCAAATGTAATACATCCTATAGTGTACATTTATAATGTTTAGGCACATTGAATTCAAATACATGCATTTATTGCCTCCTTAAATGCTTCTTCCATTTATTTCTTTTTCAAAATGATGTTCTGTATACAAGAGGTAACTTAATCTCCAAGGTTTTTATTAGAAAATTAACATGGATATGTAGATATTCAGATTAATCTATTTTCATATAACAAAACATCTTTCTTATTTTTATCACCAACTCATACATAATTATAATCCACCATTAGAAAAATTATCATAAATTTACTAATCCAAACATAATTAAAGTCATTATGAATGTTAGCAGTACCCTATACCATGTAATAAGGAATAATTCTGGTTTTCTTTTGGTGACTAATGCTAATAATTCATTTATTTTTAATTTGTACAGTATTTCCCATTTGGTTTTGACATTTTTAGTTACTAATTAAGAATTAATATAAGGTGTGTGGGGAATTAATAAGTGCTTTCATGATGCTGATGAATACATATTTGTGAGGGAATTCGGTACTATTATTCTAACCACAGCATGGATACATCCGACCTGCACAATCCGCAGATTGTGCTCATGTAAGCACAATTCTGATATTTGTTTTCATTGTTTTTTTAAAACACAGTGAATTTGTTATCAAATTTACTTTGATTTCAAGTTAAACTTAATAGGTAGCATACTTCAGACATTACATAAATATGTGATTGACCATTGAAGTTCGAGTATTTCTTCTGATGGCAATATTTTTATTACTTGATTCAAGATTTATTAGACTCCAGTATATTTTTCCAAATAGCATCTTATGACTAATGTAGTAAGTGTAGACATTAACCTACCATGTATTTAAATGTGTGACTTATAATTAACTATGCTTCAACATTAATGTAATTTTCTTCTATTTTTATATAAATTGGTTCTTCTTAGATCGTACTGCTTTGTTTTATAATTGAGATACAAAAATTGTTCACATTTAATAAAATCTCCGAACACTTATAATTAGTTTTATTGAATAAATATTAATCTAATAAACATTTTGAAAAAAATCAAGTTTAGTATTTGTACTATATACATTTATAAATTCTCACTGATTAAAATATAATATTGTTACCTTAATCTTATAAAGTTTTAAATGATGAAAGCCATCTATATAGATTAAAGGATAAACTTATTACATTTTATATCATTGTCCTATTTATTTTCCAATTAAAAAATAAAACATGAGAGCTTGTCTGCATATAGGATTTGGATTTGTCACGAGAGCATTAGTATGCTTGACAAGCAAAAACTAACCCCTAATTGTTAGGAAACAGGACAAGCATATTTAATTTAATTATTTTGTTTGTAATATTATGTTAGCAACTTTTGCTCACATAAAAAATGAATCACTGTCATATAAATTCTGAGATGTTAATATATATGTTTTATATCAGTTTCCACCTTATAAATAGATACATGAGAATATCTCTATATGCTTATATATGAGAATGTGTGTGGTTTGCAAATGTGTAGCCAACTAGCTATATCTATATCTACTAATCAAATCAGAAGACACTTAAAATACATAAATATTCAAAAACTTTCTTTTATCTAAAATCTTGAAAACTCTTGAAGAAAGGGGGAATAATTGGGAATTGTGCCTAAATCAGAACAATAATTAAAGCAAAATCAGTGGAATGGTACTCTTTCTCACTTTCATTACGTTATTGCAAACTACTGTAAATATCTATCACATCCCATTTTTATATGATCTTATATATGAGGTATGTTGTGTTAAAAGATAAACTGAGGTACATCGAAATTCTCAAGACTTTATTTAAACAAACATGGATTTCAAATGGGGGGCACCAAACCAAAAGTGGTTAGGACCACTCCACTGAAGGAGCTAGGGGAAACTTTTTCATAAAGAAGGAGAAGCAAATCAAGGCAATCATTTGAATGTAGTTTAAGAGAATACCTTATTTGGGAAAGCCTAACTGGTAGTTTGTGATCAGTTATTTCTAGGTTTGGATTTCATAACCTTAAGATATTTTTTAGTATTTATTCTGGTTAAGGTTTCAGTTTGCTTACGTAGACTTTGAATGCATTAAAGACACTTTAGTCTAATGGTCTCCTCATTTAGTTATTTTAATAATTGCTATACACAATGACTCCCATCTGTCTATGCACAGCAAAACCAATCACTGAGACATCAGTTATGCAGGGAGGAAAGTGTTTATTTGAGAGGCAGCCAAAGCAGGATGAGAGGAGAAAACAAGCCTCAAATCCATCTCCCCAGATGGGGAGAGAACAAGTTTTTATAATCATCGGAATTGAATATATACATTGATAAAAAGGGTGGGGAGAATTATGTTTAGTTAAAAGGAAAGATGGAGCATGAGCATCGAGCCAACATATATGTAACATATATCCCATGTTCACTTTGGGGGTAGAGATGTAACATCAGAACAAGGCAAAATTCAGCCCCTGACCTCAGGAGGTTCTTTTCAGACAAGGGTAAGGGCCAATGAGCCTGCACCAGGGCTGGTATAAACTTAATGGGGTCTTGGGTTTGCTATCTTGGATAAGAAATGAAGGGCCTGTTTGTTCATAGGCTGGAACTGTATCAGTTGACCTTGAGTCCAGGCTTCTGCAGAGACAGCTAACGTATATGTTGGTGGGCTCTGAAAGGACACGCCAGCTGATTAGGGGGAAATAGTTCTTCGAAAAACAAGCTTTAAATTTTGTTAGGCTCAACCTCATTAACCTATGGGGCACTGTTTCTCCACGATATACTCCAAAGTTATTGAAGTCGTGTAATAAATACCACGATATACGTGACTTTGCTTTTTGGAATTTGTTTTTACATCTGACTTAAAAATATTTTAAAAGTTAAACTTTGAAAAACACGCAAGAAAAAAATAATTGTATTAAGTACAGTGAAAAAAATAATTGTAATAAGTACAGTGAGTTCACAAGGGGAATCCCAGCACAGATCTCATTGACCAAGAAAAATGTATGAGAGAACATCTAGACCTAGAAGGAAATTAAAATAGGCTTGGAATTATGGGATGATCTTGCTTCCTGATGCTAATCTGTTGCTTTCACATTATAATTAAGAGTATTTGTCACTCTATGATGTGTGTAGGTTTGAAAGATATGTTCTAATTATTATCATTTCTTTTTTTTTAAGATTTTATTTATTTGACAGAGAGATCAGAAGTAGGCAGAGAGACAGGCAGAGAGAGAGGGAGAGGCAAGCTCCCTGCTGAGCAAAGAGCCTGATGCAGGGCTGGATCCCAGGACCCCGAGATCATGACAGGAGCCGAAGGCAGAGGGTTTAATCCACTGAGCCACCCAGGTGCCCCATTAACATCATTTCTTAATAAGAAAAAAAAATAGAAGTTAGCCCCACAAGCCAATCTATATACTATTGTAGTTTTTTTCAGATATCTCAGAGATCAGATTCCATTTTGTATATTGATGGAGAAGGGCTTTCTCAATACAAGATTATAAAAATTTTCTCCTTACTTGAAGGGTTTATATTGGAAGAGTATAGAATGGAGATTATAGAAGGAGAGGCAAGAGTTAAACAAAAAATAATCAACAAAAATTACTTCTAGTTAAGGATGAGTTCAAGATAAAGGGAAAAAAAAAAAGAGCAATCATTTTATGTAAACTTTAAATTAACCTGGATAACTAGCCAAACTGAGGAGAGGTACATAAATGGTTGCAGAGATTTTCAAATAATGCTTAAGGCATGACCAGAAATTACTCTGTATTAAGAAGGAGTATACTTAATATTGTTAAGGAAAGCACAAAAATCTGGGGCATGCAGTTTTCTTCAGGGACTTAGAAGCAAACATTATCTTAGTAGAAATATGCTTGATAAAGCAAAGTATATAGGTTGTAGTGAGACAGGATTAAAATTGAGAGGGGGTAATAGAAGAGATTTGCATTTACCTATAGCCTTCTGAGGAAAAAAAAAGGAATCAAGGGTAATAGGTGCAAAGATTACTGTGAAGCAGAAGAAGGAACTTCCAATGACATAGAGGAAAGGGTACATAAAATGTGCATGACTATATAAATTGTATAATTGCAATATAGCAAACATTAGGAGATTATATAAGTAATATTCTCCGTTTTGTTTATAAAATGAGGACCTAGGCTCTCTTTATGAAAGGGATATAAATTTAGCGGGATAGTGGCAAAAATAGGAATAATTGTTCAAGAGTTAAAAGGAAATTGGCAATTAAGAATTAGTAAAACAATTAATGGGAGGATTGAAAGAATATCTTATGCTGGTTTTAGGCAGTTAAAGTGAATGTTAGCATTCATTGAGGCTGGCTACTGAAAGTTGATTATTTTCTTAAAGACAGATTTTTTTGTTTGATTAATCAATAGAAACTCGTGCCTATGAAGTGATATGTGAAATTTTTCATCTCCATGTTAAACTGACAACAGCAACAAAGTCATAAAGAGAATAATAATACATTTTTAAGTTATTTTTCTTTTGATGTTCTGAACAGTCTTACATAATACTTTACAGATCATTAACATATGTATTAACTCTTGCATATATTTAAAAAATTAAAAAAATTTAAAACAATTTTTTAAATTATTTCCTCTTAGAATTTAATGCATCAGGTCTACCTTAAACTATATCTTCCTTTAAATACAGCTTCTTGAGATGAAAAGAAATTTCTTTTCCTGCTGTCATTTGGTATCAGGAAGGAAAGTGTGTTAATTTAAGAGCAAATCCTTGTTCTGTCCATTTCAAGCTTCACATCCAAAATCTCAACCTCTATATTATAACAATTTTTTCCTCCCTGAGAATGTGTTTCTTATAATAGAGAAAAGGAAATGAAAAGGAAATTCAAAATCTCCAGCTGTTTAAAACTGAAATAAAACACACACAAATGCACATACAACTTGTTTCATCTGAAAATGTATATGTTGCCCTTGAGTGAAGATTAGGGCGATTAATTTTGGTTGTTTCCCTTACCTAAAAAATCAATCAGGCAGTGATGATATCATCAGGTACATCAAAGGTTTTAAAGAAACAGTAAATAAGATTTAATTATTGCACTTACCACATAGTGAGTGCACTCTAGGAACCTAAACTGTAAGGCAGATTAATTTTCTTTTATTTTTCTTTCCCTGTAGCGATTGCTATAGCAACAAAACCGAATTGCATGTGAGGCCAACATCTACAAACTTAAGGCAAACAGCTGCTACACTGTACTCTCAGTTTTTAGCATGAAAGAAGGAACAGCCATCCAAACAAAGTGTTGAATGATTAATTCTACAAAAGGTCCTATTTAACATGTAGTGAACAGATCGCTCATTGTTTTGGACAGAATCTTAGAAACATCATCTTTGTTTATATGCATCATGCAAATCATTGCTAGGGATGGCTTTCTTCTACATAAAAGAGTACAATAAAACCTTACAGAGTTAATTAGATTTAGTAGATACGATTATTTGTGTAAGCAATGATCCTTTTATAAAAAGCCTACTCTAGCAAAATTAGAGCAAGTAAAATTACACTTTTTATCATATGGTGTCTTTTGCTTTTTATCATTTTTTTCTTTTTTAATATTTTATTTATTTATATGACAGAGAGAGAAAGATCACAAGTAGGCAGAGAGGCAGGCAGAGAGAAAGGGGGAAGCAGCCTCCCCACCAAGCAGAGAACCTGATGCAGGGCTCGATCCCAGGACCCTGAGATCATGACCTGAGCCGAAGGCAGAGGCTTCAACCTACTGAACCACCCAGGCGCCCTGCTTTTTATCATTTCTATGGATACACTGAGGCGAGAATGTCTGTGATGTAATTCATTTTATGTGAAGTAGAACTGTATGTGATAGACCATAATAATGGTACAGTGGAAATATGCTTGTGGAGATGAAGAAATTAATACGATTGCCATTTTTACCTAGTATGTTTATTTTCTTGTACTTTTATCCATAATAGTTTTTAACATATAACAAATATATGACTTTTATATAGATGCAATTTTTAAGAGAAAATCCAACTTCTATAAGTAATAAGCAATCATCTTGTCGGTCAAAACTCATGGGCTTTTGAAACCAAATATATTTGAATGAATAGTTGCTATCCTAATGAAGCCTTTATTTAAAAAAATAGATGGCTGCATGTTGAAACCATTTTCATTAAATATAATTAAGGGTTTTTCATATAGTATTTCATTAGTTAATTTATCAAATATTTAAATGATCACTTGTGATTTGTTATAAGCAGCTTGATCTACCCAGGCTGGCTTTTAGCATTTATATATTGATTTCTTCCCTTCTACAGCACTCAAATTTTCTTTCTTTGAAGTAACACCCACACTGGATAGCAGTCACACAGTTTAAATGAAATTCACCCCACCTCTAGTCTAAGAGAAGTCCCCATTAACCTATGGTATTAAATATTAATCTGTAACCCTTGTCACCTAGTTAACCCAAGGTTCTCCCTTAAACATGTAATTGGATTAGGTAAGGATACCGTTCTTAATTTGGACCCATCACAGTGAATCCCAAGATTATTATTACTAATTGATTGGAGAGAATTATTTTCTTTCCCTATACCTCTCTCTCTCCCTCCCTCTTCTCTTTTCCTATCTTCTCCTCTCTCTTGGATAAGCGAGGAGGTAATGCCACTGCATTGGTTAGTACCTTGAGAAAAATAAAGGCCAGTTATTTGCTAAAACTAAGGACGAAGTGCAGAAAGAAACAGCCTGGGAGGTGAAAGCATTGAACCACTTAGCACAATCCAGAAGCCTGGAAAGTTGTTACCCTTCCAGATGAAGGTCTTAATTCTAAATGTTTTTGTAACATGTGCCATTAAATGCTCTACTTGTTTAATGTGCTTCGAGTTAGGTTTTATGTTACTTAAAACATAAAGTCCTCACTAATATACAGCCCTTCATGACTCAGACATGATAAATTAATTCTCCACTTTGAACTTAAAAAAATATTTTGACCATTTTTATACCATATGTCATTATGACATGGTATACACAAAATAAAAAGAACATGGATATAAAGAATTAAACACAAGAAGTATTTTACCTTAATTGTTTACTTTTATGAGTGTTTTTGTATCATAAAAATTAGATTATTTTATTTAAAAAACTCCAGGCACAAAAGTATTTATTCATTGAAAATGCGAGGACACTCAACAGTTCCATTATTGGCAAGGGTCTTACCAGATTCAAACATATGTACTAATTTATTTATAATATCAACTCATATTTGACAAAATTACATTAGATAAATAACAAAATATACTATACTATTGTCTTTCTCAAAGAAACAAAATATTAATAATTTGTTACAAAAGTAATCAGATGTTTAAAATGCATCTATCAATTAAATTAATCTTAAAGACCTATTAAATGCAGATGATTTCAGATACTTCGGCTAGAGCTATGGTAAAACAAGAATTTGTGATTCTTGCCTTATTAGAACTTAATGGCAACTAATACTTCAGACATTTTAAAAATCCAGAACATTGTAGATAATCGTAAAATGACATAATGCTCTGAAAGAAGTACTGGTAAGCATGAAAGAGCATAATTAGTTCTCTGGGAGGTAGAAGTCAAGGCTCTTTCCAGAAGATATTATTGTGGCAGAAAAATTATGATGAATAACAGGTACATAGTTAAGGGGTAGAATGTGATACAGGCAAAGGGACAAACATGATGAGGGCTTTGACACTAACAAAGAGAGAGCAAGAGCTCCTCTTAATCAGGAAAACAAAAGAAGGAAATTCAAGAGCCTAGCAAGTAGTAACCAAGAGAGTTGTACCAAATGAGACCTGAGAAACTGACAGGAGCAAGATCACATAAAAGTGTATAGCTCCTATGGTGCCAGGGTGGCTCAGTGGGTTAAGCGTCTCCCTTTGGCTGAGGGCATGATCTTGGAGTCCGGAGACTGAGCACCGCATGAGGTTCCCTGGTCAGTGGGGAGTCTGCTTCTCTCTCTGCCCTTCACCCAGCTCTGGCTCTGCTCTCGCTCTCTCAAATAAATAAATAAAATCTTTTTTTAAAAAAACGAGTTCATGGTTCCCTTAATTTTTGTGTCTATATGTATTATATTATAAATCCAAGTACAAATTTATCGAAAGACTTTAAACTATAGCGTGCTAATGTCCAAGTAAACTATTCATATAAAATATTCATAAAATATTCATTAGCCCATTGATTAAAAAATGGATTTAAAGAAAATGAGAGATGAAGCAAAAAGATACAAAAACCTGTAGCCTAGGGAAGAGCTACAGGTCAGTAGGACTAAAATAAATACTGGTGATAGAAGAGAATTAAGTGTATGTGTGTGTGGGGGGGGTGCATACGTGTAAAACGAAGGTGGAACCAGGGAGGTCTAGCGTTTGATTCGATGTGAGATGAGAGCTCAATGCCAACATAGATTCACTCTTTCTATAATATAACTTTGGCAGGTATTATCACTCTTTTCAGAACTGAAGAATGGAAGAAATTTATAAATGGACGGTGTAGTTTGAAAATTCAGAGTTCATATGCTTTATTTCAATAAATGTTAGAACATCCCAGTCCCATGACCCATAGAGAGGTCAGATAATTGGCTACTCAAGAGTGAAAGGAAGAAAAGAGATGCTAGCTGAAATATTAATTTGGAAACTGAGTCTTTAGCTTACTCATAATAAAATGATAGCATCACTTCACATATAATTAATATCCCATTACTTTTTAAATTAACATGTAGTAAAATTAACTTTATTATTGGGTATGGTTTTATGAATTTAACGCATGTGTGTATATTCATATAAACACCACCATAATCATACAGAACAGTCCCATCACCTCCAAAGGATCCGTCTTGCTATTCCTCTATATCAATCACTTGCTCCACTGTTAATCTCTTGCAGGCTTTGCCCCCTCACTAGGATGTGATATTGTCATAAGTCCTATTTTTTAAAGATTTTATTTATTTATTTATTTGTTTGTTTGTTTGTTTGTTTAGACCTCATGCATATGTGCTTGTCAGCAGGGAGAGGGTGAGGGGCAAAGGGAAGGGGAGAGTGAGAATCTCAAGTAGGCTCCATGCTGAGTGCAAACCTGATATAGGACTAGATCCCATGACCCAGAGATCGTGACCTGAGCCAAAATTAAGAGTCTAGCACTTAACCAACTGAACCACCGAGGTACCCCATCTACTTAAGTTATTTTTAATATCTTCACTGTCATTGTCTCTTGCCTTGTCATCTCAGTACATGTATTTCTTTGCTGGCATGTTTTAACCTTGTTCATTTATTTTTTTTAAGATTTTATTTATTTGACAGAAAGAGAGATCACAAGTAAGCAGAGAGGCAGCCAGAAAGAGAGTGGGAAGCAGGCTCTCTGCTGAGCAGAGAGCCCCACGCAGGGCTCCATCCCAGGACCCTGGGATCATGACCTGAGCCAAAGGCAGAGGCTTTAACCCGCTGAGCCACCCAGCTCAGTGGGTTATTTATAGGCGCCCCTATAAATAGCCATTTTTAATATAATGATTTTAATTTAATTTTTTTTAGTTTTTCAAAGAATTTCACCATTAATACTAGCCCATCATTGGTATCTTTTGATTGTCTCTTTTCTAATATTTGTAGAGATTTTGCTGGGTTTTTTTGGTGATAAGTTGTTTGTGTTTTTTTTTTTTTATACCACGGACATTTTAAATTTTGTGATAGGATGCACTAAGTCTTGTTTAATTTCTGTAGAAAGAGTTTTTGTTTGTTTTTCTTAAACTGGCAATCAACATGGCTGCATTTGGCTGACACATTCTTTTAAGGCTCCTCTGGGTTTGGGTTTTAACATCAGTTCCATTTTCAAAGAGTTTGTAGTGCTATTCTGACCTGCTCCATATGTCCACCAACCAGTAGCCACTTTCAGGAACTGAGCAGTAATTTAACTCTTTGTTTAGTATTTAAAATATTTTCTTGCTATTTTAGGATTAGATTCATACGTGCTTCCTTAGGGATGAACCAAGAGTTCGATTTCCCTGGGTCCTCCCTCTCTGTCACCTTCCTGTCATCTAGCTAGATCCCCTTTTAGGTCCCTTGGCTAGGAAACTGAGACTCTGTTTACCCCCTCTCCCCACCAGTGTGCAATTTCTTGACTGCACCTCCATTCTGAAACACGTGCAGAAAGACAGAGGTTGAGAAACGTCAGTGGGGCTTATCCAAATATCTGGTAATATAGTTTTTTTCATTGAAGAGGATTTTTCCCCTTGTACAGAGTTTTAGGCCCTACGAGTCCTGGCTATCACTACTGTCCTTGCCAGAAGAATCCTTTCCTGTACATTAAGTCTGAACCAGACACTTCTGGCATTCTCTGTGACTGCGCCGACGTCTAAGTCTAGTCTGAATTGCCTTGAGACCAGATTGAGAAAAAACGGAGGAAAATAATAATTCTGTGACATTTGAAATCCTGATCTTCTGAATATGTCTGCTACTGTTTACTTTTTGGAACCTTCACCTAGTTCCCGCATGTGCTCTGTTTAGGTTTCATAGCTGAATTCACTAGGAGAGGAAAAGTTTACTGCGCTTGCTTGACTTTCAAGGTTCTGGAACCAGGAACCCGCCTAATTATTTTAGTTTTACAACATCACTAAGCATACTCATCTGATATGGGACTTTCTGTGGCAGGGATTAAAACAAATGAACCTCTTTATAAATATGCAAACCCATAGGCTTAATGTACCTAATACAAAGCCCTGAAGACAACTGAGTACTTGCTTTGAGAGACTATGGACTTAATGGAGGTCTGAACAATACAACATCCTCATTCGCTCAGGTATGTCCTAGCATCATGAATTTGGAATTATTTGGAAAATGAGTTTTTAATAGCAGCTATTTCTAATCCTGAATACATGTACCATTTAGGGATTCAGCTTGAACATAACTCCCCAAACAAATTTGAACCTTATTAGCTAGCATGCAGTTCTTGGAAAACATAGCAGCCAGGACTGAGAATTTAGGCTAACGGAATGCCCCTGTACTGCTCAGTCTATGAAATGTGTAGCAGTTATAGCAAAGACTAAAGGGTTTAGGAACCATCCTAAACTGTTTTAACAGCTAGAATTCTTCAATATGGGAATTTAAAACTTAAAGTTTAATAGTATTAAAATACTATACTAATAATATATTTAAAAAAGAAATGATGAGGGTTGTTTGTCATAATATAACCGCATCCCTAAGGCAATAAAAGACACTAAACTTAACCAAGTATCTGCAATTCCCAAGAGTAGTTATTATCTCATGACAACTATGCACTAGATTCACTTTGCTTCTATAATAAATGTCTGTATTGTGATAGAAAATGTAGCATAATTTTCTAGAAGATAAAATCAGTTTGACAGCAGTCTCAGTTTGTTTCACATGAAATAATCTAACATGTAAAATATTTTCTAACCAACTAAGGTACCTCTTTTAACTCTTCTCATTTATGAGTCAGCATCACTTTGAAGACATAGAGACCTGCCAGTAAGCTTAATCCAGGGGTTCTCAACCCGTAGTTGACAAGACACTCACATTAATGCTTTATGATATGTATCATTTCACAAAACTTTATAGTACAATGTGAAGCTAGAATAAGCAGACCGTCAATTAGCATTTGTCTTTGGAAAATAAAATAGGTCTTTCATTCTAAAGGTCATGCAATTTTGCTTTTATAGTAATATTCTATAAAGTTTTTCATTATTTTTGGATTATATGAGGATTTCTATTTCTAAAAAAATTTTTTTTATTAAGTTTGAGGGAATGTGCATTTAGTTTAGGAAAACAGACTGTTTCAGGTATTTCAAACTGCCAGGGATATAATATAGGGAATTAGAGTCTTAAAATAATATCAGAAATGTTGAGGTAAGAAGGTCAACAAATCCATAAATCCTGTGTAAGAAATCAGGAAATGCAGATATCATTAGGAGCCTCTGCCGATAGGATGAGCTGCCTGCAGCAACCAGCTGGGGGATTTGAAGAGGAAGCCCACAACCTGCCCGCCAAACCTCATATCTGTCATCGGCCAAAGTCAATGGGCTGGCTTACCACTGCTGCAGGGGCAAACCTGGCTTCTCTTTCACTTTCTAAATCTTTGCACAAGTGTCTTTTAACAACAAAATTTAAAGTGGAAACTTTCAGGCCAGAGAGCATTCCATCAACTATAGTATGGACAAAAGCCTATAAAGGCAGGAATTGTGATTACCATCAATAGGCAATAATCCACTACTCAGCATTCCTAAATACCTTTCTACCCATAATTAAACTTAAAAGAAAAATGATACAGCATCATGCTTTTGTTTCTTGTACTGGTTTCCTAAGATTCCCAGAACAAAGCACCACAAACTCTGTGGCTTATACAACAGAAATTTATTGTCTTTCTGTTTTGGAGACCAGAAGTCCAAGATCAAGGTTCACCAGGGTTGGTTCATTCATTCTGAGCTAGTGAGGGAGAATCTGTTCCATTCCTCCCTCTTATGGTCACTATATAAACAAAGCTTTCACTAAATCAACAGATGGCATAGCTATCAGAGCATTTTGGCAAAGAATACACATTTACATCCAATTGAAATATCTTTTCTGGGGGATTAATAGCCATCTACTGCTTCTCTGGGAAATGGTATCATTTTGGATTCTCACTTGATCTCTGCTTTTGGATAGTGGCATCAATTCAGCCTTGGAGAGAAAAAATTCATCTAGTTGAACCTAAGCAAATACCTCCATATTCACCACCATACTTTGTTCATGAACTTATTGAGCATAAACAAGGATAGCTAAGACAGAGGCAGAGTGACTTTCATAAAACAAGTCACCTTGCCTGCCTGAATATTAAGGACCTTATCAGTATTGAGTGAACATTCAATAGAACACAGTCTCTTTTATATGCTGTGCCATTTCTGACAGATCTAGTGACATCTATTTTTTAAGTCCTATATTGTACAGTCCTCTGGTCTTGTTCCCTGATCATTTAGTCAAATTATTAGCCACTTCATATCAAGCAGTACAGATCCACATATTTGACCATTTCCTCTTTAGATAAAATGCACATTATATATATATATATATATATATATATATATATATATATATATATATAAATGTAATCAGGTCTTATATTTTGGGAGGACTTCCTTCTTCACTGTCTTTTACATACACTCTACATTGAGGGCATTCTAAACTACTGTAACAGTTCACTTGTAGATGATGCTAAAATTTCAACTGGATTCCAGATATTTTCTTTAGCACCTGAAAACAGGCGTGTTTCTCTAGATTTCAGATAAAATGTGTGAACATCTTCTATGAAAGGTGTATGCTTATATATTTCTCTTTGCTTTTCCTGAGTTAGATGATTTATAGAAATTGCTGTTACATGCAGACAAATATTAACAACTGTTGTAACTTCAGTAATCAGTCTTTTGCATCATGAAGTATTCTTTTTGTCTCATGTAATGATTTTTAAGCCAAAATCTACCTTATGTGATGTTAAAAGCATGATCCAAACTTTTAATTTTTACTTGCCTTTATATTTTTACCTATGTATAATTTAATCTTTATGAATAAATCCATTTTGTGTGGTTCTTTTCTAGAAACCATCAAAATACATTTTTGCTCTATTATTGATATATTTCTTAAATAGGTGTATCTATTTTCATTTATTTTCATCTCTGTGTTTGAGCTTGGTTGTAAAAATTATTGTTATGTTTTGCTTTTAAATGTATAGTTTTATTCTGCTGATATTTTACTTTTGTTTTAACAATATAACATATTCTATTGGGATTTATCATGGAACTCCAAAGTTTATTTAACATTTGAAAATAAGTAAGTGTAATTTTCCATGACTAAAAAAGAAACACAAAATAAAGAAAAATATGATATTTTTAAATATATGCCATAACAGTTTTTTATACAATTTAACATCCATTCATGATAATAATTGACCAAACCTGGCACATGAAGAGCATCACTGAAAAAAATCTAGATATGACATAATATTTAATGGTGAAGACCAAATGCTTTTACCCGAAACTGGGAACTAGTCTAAGATGTCCACACTAATCATGTCAATATTGTAGTAAATAGTCTAAAAAGAAGAGAGCAAAATGCAAGGATAAACTTCTGGTTTCCCATTCAGCATATAAAAAGCATGGACATTGCTGGTTTATTCTAACAAGTAAAAAGCTGAACAAACTGAAAAACCAACAACTCTTCTAAGATCTATAAGAAAGATGAGGTCACAGGGTAAACGAAAGATTTGAGTCATGGTTTAGTTGATCAAAGACTCATGAGTGATCCATCCTAGAATCACCTGCAAAGGTAGGAAAACCTGAGTTGTAATTGAGGAATTGCTGGAATCTCAGTATGGACAGCTCTAAGAGTTAAAAACTCCAGGAGGACCCAATAATAGCAGTTCATCAACAATTTTGTGAAATTTACCTCAGGGAGTTCCAATAGATTCTCACAGTAAATATCAGAGAAAAATTCCCTCTTGCTTTCAACAGGAAGAGGGTTAAAGAAACCATTTTTAAATATTCTGGGGTACTCTTCCTGGGGTACTCTACTCTTAACAAGGCTTGCCCTTGGGAGAAACTAGGTAACTAGATCCTAATCTGCTACTGTATTACCAGGGGAAGGGAGATACCTAACTACAACTTACTCTAGCAATTCTCTCCCATCTGAAAGGGAGAAAAAGAAATACTGAGAAAAGCTTGTGAAGTTTTTTTTTTTTTTTTAAGATTTTATTTATTTATTTGACAGAGAGGAGAGAGATCACAAGTAGGCAGAGAGAGAGGGGGAAGCAGGTTCCCTGCTGGGCAGAGAGCCCGATGCGATGAGATGCAAGTCTTGATCCCAAGATGCTAAGATCATGACCTGATCTGAAGGCAGAGGCTTTAACCCACTGAGCCACCCAGGCATCCCAAAACTTGTGAAGTTAATATTCCAGAAGCCCAGGCTTATCTAAAGACTTAGAGTTAATTACAGGACTACAGATTGCTTTCCCTCCCCTCATACCTTAACACCACATTACTGAAAGTCTGTTTACAGTGATTCTTTTTATCCAGCACATGATATCTGACAGTCAAGAAAAAATTTATAAAGCATACATACAAAAAAGAATAAATAAATTCAAAGGGACAGAGCATGGTCAGAACCAGACATGTCAGGGATGTTGGATATATCAGGAATTTAAAACAACTATGATTCATATAATCTCATGGATAAAATATACAGCATGCAAGAACAGATGAGCAATGTAAGCAGAAAGATGAAATTCCTAAGGAAGGACCAAAAAAGAGATGTTAGAGATCGAAAACACAGAAATAGATATGGAGAATGCCTTTGATAAGATTATTAGTACTGTGAATGGTTTAGCAGAGTCTCTGACCTAGAGAATATCTGAATAGAAATTTCTAAAACTGAAAAGCAAAGAGAACAAAGATTGAAAAAAAAAACAGACTAACATATCCATGAATAGTGGGACAATTACAAAAGGAGTAACATTTGTGTAATGGAAATATCAGAAGGAGAAGAGAGAAATAGAAGAAATATTTGTAGTAATGACTGGAAATTTCCCCAAATTAATGTCAAATACCAAACCATAGATCCAGAAAGCTCAGAGAACACCAAAAAGGGTAATTGCAAAATAGTACAGATAAACACGTTATTTTCAAACTACAGACAACTGAAGATAAAGAAAAAAATCCTGAAAAAAGGCAGAGAAAACAAAAACCAAACCAAAACCCTTCACCTATAATGGAACAAAGACAAGAACTACCTCTGACTTCTTAGAAAACATGCAATCAAGAAATCATCCTTCAAATATGAAGAGGAAATGAAAACTTTCTCAGACAAATCAAAATTGAGGGAATTTGCTTCCAATAGGCCTGCCTTATTGAAATTTTAAAGGATCTTTAGAGAGAAGAAAAATAAAATAGGTCAGAAAGATCTACAAAAAGGAAAAAGAATAGAAGAAGGAATAAATTAAGGTAAAACAAAAACTTTAATTTTTCTTATTCTTGTTTGATCTACAAATAACAGTTCAAAATAATAATAGCAACAGTATGTTTAATTATACATGCTTAAGGATTATATTCATTTATGCATGTATATATTAAGTATGGTATATGTATAAATAATAATTACATATTATATATATTCATACATAAGCAAATATACAATGGACATCAGTGATACAAGGGACAAGAGGGAGGAATTAGGATTTTTTTGTTATTATAATGTACTCATACTACCCATGAAGTGGTAGAGTGTCATTTGAAAGTGGGTTTGGGGGACGCCTGGATGGTTCAGGTGGTTAACCAACTGAGCGTCTTGTTCAGCTCAGGTCATGATCCCAGAGTCCTGGGATCAAGTCCCACATCAGGCTCCTTGCTCAACAGGGAGCCTGCTTCTCCCTCTGACTGCAGCCCCCTCTGCTTGTGCACTCTCTCTCTCTCTCAAATAAGTAAATAATCTTTTAAAAATGAAAGTGGGTTTGAATGACCTATAAAGGTGTAATTAGAAACTCTAGGGCAACCACTAAAGAAGTTTGGGGAAAAAAGGTAAAACTGATATGCTAAGAGAAAAGGGAGTCATATAAAATGCTTGATCCAATCACAAAAAGCATAATAAGAGTGGAAAACAGAACTATGAACAAAAAACAGGGGCAACAGAAAAGAGTAACAAATATGGTAGACATAATCTAACTAGATCTGAAAATCACTTTGAACATCAATGGTCCATCCAACTGTACCAATTAAAAGAGATTGTCAGAATGGATTAAAAAAGAAGACCCAACTGTATTTTGCCTACAAGAAACCTACTTTAGATATAAGGACACATGTAGAAAAAAAGCAAAAGGATGGAGAAAAATATACTATGCTAACACTAATCAAAGAAAACAGGAGTAGCTGCATTATTTTCAGACAGAACAAACTTCTAAGCAAGGAACAATGCCAAGGATAAAAATGGGCATTATATAGTAATATAGGAGTAAATTCTCCAAGAAAATATAACAATTCTTAAGGTGCATGCTCCTAACAGCACAATGTGAGACTATGTGAGGCAAAACCAATAAAACTACGAAGAGGAATGAATTTATTCCTGATGAATTTATTATCATAGCTGGAGACTTCTCAGAAATGGACAGATCCAGCAATCAGAAAATCACTAAGAATATAGTTGAATTCCTCAATATCAGCAATCAAGTATATAAAAAAGACAGCTGTAGATTTGTACATTCACCAACATTAGAATATACTTTCTTCTCACATTCACCAAGAAAAATCATATTCTGAGCCAAAAAAAACCCTTAAAAATTAAAAAAAATAGAACTCATAGAATCTCTATCCTTAGACAAAGGTAGAATTAAACTAGTAATCAAAAACAGAAAGATAGCTGGCAAAACACCTGAAATAGCCAACATGATATTGATCAAGAACAAAGTTGGAGAACCGAAAACCTGACTGACTTCAAGACTTACTATATAGCAACAATAATCAAGACAGGGTGATATTGATGAAAAAATAGACAACTATGACCAATGAAACAGAGTAGAGATACTAGAAACAAGCCCAAATAACTATAATTAACTAACCTTTGGCAAAGGAGCAAAGCCAGTGTAACAGAGCAAAGATTGCCTTTTCAAAGTACAGTGTTGGAGCAATTGTACACCCAGTTGCAAAAAAGAAAAATAATCTAGACACAAATCTTACACCTTTACAAAAATTAACCCCAAATAGATCACAGACCTAAAAGTAAAAAGTGAAATTATAAAATCCTAGGAGATTATATAGGAAAAAACCTAGATAACCTTAAGCATGGCAATAACTTTTTGGATGTGACACCAAAGGCATGATACATGAAAGAAATAATTTATTAGCTGTCTGTTTTTTATTTTGCTGATTTTTCCTTTGCTGTGCAAAAGTTTTTTAATTTGTTGTAGTGTAGGTAGTGGTATATATACACACACACATACATACAGTGTAATCTTACACTTAAACAGGAAGGGAATCCCAATAGTTGTAACAGCATGGATGACCATAAAGGACATTATGCTAAGTGAAATAAGCCAGACACAGAAGGACAAACATAACATGATACCAGTTACGTGAGAAATCAAAGACAGTCAAACTCATAGTAACAGAGAATAGATTAATAGCTGTAAGGAATCCAGGAGAGGGGAGAATGACAAGATATCATTCAAAGGTATAAGTTTTAGTTTTGCAAGATGAGTAAGTTCTGGAGATCTACTCTACAACAAGGAGCCTATAGTTAACAATATTGTCTTGCATACTTTACAAGATGCTAGAAGGGTATAACTTATGTTAAGTGTTCCTATCACAAAATTATAATAATAACAGTGATAAAGAGAGCAGAAGGATCGTATGGAGGTGATGGCTATGTTTATGGCCTAGATTGTAGTAATGATTTCATAGATGTATACTTATATTCCAACTCAGTAAGTATTCCAACTCTGCATCAAGTAATCACAGCTTATTATATGTCAGTCTCAATAAGGGGGTTTAAAAAAAGGAAATATGTATATGAGTATGTACGTATACTTCTACAAATACAAACAAAAATATGTATAAATAAAAAATAAACTCATGGATAAAAATATTTTAGATCGATAGTGAACTATTACGAAATGATAAAAGGAAATTTTATTAAATATACAAATATCCCCAAACATTGCTCACAATGTACAGCCTAAAAATTCAGAATTTTAACAATAAATTGACAAATCTAAGTTATGATCATAATGAGAAAATGAACACACAATAATAGAAATTCAGATATCAAGCAGATAAAAAAGGATAGTCTGTAAATGGTTTGGATAATATAATTTAAAAGTCCATTCTGATTAATTTTTAGACCACTCCTACTGGGTAATAAAAATCAGAGATAAATTTCTTTTGTAATTTTCTCTTGAATTGTACACAGTATTTGGAAAATAATAATAGCAAATGTTTTCATACCTAAAGAAAAGTTGTTAAGGCATAAATTAAGTAATTGCTCATGAGAGACAGTGAGCAATTTGTTTACTATTGTTATTGAACCCAGGAAGTAAACCTACAGTGAAAGAAACTGCACAAAGGAGGGATTATTATTTTGTTATTTTTTTGTCTCATGTACATCATTTACAAAAATTTCATGACTTTTTAGAATTAATATGGCTATGTTATAAAGCTTTTCTGCTTCACATGTGTGCATCATTCTGATCTTAACCTGAAGCCAGAAATTATATGAAATACATGAAATAAGACACAAAATAAAATTTGTTCGAATATATCCCTTTTATTAGAATATAATTCTTTAATTTATTTGCTGAAATATATAAAGAAATATAAATATAATTAAGTTTATCCAACCAGGCTAGCCTGCCATTGACAGACTCACCCCACTTTGTTTCCACTTCCATTTCTTGCTATAAAATCTTAAGGAAACATAGACTAATGATTTATATTACATATATCTTAATTCCCTTTTTTTTTGGCTGCACTTTTATCTTAAGTTGGTTAACATTTATTTTTAGAAGACAAAAGTGTTTTCTAAAATCAAATATATTATGAAAGTGAGTTTTAAAAAATTTCAAAGTCAGCTACTGAATAAAATATTAATTAATTCTTGGCTTGCTAAAGTCATGAAAGAGTTAATTTGATTTGTCCAAGTGCTTGGTATATTTAGGGAGTATTTTATTTACTGAAAAGACTTTCTTAAATGTATCACAACTGTTTTATTTGGACATTAAATTCAATTCTAAATCAATTTCCTTTCTTTCAGCAGTTTGAAAAAAGGTGATCTCAAGTGAATGCAAGCAGATGTTCCCATTTAAAAAAACTGTCAAAAATTTGACATCTATTTAATTCCAAAACGTATTTGCTCTACTTATAAAACATATTTTAATTAACATGAAGTAAAAATGTAAAGTCACATAAGTTCTATCAATTCCTAGTGATGGCTTTATCACTTTTTTTTATTTTTCATTTTTTTGAGAAGCTATGTGGGCTGATGTGTATACATAAATATATGGTTTAACTCAGACACTTATATTTAATTATTCATTTACTAATAGTTCATCACTCCTTTATGTTTTGGTATTGTGCCTTTATCATGGATAAAATTTTCTTTATGACTATTTATTTGGTCTAGAATCAAGCATTTTCCTTGTAAGATTATTTTCCTTTTGTTGCACTGCAGTATAAGTGTGCACTTAGCTGTGAGCTTAGTTACAATTTGTCTATCTGTAATTTAATAGTGCCAGCAAAAGTCATTGGAAATCATAGTTTATTTTAATGTAAAACAAATTAGAGAAAAATCTCCTAATATTAAAAGTTGAGACATTTGAAGCATGGCTCAGAACACAAGCAATTATCTATTATTAGTTAAGTATTTGAACCTAGATAAATCATTTAATATATTGGGACCAAATTATATTATCCTAAGAATTCAAGGGGTTGAACCTCATTTCCCATTCAACAGCAAATTAATATGATTCTATGACAAGCGTGAAATTATGAAAATTTCTTTTTACTGTACTCCTTTCTTTTTAAAAATAAACCTGAAAATTTTATTGATTTTAATAATGTCTTCCTTTGTACCATTATGCAAGTTGATTATCTTGTGAGATAAGTAAAACTGTCTCTTTCAAATATTGCTATCGATCTCTTAAAATAAAAACAACTTAATTCAGTCATTTTGTACTATAAAATATTGTTATGAGACTTTTTTTTTTTTAAAGATTTTATTTATTTATTTATTAGGAAAGAGAGAGAGTGAGAGAGAGAAGGTCGAGTGAGAAGCGGACTCCCCATGGAGCTGGGAGCCCGATGTGGGACTCGATCCCGGGACTCCGGGATCATGACCTGAGCCGAAGGCAGTCGCTCAACCAACTGCACCACCCAGGGGCCCTGTTATGAGACTTTTGATAGATTTCTCATTTATATTCTTTAATTATCTTCATTCTTCAGTTTCCATATTATGAAGACTGAATACTCATACAACTGAATGAATGTACATCATAGTTTAACTCTTCCTTAAAATACACTGACTCACTAAAAAATAATGTGAAGGAAAGTTCTTTTGAATAAAAGCAAATTATTTATTGTAATATGTACATATATTTTCAGTTCTTTTGTGATTTTTCTCCTTTCTTTTATACATCTATGAAAAATTAAATATTCCTAGATAATTAAAGTTATATGATTTTTAATCACATTGAGTCTATAGAATAAATTATCAAAAATGAGTCTAGCAACAAGTTGGATTATATTATATATATATATTTAGTTAATGGTGTAGATAGATTAACTTCACATTCACATATGCCTTGTAGATACAGGCATATATGGTATGTACTACAGGGAGTAGTTATGAAATAATGGAGAATTTCATTGGTAGGGAAAAAAGGCACTTCCTTTTTCTTTTTACCGTAGAACAATTTAAATTAAGAAAATAGAGCAATGGGAAGTTCAGCTTACTGGGGAGAAAACATCTCATCTTGAGGGAAATCTTTGTCTCAATGGTCCAGGCAGACACCTTGAAACTAAATCATCATCCACATACCTGGTTGTTTGCTGGTGTTATTGTCACCCTATTATGCTAGATGAGGAAATTGACATTTACCACTGAACATGAAGAAGGAATACTATGTGAATCCGTGAATAATAACTCTCTAGAGGTTCTCAAACATTATTCCAAAATAATTTGAAGAGGCTGAAGTGCAAGCATTGCCCCTGGAGGTAAATTTAATGAATATTTTAGTGCTATTTTGACATCATTATTACATAAAGATGGGTAAGGTCTAGGGAAACAAGGTCTTGTAATATAATACAAGTTAATGGATTTTTTTCAAACGGCTAATAGCTGCATAATAATATGATTTCAAATTGTGCTTCTAATTATGATCTAATTTCACTAGTAAATTATGGTGATTTGTAAATATTTATACTTTCAAAAGTATTAATTCTGAGTAATAGATTAAGGTGGCAGAAACAGATTTTATTTTACACCAGCTGCTGAGAATACCAAGGGAAGAGAACTATGGGAACAAATCAAATTTCCCAAAAGTATACAAATAATGAATCTTTTTGTTAAGAATGTCAAGTTTAATTTAACCTTGCTGTTTCAGTGTACTACTCTTCAATGTGTATTTATTCGGGGCCTTGTGCCAGCTACCTGGATCAACTCCAGTGCCTACTGAGCTAAAATCTGGCTTGCCTAAGGAATGATTCCAATGTATTCAAATCTGACACACAACATAAACATCCTTCCGAATAGTTAAACTGTTGAGAGCTATTTGAATGATGAACTTAGGTTCAATTTCTAAGAAGTAATCATGTGCTTTATTTGGGCCTATTATACTATTTCAAAGTTCTCCCTCTTCTTCACTGAATCTCCTTCTTCTATATTAAATATATTTTCATTCAGTCCACAGAAATGACAAACAATGTTTGAAACATCTGGAGCAGTACTACCTGGTAAAGTGCCTAGAATCATCACAAATTGATTTCTTTCCTTTGTATATATTTGGTACTGCTTTTTCTCATACAACTAAAAGGAAGAAGTTTTTTGCATTTAATAGAAGAAAATATCACGCACATTTGCCATTAATAAACTGAAGGAACTCCTCAGGATAGCTGGGGGAAAATTAGAGATGTTATATGCCATCACAATGTAAATAAAAATGAGTAATAAGTGATCAATAATCCAAAGTTACAGATACCAAAATTATTTTAACATTAAAATATTCATAACATTCAGAACAATTTAAAACTTTTCTATCTTAAAATTCTTAGAGACTGTTTGAGAAAAAGGAAATGGTGCTTGCTACAGGATATAATATTTAAAATTATGCACTCATCTATAGATGATGTGATAATAATCCTCTTACAAAACAAACAATTCTCTCAAACCCTGAAATCTAGATTCATTCTATTCCAGTCCAACTAGAGAATATGAAATAAGAGAAATATTTAGCATATTTAAAATGTATTTTCCCCTCTTGTTTTGATTATGTCTGGTTTTAATGACTCTCAATTCTGGCTCAATGTGGTCCTAGGGATCTTGAGATTCACAAACATAATTGACTTCAGGTTACTTAAAGCCTTGACATAGTATGAGAAATGCCAGTACGCTGTTTCTGGGAAAGGCATTGAAATCTAGTGTAATATTTGAGCAGCAAGATGTTATTCACCCAGCTTCCTTTCAGAATGTCAAAGATGCAGAGATCTAGAGAGATGATTCTTTGGCTTAAAATATTACCATAACTGTTATACCTACCACTCAAAATACAAGAGTTCTTAAACTTTAACAAGCATACATTGAGCTTTATAAATTAAGATATACATTATAAATAATGATCTCTGAAGTGTGATATTATGAATAAAGGAAAACCACTCAATGTCAAATATGTCCTTAATTTAATGAAATTGTACCAAAATGAGGTCATTTTATTAAAAATTCATACAAATGACTTCTTAGTTCAGTCTTAATAATGCCAAATAGGCTAAATACTATAGTAGCACTGGATACTAAGGGTCCAAAAAGAATAAAAAAGAATAAACAATACTACTAAAGGTAAACTATTGAAAACATATTTTTACTTCTTTTTACAGTTTGCATTGGACTGACCTACATTCAAATAATAGATATTGTCAAGTATGTATATAAAAAAGTATATATTCACACTGATATATACTTTACAACATATTTTTACAAAAATATCGAATCAACTATTTTAAGCCACAGTATTATGAGAAAATAATAGTTCAGTATTTTGCCTGGCAGAATTATGTTATGATAAACACTTATGCATTTGATGCCCTGGATTCTGAAATAACTTTATTTCCTGCTGTGGAACTGAGAATATATGGTTGATAATATCAGGTTTAAGGCTCACATTTTATATTGATTCGTCAGAATGAGAAGCAGTAACTACAGACCTGGGAAACCACGCTGCTCTGCCCTTCTGGCTTCAAATAAGCCCCAGGATGAGGAGTAAATAGTAATATGAAAAAGCAAAAGACTCAAGGATTATTATAGAAGACATTTACTAGATCTTCTTTAGTCTAGACACATGATTGTCTTTGGAATATTTAAGAATAAAGAGTATGTAAATGAATTTGAATTTACTGAATATATTTTTCAGCATTAGATATTCTGATACTAGTAATGAAAGTCTACAACAAATAAGACCTTTCTCCGTGCTATGCTTCATGCCTTGAGAAATGTAATTTCCTGAATAAGTAATCTTAATCCAATGAAGATTTAATTTGGTCTTTTTACTTTACAAATGTAATTCACTTACTCAATAAAATTTTGGTTGGTTTAAACAGCAAGGGATATATCAAAGACATATTAAAATGTCTTAAATAAGTCTATTTTCTTGATGCTGCATTATGAAACATTTTCCAAGTCATAAAGCTAATCTGTGTACCCCTGTAACTGCATAAAATATAAAGATAATGGATTCTTCAATGGTTATTTCATTTCTCTAATGACCTCAATAAATCAATAGCATGTCTCCAAATATTCCCTTCCCTCCCAGAAATACTACACTTCACATCATAAAAATCATTTCTCGTAATTTGTATAAAACTATTATGTTTCACATATTCTTACAAATAAAGTTTATCTGTAGAGTCCAAAACTGTGATTATCAGGGAAAATATTTAAATAACAACAACAAATCATGGATGGGAAAGACAAATAAAAGTATTGAGTAAAGGTGTCTGAGGTGATTCATTGGTACTTCCAAACCAAAGTTCCCTGATCTTTAGTGAAAGAACAGGAAAAGGGAACTAAAAAATGGAAATTTCATAATTCACTACAGTTTGACAGAACCAGCTGCTGAGTATAACATGGTCAGGCCAAGAGACTGTACCCGATACATCTTTGAAGTGAAACATTTTCAGAGGTTAGGACAGAACTGCTAATCTTTAACTTTAGTTAATGAACATGTTACCACAAGTACAAAATGAAAGCAACTAGCCAAACTTGCTCTGCATAGTTTCAATAGCACCATACACAAGTTGCTATAAATTTGCTTTTGAACCAGTAAGGTACTTGAACATCTGCATTTAACCCTGTTCTACTTCTTGCTATTGAGTACTGCTTCCATGAGGGGGAAAAAAAGGAAAACAGAGCAAAACAAACAAACAAAATAACAAAAACAAAAAGTCTTCTCCCTAGTGGTAAGGGTATTTGTTACAGAAGTAGACTAGAAAAAAGAACAATAAATCTTAGCTAAGTCTCCTGACCAAAGTCAATGTAGTAAAGAGTTCTTATTCTGAGTAAAAGATGCATATACCCCAATCCCAACTGCTCCATTCACACACAAAGGCCAAACGACAGTTCAAAATTTAGATATCATCTCCTCAACAAGTCTATTATTAATCCGAGTCACCGAGCCAGTCTAAGTTGGTGTCTGCCTCTGTGAGCTCAGAAAAATGTGTGTGCCACAAACACCATGTATAAACGAGGATGGTCACTGGCGACTTGCCTGACGGCAAACTACGAACTCCTTCAGGTGGTGGTCTGTCTTTGCTCTCTAAAGCCTAGTGACCTAGCCCGTTGGTTTTTCACCAAATTTCTAGTAAACAAATGAGTCGTTAGTTTCTCCATGTGCTATTTTAGCCAAGTTTGTTGTTTTCCTTTGCTTTCTGTTTTTCTTTCTTTCCAAAGCAGAATATATTATTTCATTGAGTTGAATAATTATTAATTCTTATTTTAAAATATATACTTTTGTGCACTTAAAGCTAATTTTAAATTGATGATGTTTTATATTGAAAGCTTTCTAAAGATATATAAAAAAGTAAAGGTGATCTCATTAGAACCATGTTTTACTATTAAGAACTAGTTCAGATATCCTCTCAAGGAAACATTTTCCTTAGGTATATGCTTTATAGCATACAAAAAAAAAAAAAAACCCACATAGTATCCTAAATATTCTATTAATGTCTGCAGTTAAGAGATATGATTACTTCATTCAACCATGCAATTCCCAAGCTAATATGGACTCGGAATCTTCTGTTTTGTATAATTCCCATTAAAAACCTTGAGTCCTCACATTTTGTAAAACACACTCTGAAAAATGCAACATTACTTTATTATGATCAAATCAAAATTTTGTTGATACCCGTCAAGATTAGCTATAAAGTTCTAGAAATAGTTCAGGAGTAACAATATCTTAAAAAGTTATCCTATAGTGAGAAAATAGAGCAAACCGATGGAAAATAAGTCATCCAATAGATAATTAAGTGAAGTTCGACAGAATATGTACATTTTTCCAAATTCAAAAAAATCATCACAATTTTAAAAATCAGCACAATTTAAAAAATAGATTTACAAGAAGGAACATCCACTGGGCCTAGAAAAATGAAGTAAAAGAAATTTCTCAAAGCTTCTGGTAAGAAAAATATAATTATAACAAATGTTTTCACATAAAGAATAAAAAATCAGAAAATCTTGGATCTTTGTGCCAGTGACAGTGGAAGCTATGAGACATTGGAACATTCTTCACAAGGAAATATTTTTCCCACATAAAATTTTACACCCAGCCTCACTATCAGTTCAGCATGAGAGCCAAATAAATGCATTTTTATAAAGTCTTGAACTGTACCAGCCTTCTTAGGTTGCTCAATTTGTCATAACAAAATACCACAACACTGGTTGGCTTAAACAATGGAAATTTATTTCTTACAGTTCTGGAAGATCTCACAGGTCTTAGAAGTTCAAGATCAATGTGTGAGCAGGGTCAGTGTCTGGTGAGAGTTCTCTGGATCATAGGTGGCCACCTCATTGCTGCATTCTCACATGGCCTTTCATCTGGTCCCTTTTTTTTTTTTAATTTTATTTATTTATTTGACAGAGAGGAGAGATCACAAGTAGGCAGAGAGGTAGGCAGAGAAGGGGGGAAGCAGGCTCCCCGCTGAGCAGAGAGCCTATGGAGGGGTTTGATCCCAGCACCTGAGATCATGACCTGAGCTGAAGGCAGAGGCTTTAACCCACTGAGCCACCCATGAGCCGCTGGTCTCTTTTTATAAGGCCACTAATTTCATCATGAAGGCCTCACCTTCATGACATAATGCAACTTAAATTATCTCCTAAGGTTCCCATCTCTGAATATCTGCATATTGAAGGTTTGGGCATCAACATATGAATTGGAGGGGAACACAAACAATGAGTCCATAACACACCCCTCCTTTATTTTCCTTGGGTCATTAGAAAATGCACTGAAACAAAATGAGGATCATCAAGCATGAACCCATCAAGCATGAACCCTGTCTGTTCCACATATCTGTTAACTTCAATTTCCACTAGATAATTGATTCTGTTTGGTATCCTACTGTGTTCTAGAGTTAATTTATTCCTGAAAGTCACTTCAAAATGCCTGCTATTGCAGAATAATTGGTTTTATGTCGTTTAGGAAGTGTCAGTTTCTACGTCTTAACATTTGTTCATTAATTAATTTTTTACTGAGTAAATATTCAGTTTTCTTGGCTCCTATATGTTGTGAGTAACACATATGTCCATGTCTTCACCATTTAAAAACTCATCAGGAAAAATAAAGAAGACATGACTTTTATTTCCTTTGCTACTTTCCAATAGGCTCCCATTAAGGAGAAAGACTAGTTTTAATAAATGGAACAATATACCTTACTTTTTTTATTAAATGAATGTCAGACCATGAAAGAAGATAATTCTCTTAATGTGGGCATATGAAAATAGAATGGGAATCCTTCCAACTCTCTTATTTATATATTTTCACTCTCTTTTGTATTTATTCTTTGCTTCCAACTGTGTGTTTGTTGATAACGTGTTATGCGGATATGATAAGCAAAGGGGAATAATCTGTGTAAGCTCAGGTCACAATCCCAGGGTCCTGGGACCGAGCCCCAGGTCGAGCTGCCTCAGCCTGATGCTCCCTCTGCCTGCCACTTCCCCCCGCATGTGTTCTCTCTCTCTTTCTCTGTTAAATA
Source organism: Nasua narica (assembly GCA_028533885.1). NCBI lineage: Eukaryota > Metazoa > Chordata > Mammalia > Carnivora > Procyonidae > Nasua > Nasua narica. The sequence goes on along the minus strand of CM052810.1, from coordinate 33,361,586 downwards.
AATAAATAAATAAAATCTTAAAACAACCACCCCACCCCCCCAAAAAAACCAATAAGAAAGTGGAATGGAAAGAGTGTTAGAGCAGACCAAGAAATGTCTTTTGCTATAAAGGTGTAGGGCTGAATAAAGTTTTTTTGGGTCTGATCACAGAATCCCAGGTAGACGATTCATTATAATTAATTTATTCTCTCCTTAGACAACTCCTAAATTTGGCATTAAGTTTGGTCATGTCTATGGAATACATAGTATCGTCCTTTCTATTTTGTTCTCTGCTTAAGGAATATTACAACAGCAAGTTAAATAGGTGTTTACATTTAAATCAATGTGGTTGCTTACTCTGAATAAGGCAATTTGTTAAGCATGCAAGACCATTACTTAGGTTTAAAACCTAGCTAGACCACTCACTAGCTGTGTGGGATTGGTCAAGTTATTTAGACTCCATATGCCATGGTTTCCTTCTCTGTATAAAGCGATGATATTAGCAGTTACTTAATAGGGAGATACACAAAGCAATTTAGCACAGTGCCTAAAACAGTAAGCATATGAAAGTGGATTTATTAAAAAAAAATCTATAATGATCATAATAGTGTTTATATAAAGAAAGTTTAGTACAATAGATAGCCAATACTTACAAATAATTTAGATGAGGATGTATAAATAATTGTATAATTTTGATATTTCCAGAAATGGATTTACATGAAAGCGGCAGTCATATTTCGGTTTCTTGTTATTTTTGTAGGCAAACAAGGAAATAACTTTATTTTCCATTCTTCTTAATGGAGTGATTTACCATACATTTTCTTACGTTGTTTTGTGTCATCACGTTATTTTTGTTAAGAATATAAAATACAAAGGCTTTCATTGGTCTTCTGAAAGGATAATATTAAGTTTAAGCTGAAAATATTCTAAAGCCTGTTGGACAACATTGCAACTGACATTTAAAGCATATTTTTGTAGATAAAACCAGATGGACAGCTGATCCTTTTGCATGTTTTCAAGTGGTAAATGTAGTTTGGGGATATAAAAACTCTTTCCAGGCTATGAAGTTCTACTAGAGATAACTGTGCAAACACTAATACAATTAGAGATATACTCTTGAACCTGCCATGCTGCTAGAATACGGGAATACGTGCAGAACTCTCTAATAAAACTTATTTTATCTTTAACCATAATAGAGATTAGTATCTTGAGTTACCTTGATCTTCTTTCATGTCACTAAAAGCTTGAAAAGATTTGTGGATAGGGATATTATTGAAATTGAGCCTTAATTGGAACTTAATCTCCATAATTATGCATAATTGCCTGTGTTTATTGCTCCTACGATGAGGACACATTTTTCTTTAGCTCCCAGGAAGCATGTGTTAAAGCATCACAACAGCATTAGATAGTATGATTGTATACACTTCACTGACTTTATTTGGTTAGACAATATTATTATTCAAAGAGAGACATGAAACTTACAGCACGATGGCCTCTGACTTTGCTAAGTAGCTTTACTGAAATCAAAGATATAATTTCAAAAATATTATCCTTTAAATATATTTGTAGAATGGACAGAATTAATTTAGATTAAAACTGTGTAATATATGGACTACTTCTATAAGTCTCACTTGTGAAATGTTCTGTAATATAGGTGTTTCAGGAATAAGGGATCAAATATTCATTACATTTTTACTAGATCAACTCAAGATATTAATTTCAGGGAACTATCTGGGGTATAATCAGAATGAATGATTAATTTCAAAAATGCTCACAATTTACGATTGACAATGCTGTCTCATCATTGAAATACCAATTTAAAATGATCAATAGTGCTTATATACTTTTTTCTGTTAATGATAGACCAGTCGTTCTCTCAGTTATAATTCCACATGTTGGAATTAGTAGCTCTGGTGTACTACTACATCCTAGTAGTACGCATCCTAGCAGTTGTTAGAACTAAGGATAAATCTATCAAACTAAGCAGTTTGGGTAAAAATTTCAGTGAAAGAATGTGAACAATTCTCAAATGGTCCATGGATAGGCAACTCAAAGATAATTAAAGCTTCAACTAGTAAAGAAATCATTGTATGTCTTTTTGGCATTTTATCATAGCGGGACAAAGCAGATTTACTTTCTGTTCCAGTTCTCAAAATATACAGCGTCTCTAAATATGAAATTGAATTTTCCAAATTATCATTCCTTACAAATTTCAAATGCATTTGGCAACACTTTTGAATGCTGAATATTACTTGGTTTCTTTCTTATACTAGGTACATTTTACTAAAAGAAATCCTAGTTTTGTAAATACGTACTTTGGCTAGTCCTGACATATTGAATAATGATTTTTTTCGGTGTAAATGTGACAGACCCCACATTTTTTAAAACTGTAGTCTCTGAAATCATCCATCTAGGCCCAGCCTCAATAAATAAAATTTCCTCAGGATTTTTTTAAACAATACCAGAATACTGATGCCATAGATTTTCTTATAAGATTCTTTTTTAAAAAAAGATTTTATTTATTTATTTGTCAGACAGAAAGAGTACAATCAAGGGGAGTGGCAGGCGGAAGGGAAAGCAGGCTCCACACTAAGGAGCCCAGTGAGGGACTTGGACTCATGACCTAAGTCAAAGGCAAACACTTAAGGAACTGAGCCACCAGGTGTCCCTTCTTTTAAGATTCTAATTTGATCATTTCTGATGTGGGAATTACTTTTCAGGTCATTGTAATAGGTGCTATGGTTATGAATTAAGCCAGTAGCCTGAGAGCTTATTATGTGCAGGGACTATTTTTGTTTATCCAGGTGGGCACCAAGACATAGACCAGAGGCTATAACAACATATTTATTTTATTGTATATAAGGACTTTTAAAGTTCTGAGGAAAAAAAATCTGTTGGGAATGAGTTTTTTTGTCTTTGGCACTATTTGGACTTGCAGTTGTGAAAAACTACATACAGAGAAGTCACTTTTGTTTCTGATGTTAGAAGCAGCTAGAACTTGAAGTATTTTTATTTTTAATTTTTTTTCATAGACATTATAGATTATTCACTCTTATCAGGCCCCAAATTTTGGTCTTTGTGATAAAAATATCAATAGTTAAAATGTATGATATGCTACATAATAAACTAATCACTGCTCAAATTGTCTATTTAAATTCTTGCCTGAACCCTAAAAATTAGGCACTTTTGCTAAAAAAGAAACTAAGGTCTAGATACGTACTATCATTTTCCTATGCTTACGTAATGACAAGTGATAGAATTAAAATTCAAAACAGGATTAGTGAGAACTCTTAACGGCAGTAATTGCCTAGTGTACTTGCTGATAAATTTATAAAACCTCATGTAATAAAAAAGTTAGTCCTGTTCTTCTGCAAGTCTCCATAAACTGTGGTGTATTTAGAAACGTAGGAGAAATTTTGTCCAGAGTAACAAGTGTTGCCACTTTACAACCTAAAGGCCTGTCATTTTCCGGGTCCTGGGAACCACCCTCTTGAAAAGTAGTCATTAAGGAAGGTGATACCCTTATCTCCCAGTTTTTGTAGGAGGGCTGAAGCCTAACTTTGGCAGGTGACTTGCTCCAGTTTTAAAAGTAACTCTTGGGGCACCTGGGTGGCTCAGTGGGTTAAAGCCTCTGCCTTTGGCTCGGGTCATGATCTCAGGGTCCTGGGATCGAGCCCCACATCGGGCTATCTGCTCGGCGGGGAGCCTGCTTCCCCCTCTCTCTCTGCCTACTTGTGATCTCTCTCTCTCTCTCTCTGTCAAAAAAATAAAATCTTTAAAAAAAAGATAAAAATAAGTAAAAGTAACTCTTGTCATAGAGATATGACAGAGCTTACTTTTTCTTTGTGCAAAGCCAATTAGCAAACAGAAATGTCCTACAACCTCCCTACATCAGCTCTTAAAAAATTTCAACCCTTTGTTTCAAAGAAAAAACCTTGAATTCTACTTAAATTTGTCCAGTGCAATTTTCCCCTTAACAATGTTTTCATATTTTCATTTCAGTCAACTTAAATATATATATATTTATATATAGTATATATTTATATTATTATATTATATTATATATTTATATATTAATATATATAAATATTATATATTTATATATATATTATACACATGTATATACACACATATACTCTTTGCCTTGAATAAGAAAAATAGAAACAACAAAACCTTTTTCAGTCGTGCATGTATTTCTTCTGGTGACCTTTCATTACTTTGTCTTGTATTCCAGCAGAATCACATAAGATATTGCCTGAATTGTGACTAATAATAGCAATTACCATAATAAAAATGTGTTTTAACAACTGAATTTTAATTTATGAAATCAAATTTATTTTCATCATACTAGACTAAGAATTCGGAACCTAGGAATATGTTTTAACCTTAACGATACTTTTTGTTTATTTGTTTTGACAGAGAGAGGGAGGGAGGGAGAACAAGAGGGAGAATGAAAGGGAGAAGCAGATGCCCTGCTGAACAAAGGGGCCTATGAGCGACTTAATCCCAGGAGCCTGAGGTCATGGCCTGAGCAGACACTGAATGGACAGAACCTCCCAGGCTCCCCTTGACAATATTTTTTAAATGTCAATACATTTCATTACCTTAATAAGTCTGAATATTTGCGGAAATTTTAGACTTATTTTAGAGATGGAGTCTAGAAGTGATTTGATTTATCAAATGTGTGTGATTATATGGCTTAAAGAAAAAAAAATAGGTGCAAAAAATACAGATTAAAAACAGTCTACTAAAACATATGGATCCCACATTCAGTCGTTTCTGCTTTCTCCCATTAAATCTTACTTAATAGAATTAAGGCTGGAAATTTGCTTTTATTAACAATAGCATTGTGTTACTTCTCTCCTATATGATTTCTGAAGTATACATACTTCAAAATGCATATGAAAAACCAAAAAACACTGTCCTTTATTTTGGTCATGCTTGCATCAGTGTCCTCATATTTTTATATAGCTTGATTAAACGGTTATAAACAAATAGGATGTTCTTTTCTTCCCATAAGTGTAAAATTTTTAAATATTGCAGCTTTTGTCTTTATCCATGTCCCAAGTCTCTCCTTTCTACGGTATGTGTTGTTTCAAAATTCAAGTGATTGGTAGGAAGAGGACTGCTAACAGCTCCTACCTACTTCCTCTCCGATTGAACTACCGAAGGGAAAGGACAAATGCTTCTCTTCGTTATCTCAGTATTGGTCTCGTTGCACGTCACTGGTTCTGAACATTTGTGATCATGTGATCAATGCTGTACGACACTCTGAATGGCTAGACTTAAGGAATATCCCTACATCTAGATCTAGGTGCGATAACTAGATGTAAAGCACACCAACTTTGATTTGAAGGATAGTTGCCAAGAGAAAACGTAGGCATATTTACTCAGAACAGGATCAATTTTCTTAATAATTAGTTAAATGGAGAGTGGCTCATCTACATTATACAAAGGTTAATAAATGAGTCCGATAGTAGAATAAAAAAGTAAGTTGTAGATGATAGTGGCATTATACTATCACGTACACTTGAAAAATACCAAGTGTAGATAGAGCATGTGTGTAGTACAATGAGGATAGTGTTTACATCTATGAAGGTGGCATGAATTTCGGGTGATGGTCAGTGGAGACATCAAGTTTACTTTTATTTTAAGGATCAGTTCATTGAAATTCATTTAACATCTTAATATAGCCCGTTGAAATAACAACTAAAATTATAAATTTATTTTTAAATGAACCAGACTATATATTAAGGAAGCAATAACATTTTTACTAGAATATACAAAAAAAACCCCTAATCAATAAATATGCGACATACTTCTGTTTTGAATGAATCAACATATTAGAGTTAACATTTCTTTCTAAATTAGCCTATAAACTCCCATTATCTCCTGTTGAGGTTCCAATATTTTTTGTAAGTTATTTTTAAATTTTATCTAGAATATAACTGTTAATCTAATTTTAGTAATGGAAGGAGAGAGAGAGAGAAAGCAGAAGAAGGAGATACTTGAGAATGTTGAATGACTTGACTGTCTATACATTAAGATTCCTAGCTTAAAGTAATTAAAACTGTATATAAATGACATCAATAAACAGATCAATGGAATAAAATAAATAATGCAGGAATAGACCAATTTATAGATGGAATTTTAGTTTTTTTCTTTTTTAAAGATTTTTATTTATTTATTTATTTGAGAGACAGAGAAAGTGAGAGAGAGCATGAGAGGAGAGAAGGCCAGAGAAAGAAGCAGACTCCTTGCGGAGCCAGGAGCCCGACATGGGACTCGATCCTGGAACTCAAGGATCATGACCTGAGCCGAAGGCAGCTGCTCAACCAACTGAGCCACCCAGGCGCCCAGAATATTAGTTTCGATAAAAGAAAACTTTTAAATCTTTGGTAGAATGATGGATAACTCATATAAATGTGTTAAGGGAATTGAAAATCTTTGAAAATATAAACATTAATGCTCTTAAACTGTACAAAAATATCCAAATAATAAAAATAATATAATTATGAAAAGATAAGGACACCGAGAAATAGATCATGTGACTCATAAGTAGTAAGTGGGGGAAATGTGACACCAAAGTCTGACCTCAGACTCTAAATAAAACAATAATTCTTAAAAATGCATTAAAATTTTTTAAATTTTCTAAGTTGCCTATTGAGAAATGTAAATCCATAAGACCAAAATTTTTGAATGTGTTAAAATTTTGCAAATGTATATAGCAAAATAAATACCATAAAAATGATAAGATAATGTTAGGAAGGAAGAAAATATTTGCAATATGAATGAGAGAAAATGGTTAATATCCACTATATGTTTTTAAAATTATTTCAAAATAGAATAAAACACACATGGGACACCTGGGTGGCTCAGTTGGTTAAGCAACTGCCTTTGGCTCAGGTCATGATCCCAGTGTCTTGGGATCGAGTCCCGCATCGGGCTCCTTGCTCCGCAGGGACCTGCTCCTCTCTCTGCCTCTGCCTGCCTCTCTGCCTGCTTGTGTTCTCTCTCTGTTAAATGAATAAATAAAATCTTTAAAAAAAAGAAAATAAAAAGAATAAAACACACATGAAAAAATTGAAATATTTCCTCCAACGGATTCCATATTGGAACTTTAATTAACTTACTTGTTCAGAAAATACCTTTTGAGGGACTACTATGTGGATGCAATGACAGGCAAATAAATACACAGGTTTTATCATGAGAGATATATAGTCTATTAATCTGTTACCAAAGAACACAATAGTGAGTGCATTTGGCTTAAGTACAAATAAGCAGCTCGTAGGGATTTATTGTACATGTTTTTAAGGCGTTTTTATTGGGAGAGAGAGTGCGAGTTGGGGGGAGTAGAGGAGGAAGCACAGACTTCATGCTAGGTGCTGAGCCAGAGGTGGGGCTCAATCTCATGATCCTGAGATCATGACCTGAACCAAAGCCAAGAGTCAGATGCCTAACTGACTAAGCCACCCAGGCACTCACTTTATTGTACATTTTCTAAGTGACCTCTTAAAAATGGTATATATCATAAGGAAATGTTTTTAACAGGAATATAGAGTATAATTTTGTATTAAAAAAACAAAATCAACCAGGTAAATTTTAAAGATCTTACTGGCTTTCCTCAACAATTCATGAACCAATCTAGCAGATAGAAGAGAGCTTTGAGGAGCTATACAAAATGAAACACTTTTATAGGCAGAAGGAAGTCTTACTAGGCAAAAAAGTGGGTTGGTTATTGCAAGATTATTTTCCTTTAAGGGGATGGCAGGGTCTTTCAGGTAGATTGCCTAACTGATGATGATGAACAGGCAATTCCTGATTGACTAGTATAAGGTTCCATTTTGAGGAGAGCCAAAACTGTAACTAAGTCTTAATTTGGTGTCCTGAGGATTAGCATAAGTGTCTCCATTTTGAGTTTGCTGTCTTGTTTTTAACAGGTTACCTATTTTAAATTATTACAATTTTTCTCATTTTACTCATGCATCATTTACATTCAGAATCATTTTGCCTCCTTATTGTTTCAACAAGATCAAGAATAATGATAGCATAGCAAATATAGTAGAATTCTTTTCTTTAACCAGACACTTCCCTTATATTTCATATTATTCTAGGCACAGACATTCTCCAAACTAAGAATGAGGACAATTAGAAAATAAAAACAAAATCTTTTGAAAAAAATCTAATACCCCCTACCAAGCTAAAGAATTGTTCAGTTGTCTTTAAATTTAATGGGGTGCTGAATTGTAGTGGAAAGAAAATGGATCTCAGTGTTATTAGACATGCTTCAGAATGTTTGTCCTTGACATTATTACATAGAATAACAATGCAGAAATCTAAAGTACATTTATGATCAGCAAATAAAAATTGTTGCCAGAGATTGAAATGCCCTGAGGAGGACTGTTTGACCTTCTCTTATAACTGAAGCATATCAGTAAACAGCAATGATAAATTAAGATAAACAATATCGTGAATGAAAGTAAGGTATGTGAATTTAGATGTACCTCTTTCCAATGAAGATCGTAAAATTAAATATTAAGATATAATACAATTAAATACTATTATTTTGAAAAAATAGCTATCTTTTCAGTAGGCTTGTAAAAATTACTTGGCCATTTATGTCTTAGTGCCATAGTTTGATAACAGGCTTTTTCTATTTTATAACAACATGTCTGCTGACATTTTGCATTAATCCAGCATAGACACCATGATCTGGATATTATTCCCACTGAGGAGCATTATTTTCATATGTTTTTGGAATCAGTATTATAAAATGTTCATAGTTATTGCAACTATCTAGGCAATATAAAAAAAAGATTCTATGAAACTGAATAACTAAACATTTTGTTTTAGCAATTCAGGATTTTCCTCCTTATTTACTTTGCTGAAAGGGACGCATTTCCCTGAATTAAGAGAATCCTCTTTATACCTGGTTTATATTGAGCATTAAGTTAGTTAATATAATCAGATTATTATGTTTGTATAAAGTTAACTCTATAAGATGGTAAGGAAGGTAAAGGAAGAAAAATAGTTTCTTTGAAAAAGTTGGCTAAATGCATTCTTACTTGGATTGGATACTGGAAGAGAAAACAAGGGTGGGGAAGAACATTATTAGAAAAACTGGTGAAATCTGAATTAAGCCTGGAACTTAGTTGATGGTAATATGCTGTTATTGATTCCTTAATGCTCTAAATGTACCATGGTGTGCAAGATGTTAAGAATTAGGAGAAACTGGGTGTTAGGTGTACAGGAACTCTGTACCATCTTTGCAACCTCTCTGTGAATCTAAAATTATTTAAAAATTTTAAAAAATTACATTGACAAGTCGAGGAAAGGAATTTTATTTTAAAATTAAAGGCTAAATAACTCAACATATGGATAATATAGTTAATATTTCTTTCTTCAATTTTTTTTAAGTATCACCATTTTTTTGTTGTTATTGTTGTTTTTCACCATAGTAAGTGTACTCTTTAATCCCCATTCCCTATTTTCCCCAGTTGCCACCCACTTCCCATCTGGTAACCATCAGTTGTTCTTTATAGTTAAGAGTCTGTTTCTTGGTTTATCTCTCTGTTTCTGTCTCTCTTTGTTTTTTCCTTTGTTCATTTGTTTGTTTCTTCAATTCCACATATGAGTGAAATCATATGGTATTTGTCTTTCTCTGACTGACTTATTCTGCTTAGCATTATACTCTATCTCTATCCATGTTATTGCAATGGCAAGATTTCATTTCTTTTCTTCGTTTCATTCATATACACATATATACATGCGACATCTTCTTTATCCATTCATCTATCAATGGGCACTTGGGCTATTTGCATAGTTTGGCTATTGTAAATAATGCTGCAATGGACACAGGGATGCATGTATTCCTTAAATTTGTGTTTTTGTATTTTTGAGGCAAATACCCAGTAGTGGGATTACCAGATCTTAGGGTAGTTCTATTTTTAACTTTTTGAGGAAACTCCCTACTCTTTTCCATACTGGTTGCATCACTTTGCATTCCCACAGACAGGGCAGGAAGGTTCCTTTTTCTCCACATCCTCATCAACACATGCTGTTTCTTGTTCTTGATTTTAACCATACTTAATATATTTTCAAAAATAAATTATTGGAAAGTACACTGTAGATCATTAAATGAGGTTATGAATGAAGGGATGTCAACCCAATCTGCTTCTTTTTGGTATACAGATGAGAGAAATTCTGGGTAATAGGGATAAGGCACAATCCTCAAAAAAGTAAATATATTCTTTGACAAAGCTATTTATTGTGAGCTAGAAGCTCCCTAGTTTTTGTCTAAAGTCTCTAAGGGTGAAAACTTGTGATAATACACACATTTGTCATATATTAGTATTGACATAAATAAGCCATTTGGATAGAGTAAGGGGAATTGAATCATAGAGAAAAAAACATAAACATTTGATATACATGCCAAGAACCAGAAATTAAAACTTTTGTGGCTAATATTCTAATCATTTTACTATAGAAAAGATCTTTTACTATAGAAAAGATCTTTATATACAATTTGAGAAATGATTTTGCCCTGGCATTGTTGCATATATTTTTCTTTAAACTGAAAGAAAAAAAATTAAGCTTTTTCCCTTCTTATGTGACTTGAACAGAAATTTTAGGATTAATTCACTGGCAAAGAAACTTCAGCTAATAATTTAGAGCTTCTTTAGGAAGCAAAAACCATAAGAGACGAAGAATGAAGCATAAAAGCAGAGACTGCAGGAAAGGCTGCAAAGTTATGATATTCCCATGATGCAAAGACATGTAAAGAAGGTAGATGAAGAATCTGGAAAGAGAGATTTCATATCACTTTCTTCAACTGAATTAATGTGTATCCAAAAAATTATATAAAACCCCTATAGTGGCAGTGGAGACTTAAATTCAACTCCTGTGGATGGCTTGATTTTCAGTAATTTCAGCATACAAGTCTAAGCTTCTATGTGGAAAAGCACAATAAAGCCAAGGATAATGGTAATAGTTACTGAGAAGTTAAGGGAGGAGGTAAATTATCCATAGAAGGAACTCCAAATTGATTAATCAAATAAGAAACTAATGTTATGTAATATTTATTGAATATTTATTATACTAATCATTGCCTTAAGAAATTTGCTAGTACTATCAAAATTATAATCACACTTACTATAATGAGTCTAGCACTAGTTTATCTTCCATTTCTGAGAGATAGACACTTTAAACAAGTTGATAATATACTGATTATGTAATGATGTGATTAAGATTTTGATCCAGAAGACTATATAAAAAGATAGATTTCTAGCCTACCACATATTCAAACAGATATTAAAGGTGCCCCCCCAAAATTAATGATGGAAGGAGATAACAAAGCAAACAAATGAGTAGTCTGAGAAGATAATTGAGATAATATTCAGTTTATCAACATTTAAAAGAAAATTTGATTCTATAAATGGTATGACCCAAGAGGTACCAGAGAAGAACTCATTAAAAAGGAAGAAAGAGGGGCACCTGGGTGGGTCAGTCATTTGGGCATACAACTCTTGATTTTGGCTCTGATCAAGATCTTAGAGTCTTCAGATCAAGATCCCCGTCAGGCTCCTCGCTGGGCATGGGGCGTGCTTAAGATTCTCTCTCTCCTTCTGACCCTCCCCCTTGCTTATATGTTCTCTCTCTCTTCTCTCTCAAATAAATAAATAAATAAATCATTTTTTAAAGTAAGAAAGAGTTAAATACACATATTTTATCCAATAATAATATGACCAGTGCTTCTAGCCTGGACTAACTGATACAGTATGAGGACTCCTTGTTTAGAAGAACACACCCAGCTCATGTGACTTCAGAGAAGAGAAACTACAATGAAAAGCAAGTGATACGAAAAGGGTTGCTTATTTAATTTCCATAGAACACTGTGGACATCATATACTCTTATTTTTAAAATGTGCAGTAGAAGCAAGTGAAGAAGAAAGGTATCTTTCCTTTTAGAACTGTCCTGGAAGTGAGGGCACTGAATTAGGAACATTATGCATTTTATGAGCATAGAGTAAATCAGCCTACAATTGAAGCAGAAAAAAGCATTGAAGGGCAACATGCTTTGGTAGTTTTATGGCAACATCCCAGTAGCTGATGAGTGACTGGCATATTTTGGCAAGATTAAATATTTCAGCACAGAGCTGTTGGTGAAGATGAGTCATCTCAACAGACTGCTTTAGGAAAAGAGTAGAATTGAGGATCTCTTTAAATGAGCTAAGAAGATAAGTTCATAAGCACACAAGAGCAATTCCTGAAAACACCAAAAATTGCTTAGGAAATTTTAAGAAAAGTGGAGCCCATGTAGTATGAGAAGCAGTGAAGTTATCAAGATGTTTATTTTTCTACCAGTATTGTGATTCAACCTATATTCATGGGGTCCTGAAAAAATTTGAGGATATTTGTAATGGCGCTAGAAATGTTTTATAAGAGATCATACTGTGCTTTATAAAGGATAATTCCTGGAGGATTTTTTTTTAAGATTTTATTTATTTATTTGACAGAGAGAGAGATCACAAGTAGGCAGAGAGGCAGGCAGAGGGAGAGGGGGAAGCAGGCTCCCTGCTGAGCAAAGAGCCTGATGCAGGGCTCGATCCCAGAACCCTGAGATCATGACCTGAGCTGAAGGCAGAGGCTTTAACCCACTGAACCACCCAGGTGCCACAGAAATAACTTATTTTTTAACACAAAATATATTTATTAATAAATAATCTTTCTGAAATTACCAACAAAGATCATGCATATATGGAGATCATGGGGTCGTAATGATATTTTGAAACTAATATCCAAATATATGAACTGATTGTTTTTCTTAAGGTGAGCTTATTAAAGCAGATACTCTTCTTCATGGCACAATTCCCCAAAATAATGAATGACAATATCACCATATTTTGGCATTTTCGCATTAAAGGTAAATCATAAAACTGTAAAGGTGAAAGAAAGATGTGGTAGCAAGAAAACAGTGATTGTCATGACCTGCATTGTATCCCTTTGTAATTTACATCTTGAAGTCCTCTCAATGTCTCAAAATGTAAACTGTATTTGGAGATAGGGCCTTTAAATGACGGTTAAAGTTAAATAAGGTAATAAAGATGGTCTCTAATTCTGTAAAACAGATGTCCTTATAAGAGATTAGGACTGGGTGAGAGGGGAAGAGAGATGACAGCCCTTTCCAAAGTCATGGAGAAAGGTCTCACAAGAAACGTACCTTGATGGCATTTTCCTCTTAAACTTCTAGCTCCAGAACTGTAAAAAATAAATATCTGATGTTTAATCCAGCAAGTCTGTAGTACCTTGTTATAGAGCCCTAACAAACTAAGAGGATGATATTACATCTTTTTAGTGGTGGTACGCAAAAACAAACACTATCACAACGGTAATAGAATTTCACATACCTTGTGTCTTATGCGTAATAGAAATAGTGGGTCATGTGCCTCACACTGATTAAAAATACATTTTGTGAAAGTTCCCCAACAATTTAGACTTAAACTCCTTTTTAAGAGTAAATGGATCAATCATTTTCATCCTTAGAATATCAAATTCCACTCCTCTTGTCTCTGAAATTTCTAGAAGAAATTGTCTTAAACCTGGACCCAGGGTGCATTCTTTCCATCTTTCAGCCTATTACTACTTTCACTCTTTATTTCCTAGAGTCTTCTATATTTTTCAAAATACTTCAGAATGGGGCCCCTGGGTGGATCAGTCGGTTAAGTGTCTGCCTTCAGCTCAGGTCAGTATCTTAGGGGCCTGGGATTGGGCCCCACATCTGGTTCCCTGCTCATCAGAGACCCTGCTTCTCCCTCTCCCTCTGCATGCAGCTCCCCCTGCTTGTCTTGTGTGCTCTCTCTTTCTCTCTGTCAAATAAATAATATCTTAAAAAAATAATTCAGATAAACCAAAATTATTATTTTCTGTCTGGGAGACTTAGAACAACAGTCTTTCTTTCACATTGGCTTAAAATGCCATCAGCATACCTAAAAGTAATTTATCTGATTAATAAAATTAAATCTTATAGCAACTGTTTCCACTTGGAAAAATTCCAAACATAAATGTAATTCTGGTAAATATTTGTATTAGGTTTGTGTTATATTTTTCATGAAATTAAGTGTGGTAAGAATTACTTAATTGCAAATTGCTGAATCGTACAAGAAATGTCTTAGGTAAATTATAACTAAATTAAAAATAATATTAATTAATTGGTTATTAATTATCACACACACAAATAGTTTATACCTTATGTAACACTGTAAAGTTGGGAAGATAATGATGTTGCTAGTGATAATGAACATGAAAGGAGGAATGAAAAAACGTGTATACCAATACACTGCTAAGCATTATTTCATTTAAACTCCCTAGCAACCCTTAAAGTTAAGCATTGCTATTGCTTTTGGTATTTAAGAAAATTAATCTCCTAAGTGAGGAACTACTTTTTCAAGTTTAAATAGTACCTGATGATGCTGAATCTCAACCTCAGTGTTGTCTAACTGCAAGCCTGTTCATGACATATCCATTCATAGATATTTGCTGAGTGACTGTTATGTGCCAGTCACTTTTCTAGGTGTTGGGTTATTCAAGATTGAACAAAGGTAAATGCAATTTTTTTGTGGAATTTACCAAATAACACAAAAATACAAAAATAGAAAGGGCATAATGTACCTGTAATCCAATCTTATTTCACCCATACAGTTAAATACTTAGTATGCATGTTAGTAGGTAGGTAGGTAGGTTTCTATGGGTTTATTTAGTTCTTCATTGCTTTGCTCAAGCAATTTAAAATAAATCCAACTTATCATTTCATTCACCCACAAATACTTTCGCATGTAATATTACAAAATTTTAAAAACTACTTTTTTACATCACTACAATGTCATGAAAACTGCTAATAAATATAACAGTAATTCCTTAACATCATCTATGTTCATAATAAAAATTTCCTAAATGTCTTGAAACTCTCAAGCATTTGTCATGCAGTTTTAGTCTAATTTATAATCATCCCCACCACCATCCATACACAAATCTTTTTTTCAGGCAATGTTTATTGTTGTTGAAAAAACATGTTTCCTATAGACAATTCCTCATTCTGGTTGTAGCTAATTGTTCCCACTTTTTTCACTATATCTTAAAAAATGAGAAGTATAGAAGTTCTGAAAGATTTAGGATCACTCTGGCAAGCCTGTTTTTGGAAACCACAACAAAAGCCACAGATATATGGTAATCCCACTATTAAGGATGTTAAAAGTCATCATTGTGTTCAGTTATTAACAGCCTGATCTCTCTATCACAAATGACCTAATAAATGTTTCAAGTAATTATTTTATTATCAATTGCTGATTATTGCTTAGATAAATTACTTCATTCAGAGTTTTAAAATGGTTATTTTCTATGTCTGTCATTCCATTTGACCATATTATCAAGAACTTTCCCTCAAACTATTTAGTTAAACACAACTAGTTTATGCAATAATGGCAGGTTTAATGATGTTCAGTAGATATATTTAAATATCATATGAATTAATACATATCTATATATTTAAATGTGTTTCGATCATCTGAACCATTCTTATTTTGACAGTCACATTGTCTCATCATTCAATAGTGGAAATCTCTGATTTTCAGTAACCATTTGACATCAAGTCAGAAGGACAAAGGGACAAATAGGTCATCGTGTAAGTTAATGTGCTGATAAAGACACGGTCATTCTAAAATGTGTAGGCTAGGGCACCCGGGTGGCTCAGTCGTTAAGCGCCTGCCTTTGGTTCAGGTCATCATCCCAGGGTCCTGGGATTGGCCCCGTGTTGGACTCCCTGCTCAGCGGGAAGCCTGCTTCTTCCTCTACCACGCCCCGGCTTGTGTTCCCTCTCTTGCTGTGTCTCTCTCTGTCAAATAAATAAATAAAAAATAAAAATAAAATGTGTGGGTTCATTTATACTTAGGCATATTGAATACAATTCGATCTACCAGTTTTTGAAAGGTTTCGGTTAATCCCCCATTGAAATGTACTTAACTTATTCTCTTATAGAATCCCTTTTCTTTACTCAGCTTATTTTTTAACAATACTATGATTTTATAGTTTATGTTTCAAGTCAACTTTTTGTTAATGCATAACATACTTATAGCCATATGTACAAATATTAAGTATGCAGCTCAATTAGTTTTCACAAAGTGATCGGACCTTCCTGAACTGCATCCAGACCTAGAAACAAAAAAATGGCAGACTCCCGAAAGCCTTTCGATGCTCACAATAGCAACTGTTATCCTAACCTCTAATAGATTAACTTTGTATTGGTTTTTACCTTTATATTATATTAAAATAATTTATATTAATGTGATTATTCAGTATATACTCATTTATGTCTAGTTTTTCAAAATTATTTATTTATTCATTTGATAGAGAGGGCACACAAGCAGGGGGAGCAGCAGAGGGAGAGAGAGAAGCAAGGTCCCTGAGCCCAAAGCAGGGCTCAATCCCAGGATGCCCAGTTAATGACCTGAGTTGAAGACAGACACTTAACCGACTGAGTCACCCATGTGCCACTTATGCCTAGCTTTTTTCACTGAACATAGTGTTTGTGAAATTAAATTAAATACTTGCTTGCTTATAGTTTTTAACCATCATCTAATTGTCATACAGTATGATATTGAATGAATATGCCATAGTTTGTTATTCCTTGTAATGTCAATGGATTACAGCTTTGAAACAGGTATAATAAGATAAATAAAAATCATTTATTATATCATACAAAATAAGAAGTTATAAAATGTAGATTAATTGTTGAAAATCTCATAAAGTTCAGGTGGAAAGGAAAACCAATATAAAACCCTAGTATCTGTTTGCTGAGCATTTATGTTTTGCCACTGAGCCTTTTTATACATTATCTTATATAATTCAGTCCTTGAGATAATGGTGAAAGAAGCTTTTAAAATAATATCCATTTTTTGGGTGATGAACTAAACTATGCCTTGGGAATTTTAATAAATTCTCATGGAAAGTAAATGGTAGAGATAGTATTCAAGCCAGATCCTTTGTATTGCAGACTATATCCTTATTAACTAAAGTGTATTACATGAAGGTACAGACACCCCTTTCTTTTTTTACACCACTTTGAGTACCCTATGATGTTCTACAAGTCCAATTTCTTTATTAATTCTTTCCTCACTGAAAATTAGACCCTGTGTTTATTCCCTCAGGTAATCATGATGCAAAAATCCTAGTCCCTGAGTTATAGGAGCTCCTAATAAATTAAGGAGGACACATTGACATCCATTTAATTGTATGCATGTGGTATTTCAGCACAGGCACAAGTAACTCCAAATCAATTTTTATCAAATCCTATACTGATGGACTAATTCTACCCTGATCTTTCCTATGTTGACCACCTAAGCACTCACTTTTGTAACATCCCTTTGAGTCTTTCCTCTGTCTTCCTCTACATCTTTTGAGAAACCTGAGCTAACTCTGTATTTTAAATCACTACTTAACCACTCCATAGTATTGCTACCTTGCATCCAGGCATCCATTTTACGTGGTTAAGTAGCCTGCAGGGGACTTCACCTGGCACTAGTACCTTCTGCCAGCAGCACAGGCCCTGGGTAAAGGTCACAAGTAATGGTAAGTTCCTAACAAGACTCCAACAGGTGATAAGCACTTTACTTGGCCTCCAGGGCTTTCCCTTTGTTGGATTCATAGGTAAGACCCCTGCAGAGCTTGACAAAACCCTACTATTTTTTTTTAAGATTTTATTTATTTTTTTGACAGAGAGAGAGATCACAAGCTGGCAGAGAGGCAGGCAGAGAGAGAGAGGGAAGCAGGCTCCCTACTGAGCAGAGAGCCCGATGCAGGGCTTGATCCCAGGACTCTGAGATCATGACCTGAGCCAAAGGCAGAGGCTTTAACTCACTGAGCCACCCAGGTGCCCCAACCCTACTATTTTTGACTTGAATTGACCAATCCTCCCTTAGCCCAGGGACCCCAGAGCATTCTGCCAGCATCTTGCTTTGATCTCTCTCCAGGGCTCCTGGAGGCTTATCTCACACCACCTCCAGGACCTATGAGTGATAAACTTCTCTATTTCACTCTGCCTTGAAGTTTTTGTTGAACAATGGCTCATCACTGGACATCTCAGGGCTCTATTTAACAAATTTAATTTAACAATGTCACAACACTTGTGAATATTGTTTATTCTTCCATCCCCACTTACACTGCCAAATTTGCACTTTATATTCTCTTATCTAATATTTTTACAATTTCATTGAGAATAGAAATCCATGACAGAAACAGGGACAGAATTAAAACGAGGGGTGCACAAAGAATAGTCATTGTGCTAAACCATCAAGTGTAGACATTGTATTTTTTAACTTATCCTAACTAATAGGAGGTCTTATCCCTTGGCTCTTTTCCTCTCCCCTCTCCCACCAGAACAAAGGACTATATAAATTTCATCACCCTGAACTCCTTGGTACTTCTTAAACAGGCATCTCAGTATGCTGCTTTATATTGTTAAATTTTTATTCATAATCTTCTCTTATTCCATAAAGGCAATGACTTCCTGGGGAAAAAAGACAAATCAATTTTAATAAGGATTATCATATGGAATTTGAAAAATACTGGCCCTTTGTTCCTGACTTCCATTTTATAGGGAACAGGAGCAGATATATACTATTCCTTATGGTTTTTGTTCTTTGGAGAACTCCGACTCATACAGCATGAATAGAAAATGGGATAACTGGGAGAACAATTAAAAGGTTACTAGATTGTCCTCAAAAGCAGACCAGTATAAAAATGAAAAAAAGGAAAAGGAATATCTGTTATTCTTAATTTATAATGGAATTTAACTATATTGCTAATAATATGATTATAAGTTATTAAGTTCAAATACTTCATTTTACAACTGAATACAATATCTTTTGCACTTTCTAAATGTAAAAAAAAAAAACCAGTTAGTTTTACTCTGCTATCATTAACAGCATCAAAAATAAATTGAAATATTTGGGTAAGAAAACCGTAACTGATAATATTATTATTATTTAAGTTGTAATTTATATGTTATTTTTATTTATAATTTTCATAATATTTAATATTTTTGCTAAAATTGTGATTTTTAATAATACTGGAAGTTAAAAATATTTGGAAATAATAAATTTTGGAATTATTTTTATATTAAAGTATCAGTACTTAGCCCAAGTACTTTATATACATAACCAATTTACTATTCATATCAATCCCATGACATAAGGTCTATCATTTTCTCATCTTAAGAAGAAAAAACTTCCGCACAGAGTGCTTATGAACCTTGGCATAATGTTTGCAAATGATCAAGCCAGGGTTTGAGCTAGCCATTACATATGCAGGCTCTTATACATAGTTACTTAGTTTATATTTCACCAAAGGACTTTGCAAATTTCTGTATGTGTTGGAGTGTAAACTGAAACATATTTGAGCTGTTTCCCTTCAGTAGATCCTATTCATGGAATTCTATTATTTTAGGATGAAAACAACTTGATTTTTTTCACATTTAACTATTTTTTAGCTCATATTGCCTGCTATGTGATACTGAATGACTTTATTTTAAAAATCAAGATGTGACTGCACAATTACTGTATTAAATGACAAAGTTACATTTGAAAAGAGGACAAAGATAGTGTTGCTCATTTTTAGGAATGTGTTTTGGGTTGAAAAATCCTATGCATCCTAATTTCCCCCTGCAGAAGTTTTACACACAGGAATTAAAATCTAAAAGTGTAACAATGTATCTTTTTCACTTATTGCTATGTTATACATGTAAATGTAAATAAAATATTTTGTCTATTTCTGTAGGAGAATTAGTCAATCTCTATAAAATAAAAGAGAGCAGTCCTCCACAAAAGGATCACATCTATCATTTAGCCATTTGGCAAAAAAAAAAAAAAAAAAAAGTAGATGGACAAGCTGCAAGTAAATGGAAAGTGTTTAGTTTTTTCTTCCTTACATTATACCAGTCAGTGTCTGTTAGTTATCTGGAGTCTAACATATAAGAACTTAAAGCTCTGTGGGAGATTCTCCATTTCAGGGGTTAATTATGATTTTATGTTTATTGTAATTGAGCTCTTGATGGGCAATCACCCCATGAGTTTATATTCACCAACAACAGGTTCTGTGCCTTTGTGTTAATTTCCTAAAGTTGCCTTAAAAAGTACCACAGACTGGGTGGCTTAAAACAGCAGAAATATATTGTCTCACTATCCTGGAGGCCAGAAATGTGAAATCGAGATGTTGGCAGGGTTGATGCCTGCCAACCCTGGGTCTCAGAAGGTTAGGGTCTCAGGGTCTCAGAAGGAGAATCTGGCCGATTACCTCTTTCTTAGCCTCTGGTAATTGCTGACAATCCTTGTGTACTTTGGCTTGTGGTCAGATAACTCCAATCCTTCCTCTGATGTCACATGGTATCATCCTCTTTACAGAGGTCTCTTCTTTTCTCATAAGGACAACGGTATATTGGATTAGGTTCCACCCTAACCCAGGATGACCTCATTGTAACATGATTACATCTACAGAAGATCCTATTTTCAAATAAGATCACATTCCTATGTACTGGAGTGTAGAACTTCAAACTATTTGGGAGGGATTCAACCCATATTCATCTTCCCTCTGGCCCTCCAAAATCCATGCCTTTCCCACATGCAAAATACCTTTACCCGACCCCAGTTTCCCCAAAAGTCTTAACCCATTACAGCATCCACTTTAAGTCCAAAGTCTCATATAAATATAATCAACTCAAAAAAGTCCTAAATCTCATCTTCAAAAATCATCTAAATCAGGTGTGGGTGAAACCCTGCATATGTTCCATCCAGGACAAATTTCTCTGCATCTGCGGACCTGTGAGACTTAGAAAACAAATCACCTGCTTTTCCAAAATACTGTGGTGGAGCAGGCATACATTAGGCATTCCCAATTCAAAATGGAGGAATTCAAAGGGAAAAGGGGATGGATACAGGTCCAAAGCAAGCTGAAATCCAGCAGGGTAAATTCCACTAGATCTG
This sequence comes from Nasua narica, assembly GCA_028533885.1. NCBI lineage: Eukaryota > Metazoa > Chordata > Mammalia > Carnivora > Procyonidae > Nasua > Nasua narica. The sequence goes on along the minus strand of CM052810.1, from coordinate 33,340,581 downwards.
AAGCTGAGATCTTCCTCTGAGAATAAGTTCTATGGCTCAGGGTTCTGTCCCCTCAGCTGAGTGGTCAGCAGCCGCACCTTTTCAGCCGTCACTGGAGATCTTGCCTTCCAGGCCTATGGCAACAGTAGCAACCTTGATGGCCTCTGAACCACCTTCCAAGTCATTCTCTCCTGTACCTGAGGGACAGAACAGGTTCGCAAGCTGAATCGTTCTATTAGATCATTTTGAACTTGTAGAATCCCAGAAGTCTGACAGCTTTCCTTTGTTTTGTACTATTTCTTCCCCCTTCAGTCCAATCTAGCAATATTTCCAACAAGACAGTTGATTGGGTCCTTGAATCACACACTGAAGTTTTCTCCAGAGCAAGCTTTAATTCTTTTCTCCTTTTCTTTTTTTTCTTTTATCCCCCCCAATTTGGATAGGCTGAGAATTTTCCAAATCAGCAAGTCCTGGTTCCTTTTTATTTAATAGTTCCTTCCTCAACTTATCTATGTTCTCTCACAAATTACTATAAGCAGTAAGGGAAAACCAGGCAACGTTTTCTCTCTGTTTGTAAGCACAGAGCTAACAATCTATATACATTGCATACTGGCTTTGCTTTTCACCCAGCTGTAGAACACAATTCAACAAAGTCTTGTGCCACTTCCAAACAAGAATCAGAGGTACCTGAGTGGCTCAGTGGGTTAAAGCCTCTGACTTTGGCTCAGGTCATGATCCCAGGGTACTGGGATCGAGCCCCGCATTGGGCTCCTCGCTCAGTGGTGTCTATTTCTCCTTCTCCTTCTACCCCTGTACCCTATCAGATCCAAATTCTACATAAAAAAAAAAAAAAATAGTGGGATAGTAATAAAACCAAACTCTTATTCTCAAATAGATAAATAAAAGCTTTTTTATAACAAGGATCACCCTCTTCCAGTAACTTGTTCTTATTTTCATGTCAGACTTCACCAAAAGCAAATTTGACATTCTTATTTCTATCAAGACTCAACTCATGATAATATATGTACTTCCTAAGAAGATGGAAACTTTGCCATTTTCTTCACTTAGTCTGATCTCTTGCCAGACTTGCATTTAACATCATCTATGTGCCAACCATCACTTCAGAGCAATCTAGAGTTATTCTATCACATTCCTCAAAATTATTCTAGCCTTTACCCATTATACAATTCCAAAGCTACCTCTACGGTTTTCAGTATTTGTTATAGCAGCACCCCATTTCTATTGATAACAAAATCTGTATTTGTTTCCTAAGGTTGCTGTAACAAATGACCATAAAGTGAGGGGCTTAAAACTATAGATGTTTATTTATTCATAATTCTTCAACCAGAAATCTGAAATCAAAGTATCAAGTAGAATTGATTTTTTTCCTGGGGGCGCGGAGGGGGAATCAATCTAATGCCTTTCTGATGGTTGATGGAATGGTAGTCCTTAGCATGATTTGGCTTATGGCAGCATGACTCCAATCTCGGTCTCTGTCATCACATAACATTCCCTCTTCTTGTCTGTCTCTCTTTTCTTCTTAAAAGGACACCAGTCATACTGGATTATGGACCATACTAACCCAGTATGATCTTGTTATAACTTAACTATCTCTGCAAAGAAACTATTTCCAAATAAATAAATAGATCATATTGACAGGTACTAAGGGTTAGGACTCAACATATGTTTTGGGGGACACAACTCAACCCATACAGGATCTCATAATTCAGGGAAAATTCATATGTTTTTGTTGTTTGCTTTTAAGAGAAAGCGTTTCGAGCAACTATCAAAATGTAGGTATTTCTGTAGCATAATCCTCCAGTATCAAGATCTCACCTAAGCTTCCTTCAATCAACTCTCCTAACACAATTCAGAGCTTTATGTCCCCTATCTATTTCTTGTTCCAGAATAATCCCTATCAGGTCCAAATTCTACATAAAAAAAAAAAATAGTGGGATAGTGGAAAATCAAACTCTTACTCTTCGGCTATATATTGCAGACTTTAAATTTAAAGCATGTTCAATACCAAATAATTAAAATTTGTGACTCAAACGATTTGCATTTTACCAGGAGATGCAACAAAAATCTGCCAGTTGATCCAGACCTCTACCTGGCTGATTCACTTAGTTAAATTAAAAAAAAAAATTGAGTTCTAAAACTTTATGTAAATGCAACCTAGGATATCATGAAAAAATGTAAAAGGAAAATATGACACAACTATTCTGGTCACAAAACACTGTCAGTATTTCAAAATTAACATTAAGAAAGAAAGTATTTTACAGAATGCAAAAAGGCTTACTCAAATTATCTGTCTCTTAAAACAGCATCACTGTTTTCTATTTTGGAAGAAAGAGAGAATGCTTATGTTGTCCATCTGCCAGGTATTTTTCTTATTGTTTGTGTACAGGTATGTATAATATGTGTGAAATTCTGACACCTATTTTATAGGTGGCTTTTTGATCGCTCTTTTGTTTTTAATCTAAGTAGAATCTCATAAACTTTAATCTAATTAAAAATTCTGTGCAATATTTTCATATGGGAATATCTTCAGACATTTAATATATAAAAGAACATAATCTGTACTTGAAGTTTGGTGAGAGTCAGTAAAAAAAAACCAAATTGTGTATATAGATTTATTTCTGTTGAACATTTTTAAATTATAAATGAACTATATCTTATTGTGCATTCTTTTGATGTTTTATTCAAAATAAGTGTACCTATTTCTATTCAGACTTCAATAACAATATTTCAAAGTATAGTTATTAAAACCAAAAGTTAGTTTAATTTACATAATAAAATATTTTATAACTATATATATTTTATTCTTGGAAAAAATAAGCATTGAATGGTCATAGTTTTCTAAGAGTATCATAGCTATGTAATTTAGTGCTTACAAGGTATCTGAAACGGAGATAAATAATTTATATATATTAACATATTTAATCCATAGAGCAACAGTGTGTGGTCGGTACTATTAATCTCTGACTTTAGAAATAAAAAAAAAAAATAGGGGCTCCTTGGTGGCTCAGTGTGTTAAGGCCTCTGCCTTCTGCTCAGTTCATGACCTCAGAGTCCTGGGATCGAATCCCGCATCGGGCTCTCTGCTCACTGGGGAGCCTGCTTCCCCCCTCTCTCTGCCTGCCTCTCTGCCTACTTGTGATCTCTCTCTCTCTCTGTCAAATAAATAAATTAAAAAAAGAAATTAAAAAAAAAAAAACAAGACATTATGTATCCCACCCAAGGTTCCAAAGCTAGCAAATGTCAGAACTGAGATTTTAATACAGGAGTTCAGGCTTGAGAGTATATATTTTCAGCAACCAAACAACCAAACTATGCTGCTTCCTGCTAAATTACAATATAATTAATGTTAACATTTATATTTATCTCAAACTTTTGACTAGTTGTCTATAATAATGCCCCTCTTCATTTTTTGCCAAAAGACCTTTGGAAGTGAGAATGTAAGCTACTTGAGAACAGATAATGTTGGTTTTTTTTTAATTTTTTTATTAACATATGATGTATTATTTACCCCAGGGTACATGTCTGTGAATCATCAGGCTTACACATTTCACAGCATTTGCCTTAGCACATACCCTCCCCAATGTCCATATCCCTACCCCCACCCACCTCCCAGCTACCCTTAGTTTGTTTTGTGAGTTTAGGAGTCTCTTATGGTTTGTCTCCTTCCCCATCCCATCTTGTTTCATTTCTCTTCCCCACCCCCTATAACCCCCTGACCTGCCTCTCAAATTCTTCATATCAGAACGATCATGTGATAATTGTCTTTCTCTGACTGACTTATTTCACTTAGCATAATACCCTCTGGTTCCATCCACGTCGTTGCAAATGGCAAGATTTCGTTTCTCTTGATGGCTGCATAGTATTCCATTG
>CM052810.1:33230231-33336611 GCA_028533885.1 Nasua narica | reverse complement strand
GCTCTATTTTCAACATTTTGAGGAACCTCCAAACAGTTTTCCAGAGTGGCTGTACCAGCTTGCATTTCCACCAACAGTGTAGGAGGGTTCCCCTTTCTCCGCATCCTCGCCAACATCTGTCGTTCCCTGACTTGCTAATTTTAGCCATTCTGACTGGTGTGAGGTGGTATCTCACTGTGATTTTGATTTGTATTTCTCTGATGCCCAGTGATGTTGAGCAAAGAATATAATATAATATAATATAATATAATATAATATAATATAATATATTAGAAAGTGACTTCAATAATTTATTTAACTGAAAATATCACAGTTGTTAAAATCTTTTGCCTTGGTTATTGCGACCCTATAGATGTTTAATTTCACAACACACATATCTGTGAAACTACAGCAAAATGAATTCTAAAAATGAATAAATCAATTTTCTTGTTGTCTTCTTTAAATATGGTCCATTAACTATAAATTGTTAAATTACCTTTTTGCTAAACTTGAGGGCATAGTTCTAAAAGTTAGTGTTAGTGTGCATATGTTTATGGGCAATTCAGAATAAATGTAAGGAAATGAAATCCTAATAGATTGGTAATATTCAGAGACCAGTTCACACAATTTACCATTTCGCTTATAATCATGTTGCCCATCATAATTGCGCTTCAGGTTTGACTTGCTACCGTAATGGTTATATTAAAGATGTTGCCTTATTTGTTTGGAAAAGTAGAGACAAATTTATTAACTGAAAAATGTCAACAACAAAAAGGGTTGATACATGAACATTGGAAGAATGGGAATATAAAATCATTCTCAAGAAATCCCATCTAAGGAATGAAAGTCATAACACAAACATGGGAACAGAGTGCTAATCTTCGGCAAATAATTTACATAAGCTCTGATAATATTTGTAAGTTGCTGCAGTATTTAAAGTGTGCAGCAAATAAGTTTTAAAAAAAAATAAGAATCTAATTTTGCATGAAGCAGGATCACAGAATAAGTGAATGGAAATGTATGTCTTGATGGTTTAGGTTTATAAGAATGCATGCATTAAAGTAAAATATTCATACAGATTTATGATGAAACAAATTACAGTTACTACAGAACTAAATCTAGCTTAGAGTAAAGACATATTTTTATTATAATGTCATACTTTGGCCCAAAGGTCATGTCATAAATTAAAGCTGAAATTAGTCCAGCAGGGTCCCATTATTTTTTCTCAGCATGAAACTTTAATAATCTGACTTCAACTGACCTTATTTTACTATTGTTTCAAGATATCTTGTTAATATTCCTCTTTTGCATTATCACCTTCTATTCAACATATACTTTTTTCTTCTAAAAAAATATATTTTAGCTCCAGCTGCACCTTATTCAGCTTGCCATCTGTTGAACATTTGGATTCAGCTGTAAATGCTGGCATATCTGCTCTGCAGGGATATTTTGCCAAATGACCACTCTTGCTCTACACACTCACTCCTAACACCACTGTCACATGCATATGCTCTGACTTTTGAGAAAATGAATTTACTATATTCAGAAAACAATGATTTCTACTAATAACTTGTAACCGTTAAGAATATTAAGTCTTTCCATGCACAAAGTTTGTGTTGATACTAATAAAATTGTGGTGTTTGTCTATTGTAACTGAAACCAGAAATACAAGATTAATAAAAATTCCCTAAAGCGGGGCACCTGGGTGGCTCAGTTGGTTAAGCGACTGCCTTCAGCTCAGGTCATGATCCTGGAGTCCAGGGATTGAGTCCTGCATCGGGCTCCCTGCTCTGCGGGGAGTCTGCTCCTCCCTCTGACTCTCTGACCTCTCTCTCTCTCAAAAAAAAAAAAAATTCCAAAAGCCTCAGTTTATCCGCAAGACATTCATTTTAGTAATTTTTAAAATAGTTAAACAAGTGTAGCTGTATGATTATTCTTCTATATCTATCCAATATACTTTTTTAATCATGCCAATCTAAGATTGCTAATAATAAAATGTTTTGTGTGACTTGGTCATAAAATGCCATGCTTTTTGAGCAGCTGTATGTCTGCATACAATCAACTTACTAAATTTTATTTAACAACCTCTAATCATACAATAGAATATATGAGGTTTTTTTGTTTTGTTTTTTTTTTTTTTTTAGATTTGAATAACCCCCAGATACGGTGGCTCCTTCTGGATTTTGTTCTTTGCCTCTCCTGGGCTGCACTAGTAACTACCACTGTGATGGTCAGGGAGGCAAAGCATTAGGATAGAGGTGAGTTTCATCAACTTTAGAAGCCAAAGAAATTTCTGTGAAAATGGGTCTTTATATAAAATTTGTAGTAATAGTTTGTTTTATTTTTAAGTAAAAAACAGATCCCTCATAGGACAATAGCCTATTTTTTACATAGAGATCATAAATATTGAGTGTTCTTTTTTCTTCTTTTCATTTTCCTAAATGCACTCCATCCACTAAAAGAAAACTTGACTACAGCACAACGGGTACTGAAACATTCTGAATGGATAATCTACCCTGTAAAGTCCATTTTCACTCTTTTTCCAGAAACATAAAATTCCTTATGATACTTTGAGTAACATTTATTACTCTTTTGGAATCCAGAAGCAATTAATAGTTATGTTAAACGGAAATCAGCTGGGTGAAATGAGTCCTTACCTGCTAAAAGAATCAATTAAAAAGTCAGGGAACTGATGGACTTGGCTATCAAATGCTGACAACATATCATTTAAAAGCTGGAAGTTTAAAGTGGATTTCTGAAATCTGTGAAATTGAGATCATTAGGGCCAAAGAAAATTGGAATGAATTGCAAGGGAGAAATATTTTAAAGGTGGAACTGAACACCTGTGAATCTGGGACCAGTTGGTAAACATATTAGAGAACATTGAACTCACATCTATAAAATTGATAAGAGTTTGAGAAATGAAATGTGCTTTTCCCAGGGTGAAAAATTCTGCCAGCTATATATGGTTACATACATTTTTTACATATCAAAGATTGACTTATGGACAAGAAAGTAGACATATTTATCCCACTTTTCTTTACATGCGAAATTAAAATACAAACACAAACACACAGAAGTAAAATTTATGAGTCTACTAGGCAGGATTTTTCTCCCCCTCTCTTTTCACCATGCTGTATTATAGCCCATCTATGTGGGCTTTTATTTAAACATTGGAAAAATATAAATATTTTATTTCCTAGCTAAAACAATTTATTTATGCAAAAACACAACACTTAAAAAATCAGCAAGATGAAACCAGAGGGAGACGAACCATGAGACTCTTAATCTCAGGAAATAAACTGAGAGTTGCTGGAGGGGAGAGGAATGGGAGGGATGAGTGGCTGGGTGATGGACATTGGGGAGAGTATGTGCTATGGTGAGAAAATAAAATAATAAAATAAAATAAAATAAATCATAACATATGTTCATTTTGGGTTTATTTTATTAAGTGCAATGGATCAAGAATAATCAAAATATCTTTGAGTTTATCTTTGGATGCAACTTCTAACGTGGAAGAACAAAGTGAAAACATGGTACATACTTGCTGAGAATAAAATACACTTAAATTCATTTATGATTTAAATAGCAGAAAAATAAGCATTCGTTTTTGATAAATTAGTTTCTGACTGCTGATAAAGAGATTTTGTTATTATAGTATTTCAAATATTAACCACATGACTATTATCAAATGAAACTTTTATATATTCAATCACTTGATCGCAGAAGATCAAACTATTTTGTGTATACACTTTTCAAAAACCATATAGTGTTAGCTATTATTTCTAGGAACCAGGAACACCAAATTTATTTTAGAAAAATATTTAAAGTTTTTTAATAATTAAAATAAAATCTTAAGTAACTAATTGGGCTTTTGCTCTTTTATAGGACTATATCATTACATAAATTTCAGTGACTATACAAATAGCAAAGAGTGTAACCCCTCATTATTTAAAAGAAAAAATTAATAAATCATGCATTTAACTTTTAAAAATAGGAATATGAAAATAGTATACCTTTAGTGAAAAGCAACCCATTAATTTTTATGCTATCTGTATATTTTACAGCTTAAAATATGTATACATATTTGAAAGCAAATAACTGTACAGTGTGTTAGAAATTGACTCATAGGTGAGCATACATTTCAACTTATTTACATATATCTTCATATATACGTGAAAATTGATATTAATATCTTTATTTTACAGAAAATTTCTTTGAAATATATATAATTTATACATGTATATATAGTAGATGTGTGTATATGCATATATGTACATGCATGTGTACATGCATATATGCAAAAGTAGATTTGTGTGTGTGAGGGAAAAATATTTTAAATTAGATATGATCAGCTGTGAGCTAGTAAATAATAGTAAATAACAAATGACTCTTAAGGAAGAAACCAAAACAATTTGCAGCATTTGCCAGTAGATACCTGTGTGATGTCAACTGACTCACAAGATTTGTGAACTTTCAACTGTCCATTTTTGCAAGGCAGTAAGGGCCAGTTTCAGGACACCAGCCTATGTAGTGTACAGTAAGAATGAATAGAGGAGTTTAGGGGCGTCTGGGTGGCTCAGTGGGTTAAAGCCTTTGCCTTCGGCTCAAGTCATGATCCCAGAGTCCTGGGATCGAGCCCTGCATTGGGCTCTCTGCTCGGCAGGGAGCCTGCTTCCCTCTCTCTCTCTGCTGCCTCTCTGCCTATTTGTGATCTCTCTCTCTCTGTCAAATAAATAAATAAAATATTAAAAAAAAAAGAATGAATAGAGGAGTTTAGCTATTGCTCATCCACTTTATTTAAAACACTCATAATTAATATTGTCCCATACAAATGATAGTATCAAGCAAAATACACACTTTTATTCAGCACAAAAATGTGAATAGTTCTCACAACAATATGAAAGTCTTGTTTTGACTTCATATTGCTTTGTTACTTTTAATCTCCTTAAAATTGCAATTGTCCTGTTTTTTCACATATTTTGTTTTCATTTCCACTTTATCCTATATTTTATTCTGTTTCCCCATTTTATTTATTTTTATTTTTTTAAGATTTATTTATTCATTTGAGAGAGAGAGAGAGACAGCATGAGCAGGGAGAGGGGCAGTGGGAGAGGATGACAAGCAGACTCCCCACTAAGTGTGAAGCCCGATGTGGGGCTCAATCTTGGGACTCTGAAATCATGATCTAGTCTAAAGCAAGAGTCAGACACTCAACTGAGTGAGCCATCCAGGTGCTCCCTGTTTCTCCATTTTAAAATAAAACAACTTTGAAGAAAAACAATTTGACAATTCAATTCTGCTAAAATACAAAACGAAAAACAAAAAAACAACAAAACTTCATTTTAACAATGTTTCTTTTAGTGGCCTCATGAAAACCATTTCCCAAAGCACTGAAATTAGTTTTACATGGTATAAAATAAGTATTTTCTTATTTTTTTAAATTTCCATATTAATTGTTAGAACTTTAGTCAAATCAGGTTTTTATCAGATAATTTTTTCTTACACCTGACCCATTCTACAGTTGTTCATCATAAAATTTAGCATAAATACCTTATATCTTATATTTTTAAATTTCTCATTCATTTTCTAAGTACTATGCTCCAAAATGACCATGATTTCTGGGCCATTTGTTAATAAATAAAAGTGAAAACTATGTCCTTAAACAATCATATGATACTTCATGTTCATTAATATTTACCACCTTACATTTAGATAGCAAAAGATAGAAAAGAAATAAAATGTTAATTAAATCATTTATTGCATTTTTTTTTCATTCCTGCAGTCCTTCAATGTATTTGATTCCTGCAATGGAGTGAAATTCTTCCTTCCATATCTCAGTGATAATTACTTGGCTCTCAATTATTCACAAAATGGTTTTTGTCACAGAATTCTGCTCATACGGACAGTCCTGGACTTATAGTCGTTTGACTTAAGATTGTTTGATATTATGATGGTGCAAAAGCAACGCACATTCAGTAGCAACAGAACTCGGAGTTTTGAATTGTGATCTCTTCCTAGGCGAGCCACATGCAATAGGATAGGCTTAGGTGATGCTGGGCGGCAGCCTTCAGCAGCTGCTCCCAGTCGGTCACAAGGGTGAACAACCCATACGCTTACAACTGTTCTGCACCCATACAACTATTCTATTTTTACCTTTCAGCATTGTCTTCAATAAATTACATGAGATAGTCAACATTTTATTATATAATATTGTTTGTGGGATGCCTGGGTGGCTCAGTGGGTTAAGCCTCTGCCTTCAGCTCAGAGTCCTGGGATCGAGCCCCATATCAGGCTCCCTACTCAGCAGGGAGCCTGCTTCCCCCTCTCCCTCTGCCTGCCTCTCTGCCTACTTGTGATCTCTCTCTCTGTCAAATGAATAAATAAAATCTTAAATAAAATAAAATAAAATAGGATTTGTGTTAGATGATTTTGCCCAACCAACTGTAGGCTAGAGTAAGTATTCTGAGCACATTTAAGGTGGGCTAGGCTCAACTATGGTGTTCCCTAAGTCAGGTGTATTAAATACATTTGAGTTATCATCTTTTCAGCTTGCAAAGGGGTTTTTTGGGATGTGAACTCATCATAAGTGGAAGAAGTTCTGTATATTTTAATGGAAATAACCTAAAAAATGGTTACATACAATACGACACCATGAAACATATACAAAAATGAATATTCACATGGTGTCAAGTTTATATATAAACTATTCTCAGGTAAGCTTCTTAAATAAGCTCTGCTGTTGTGTTTTTCATGATATAACTGTTTTTCATACTTTAGCTTGGCAAAGGCAGAGCATTCAAAAGTTAAAAAAGAAAACTACTCTTAACTATAGAGAACAAGCTGGAGGTTACCAGAGGGGAGATGGATGGGTGGGGTGTTAGATAGGTGATGGGGGGGTCAAGGGGTGCACTTGTGATGAGCACTGGATGTTGTACAGAAAAGCTGAATCACTGTATTGTACCCTGAAGCTAATATTACACTGTGTGTTAACTAACTGGAATTTAAGTAAAACCTTAAAAATTTTTTAAAACATTTATAATTTTAACATAACTGATATATAAATTAAGAAATTCAATTCAGAAGACTTAAGTAATTAAATAACTTTTCCAAAGTCACACAAACAGAAGTGACTTGTATTCTAATAACCTGATTGAATTACACTTGTCAATATCCTACCATACATGAGGAATTTTGCATAGTTATGGTATTACAAAGATTAAGGGCCTGCTGTTTGCTTTCTGGATCTAAAATTTAGGTAAAGGAGACTTGTAATTTTAATACACTTAACTTGGGTAAGTACTATCATTGAGAGTTGTACAAGGTATTTTTTGAGGACATGGGAGAAATTAATTCTTCATAAAAGTAAGGCTTAAAACGAGAGAAAAAACTTAGGGAAGGATATGATATTTTATCTATGTATTTAATAGTTTAATAATGTGTCTAGAAGTTATATTTTAAAGGCAAAAATATATAGTCTTAAATGAAATGAAAATACAAAATATTAAAATTTGTACGGCCATGCTAAAGCTGTGGTACATGACCAATGAATCTTGTAACACTGAGAAAATAAAATAAAAGTATTTTGGGGGAAAATACATATATACAAACCCTGTTTACCATAGAAAAGAGAAATTTTTAGATCAATAATTTAAGCTCTTTTCTCAAGAAATTAGAAAAACAACTGCAAAATAAATCCAAATCCAGCAAAAAGAAGCAAATGATGACAAGAAAGAAGAAAAAATCACATTTAAATTGGAAATAAGATATACAAAATTAATGAAACATAGCTGTTTCCTCAAAATCAAAATCAACAAAAAATTGAAAAACATCTAGCAAGACTGACAATAAATGTGTGTGTGTGTGTCTCTGTGTGTGTGTGTATTTATGGATATCCATGTACACAATATACATATGTGTGTGTGTGTGTACGTATGAAATGTCCATGTTGAATTCCACTGGCATCTTTTTTCTTTTTATGTTATGTCAGTGACCATACAGCACATCATTAGTTTTTGATGTAGTGTTCCATGATTCATTGTTTGCATATAACACCCAGTGCTCCATGTAATATGTGCCCTCCTTAATACCCATCATCAGACTAACCCATCCTCCACCTCGTTCCCCTCTAAGACCCTCAGTTTGTTTCTGAGTCCATAGTCTCTTATGGTTCATCTCCCCCTTCAATTTTCCCCTTCATTTTTTTCCTTCCTTCTCCTAATGTCCTCCATGCTATTTCTTATGTTCCACGAATAAGTGAAACTATATGATAATTGATTTTCTCTGCTTGACTTATTTCACTTACCATAATCTCCTCCAGTTCCATCCATGTTGATGCAAAAGTTGGGTATTCATCCTTTCTAATGGCTGAGTAATATTCCATTGTGTTTATGGACCACATCTTTTTATCCATTTGTCTATTGAAGGACATCATGGTTCTTCCCACAGTTTGGTTATTATGGATATTGTATCATAAATACATATGCCATATATATATCCTATATCATAAATACTGCATATATATGGTAATTATACATCATAAATATTATATATAACATATATCATGTTTCATTGCTGTATTTTCAGTTACTAATCCCTACTTTTTAACATCGAATATTTTATTAATTTCAAATAATGTATTTTTCTTTCTGGCCTTGTATTTTACTTTTGTAGAATACATATTCAGATGTTATTTTTATGTTTTTCATGACTCTGCTTAACTTGTTCAAGGTTTACTCAAGCTTCTTCCCTATGAAGAACATTGACATGGGGCATCTGGGTGGCTTAGTTTGTTAAGGGTCTGCCTTAGACTCAGGTCATGATATCAGGATCCTGGGATTGAGCCCCACATAGGGATTCCTGCTCAGCGGGGACTCTGCATCTTCCTCTGTCCCTCCCCCCTTCTTGTGCACACATTCTCTCTCTCTTAATAAAATCTTTAAAAAAAAAAGAACATTGACATAATAACTGTTTTAATGTTCTTGTCCACTTATTCTATAGTCTGTTTCATTTCTGGTTCAATTTCCACTCATTGATTTTTTTTTTCCTTTCATTTCATTTTATTTTTCCTTTTTTATTTCAAGCCTGGTAATTTTGGGTAATAGTCCATACATTGTCAATTTTACCTTGTCAAGTACTAGATATTTTAATGTCCCTGTATATATACATGTGCTTCTGGAATAGGAAGAGGAAATTAACATTACACATATTATTGTTATGAAAATGAAATGCTTGTCTATAAATATTCTTAGTTCTTATAATAACATAACCAACTATGAGAAAATAACAGGAAAATTAAAATGACAAATATGAGAAGTTGAAAAATACTATAAACATATTGAGTTGAGGAGAAATTCATATTTATAGGAAGATGAGTTATATTTCTTAAAACACAATTTTCACATAACATTTTATACTTGACACTTAAGAGTGTCACTTCTGAAATTTATGGAATAATTCTCATGTTTAATGTCATCACAAATTATTATTATTATTATTATTATGACTACTACTATTGTTGTTATTATCATTGCTGATGTTGCTGTTGTTGTTATTGAGTTTTTCCACATTGGTATGTGTATATATCTTACATTGCAAGCAGGACTTTATAGTTCGCTTTATAGATTGCTTTATAGTTTGCCATAGTTTGGGGGGCAAAGGATACATATCTAACATTTTTTGGAAATTCATAGAAGAAAATGAGTAGGAAAATAAAGTTATTCTAAAGTTTATAAATCTAAAAGATCTGTGAAGCAGGTACACCCTAACAATGCATATTGTTTTTATTTTGAATAAACATTTTATTTGACCTCTAAGAAACATAATTTGGAGTTCTGTTTTGGTTAGAGCAGAGTACACTGCATTGGCTATAACTTGAGCTAACAATTACAAACTGTAGATAAAATATAAAAAACAATTATTTAAGAATAACTCAACATAGGTAGAAACTACAGTAATACCATCCTTGAAAGAAGATAAACAAACTATATATGTGTTACATTTAGCTATTTTTTCTTAAGAATACTTCCCATTTCATGGGGCACTTGGGTGGCTCAATGGGTTAAAGCCTCTGCCTTCAGCTCAGGTCATGATCTCAAGGTTCTGGGATCCAGCCCTGCATTGGGCTCTCTGCTCAGCAGGGAGCCTGCTTCCCCCTCTCTCTCTACCTGCCTCTCTGCCTACTTGAGATCTCCCTGTCTCTTGCAAATAAATAAATAAAATCTTAAAAAAAATAATTCCTAGTTCATAGGGCCAAATAAAGGAGTAGAAATGAAAATAGACACTATCTTACTGAGATGCAAGAATAATGGTCAAAGTTTGAAGCTATCAGAGGTGTAGGAATTAAAGGGAAAATTCCAAAAGTAAGGGAGTCATAGATCAGATAGCTAAAATCTATATAAAAGTTTTCTTCAAAACTATGTTGTACTTTTTAACTGTCCAAGCAAATTACAAAAATCCAAGGCATCCAGAAAAAAAATTAGCAGCTTAGAAGTAATTTTTTAGATACAACCTCTGCTGGGGAAAAGAAAAAACAAAACAAACAAGCAAAAACCTTGAAGCTAAAACTTCATCAAAAGCAAGTGGTTTGTTAAAAAAAGAAATCTGGCATTTCAGTTAAATACAAAATGGTTTATCTTAAAGTAAACTCTGGACTAAAGGTCTTTCTGTGGGATAAAGGATAGGTACCTACAAACCTCCTTTACAAAACCAAAAACCAGGCCTGCACAACATCAAGATAATCCTCCAGTAATTTATCTGTCCGAACAAAACTCAGCATTTCTTTGTGTAAGAAGAGGCAAAACTGATACATGGTGATTAATGTTAGAACAGCAGTTGCCATTGGTTGAAGAAAGGATAATCTCTGCCTCAGAAAAGGGAGAAGGGAACTTTCTGTCGTAAGAAAACTTTGTATATTTTGCTCTAAATCTGTACACATTTGTCAGAATTTTTCAAACTGTGTGTAAAATGATCTTCAGTCAAATTTTCATTAAATATAAAACAAAATTCAAAGGCAAATTGAAAATTTCATATCCATTTAGACCCAAAGGATATGAAATCTGCAATTTTACGTGTGTTTGTGTGTATTGATCTAAAACTAAGTAAAAGACAGGTTTGCCAAATCATACTTATAGGAATCAGCAATCTTACCCAAATTAAATTTTAGTAGTAATTTCAGTTTCAACCAGTAAGTAGACACAGGTAAAGCAGAGATCTTTGGCACATCTTAGATGGCCCCTTTCTTTCTTTCTTTCTGCACTGTGCTCACATTCCCTGGTAAAGAACAATACATGCATGAGGTCCTAAATGAGGTCCCATACCACCTCCAACAGCGGGGAGCATTCACATGATGAAACATCTCCAGCTCTTTAACACAGAGAGTTGACTACTTACCTGACATTTGCTGTGGAGTTAGGCATCACAGTCCATAGATTGCAGGTATATTTACACAAAACGATCATAAACTAGTGACATACTTCTAATAGCATTTGAAAGATAAAGACTCTTCCTTAGCAAATACTATTTACTTTGAGATCTGGTTATCCTGCTTGCGATGACATTAGATTGGACCACTTGTATTTTCTTTTCCCTATGTGTGCCTGATCACATGACTGCCGATAAATGGATCAAAGACTAGCTACTTTATCTCCTTCCTTCTAGGTTTTTATACTAAAAGAAGCCATTCAATAATGTACACCTCTTGTATTCCATTTTTAATGGAATTTAGGTTGAAAGCAACTTACAAAGCAATGCTTATTTATCTTTACTCAGTTTTAATACTGGAAAATCCTCCACAATAGCTAGAAAGAGATTCCTGAATAAACGTTGACAAGCAGCAGGTATGGGCTTCCAATAAGTTTACAATGAAGTTCTAAAATTGTTGAGATTGCATGTGTAGCTTTTCCACGGGCCTTAAAATGATACATCTACTTTTATTTCTAAGTAGGTACTAAAAAGAATATGTTTTAATATTATAAATATTATAAATTTTAAAATTATAAATTTTAATATGCCGAGAAGTTAGAGAATATGTATAAATAATTCTATAAGTATCATCTGAAAAGTGACTAAATTTAATCACTTGTGCTGTTTTCTTTTTATGTTTCATTTAAATATTAGCTTCACATTTCTATTATGCTTTATATATAGCTCTTTATGTTTAGAAACCTTTGCTTCCAATTATTTTGATACAATTTTCAATTACTTGTCCAGCTAGAATCATAGACATGGAAATCCAATGCGGCAAAATCCTTTTGATTGCAGTAATGATATTGATAAAATATCTTATTTCACAAAGTAAAGAATGCTGAAATTATGCTTCCTAATTATATTTTAAGCTGTTTGTTCAACCATGGATTTATTGACCCATATCTACCACTCTTAACTCCAGCTATTCTTTATTCAGTTCTCCAAACATTCTATTTCAGAATCTTTGTAAATGGCATTTCCTTCTATTTATCTTTCAGATCACAACTTCTCCAAGTATAATTTCCCTGAGACTTCAACTAGGTGAGAACTTCCACTTTGGCATTTTACTGGTACCTAGATTTCCTTACTAGCATTTGGCAATGTTTTAATAATGTCTTTTATTTGTATAATTACACAATATCTAACACAGCTCCTAGAGTGTAAGCTCCATGAAGGCTATGGATGTATTTCATTACTTCACATTTTTATTCTTAGCATCTAACACAGACCTGGTTCAAGTTGGTCAGGAAGCCCATACATACAGAGGCAGAGATAAAAACTGCCAGGGTCCAGCCCAGGCAGCCCAGGGGTTCCCTGAAGGATGGATGGTGTCTGTCGGCGAAAGGAATGAGAGAGCCAGAGGATTCTTTCAATCACCAGGCAGGCATCTCTGCCTCATTGGTTTTTGACTTTTTATTTACAGGCAGCAGGTTACATGGAAAACAGTCAATAATTTTCTTAGATAAGGAAGCTTAGATCAACAAAAGGGTTTTTTGGGTTTTTTTTTTGGTAGAACTTATAGTTTTTTCTAAGACCGAGACAGAGACAGGCTTATCTTATTTTGAACAGCAAGACCCTTAACAACAGCTTTTATGGCTCTGTTTCTATGTATTGGAAAAAGATTTAGTCACGTATATCTTTTGCACATTAACCAAAGGAAGAGGGGAGACATTTGAGTTTATTATAGAATGGCCCGAGCTGTTTGTAGAAGCCTTTTTTTTCCTGCTGGGTGAGCAGAGATCTGGGAGCCTCATCCTCTGTATTCTTTAGCAAAGTCTGAAGTAAAACTCTATTGTCTTTATATTTAACCATTCCTACCTTATCTTATGTGTACTCTTCATTGTAAGGGAATGCAGGTGTTGGCATGGATGATGGAATGTGAATCCCTAGGAGGGAACTAAGGTTGACTATAGATCACTAAAGATCTGTGTAAGTTTTTTGGCCTTTAAGTATCTTATCATCTTATCTGCAGTGATTTGGTGGGCAAACATTGGAAGGGAGACTCGCAGTTATCTGCTCTAACGGTTCTATGGCAGGGGAATGGTTTGGTTGCTTTATGTAGTTTCTGTAAGGAGATCTCAGTCTGGTTAGAAGTGGGTTAAGTGGGTCAGAACCTCAACTTGAGCAAAGGGCTTAGGCCAAAAAGAAAAGAGAAAAAGGAATTTGAGTAACACAAAGGGATATGGGAGGAAATACCAATCCCGTTCATATGGCAGGAGCTGTGGAAACCTGCCATGTCCTCACCACGACCGTTTCAAACCTCGAGGTTTCTGCAGCTCTCGGCAAAAAACAGAGACAAAGATGAAAGAAAGAGAGAAAGAGAAAGTGAGGGAGGGAAGGAGAGTGAGGGAGGGAAGGAAAGAAGGAAGGAAGGAAGGAAGGAAGGAAGGAAGGAAGGAAGGAAGGAAGGAAGGTTGCAAACTTAAATGTGTCCATGTTGTTAAGTATCAAAGGTCATGAGAGAGTAATTGCCCTCTGTGAGCTTGAGCATTCACTAAAACTTAACTTCTACATTGGAAGAGGAAAAAAATGAATTTCTCCAATATTTTTCATTTTACAAATTCTTACATAGGATTAACTAAGGATTATCCAGATTTAGTGTTATGGGCTGATTGTGCCCTCCCTAAGTCTACATATTAAAGTGCTAACCTCCAATGCCAAAAAATGTAATCATATTTGAAGGTAAGGTTTTTCTTTCTGTTTTGGGGGGGGGGTATTTTTAATAACTGAAACAAAACAGATCTAAAACTACAGCTTCTAGAAGAACCATTTGTTCTTGTTGGTCTTATATCTCTCCTCCAACTTGACCCTGGCCTCTCATCAGGCCTTACATTTAAGAGCTATGTCTCTGAAGACATCCTTGTTGACAACACATTTGTCCAAAGGGACATCCACAGAATACCTTTGTGGGCATGAAGTGATTGTAGTTACAAACTTTCACAAAAGATTTGATCTTTAACCTCTTGGCAATTATCTTCTCATCCATGGCAGTTGTCACTTTGTGAGGATAGCAGTCAGTTCCAGTCACCAGAGCATGGCTGTAGGGATGGTCTGAAGTCCCATCATCAATGTTCTTCTGTCATCAATGACTGTTTTGTGTCCAGAGTAGCATCACGCCAGGACCAGTACCAAATTCCCAGGTTTCCTTGAAACCAGCCACTCAAACCTACAACAGAAAAGAAGAAACACCACTTCCATTCAAGATAAGGTCTTTAAAGGGGTGATTAAGTTAATATGAGTTTTTAAAGGTGACCTCTAATCCAATATGACTGATTTTCTTTTTTAAGAGGGAGAAGGCAAGAGTTTTTTGTTTTTTGTTTTTTGGGTTTTTTTTTATTATTATTATTTATATATTTGACAGAAAGAGAGAGAGCACAAAGCAGGGAGAGCAGCAAGGAGAGGGAGAAGCAAGCTCCTGGCTGAGCAAAGAGCCCCATGCAGGACTCAGTGCAAGGACTCCAAGATCATGACCTGAGCCAAAGGGAGAGGCCCAATCAAGTGAACCACCGTCTGATGTCCTTATAAGAAGAGGACATATGGTAAGTGCCAGAAACTTGTGTGCACAGATGACAGACCATGTGAGGACACAATGAGAAGGTGGCCAGTTGCAACACAATGAGAGAGGCCTCAGAAGAGACTAACTCTGCCAATATATTGACCTTGGACTTCTAACCTCCAGAATTTTGAGAAATGAGTTCCTATTGTGTAAGCCACTTAGTCTGTGATACTTTGTTATGGCAGGCCTAGAAAACAAATACACTTAACCAATCTACTTCAGTCCTCAGTATGATAGATGTTCTAATTATAATTTTTATATGGGCTACAGAAACAAAAAATAATGCTTAAATATTTAAATATAATTTCAGATATAGTTATTGAAAAAATATTTTGTATTCTTAAAATATTATGTGTTTTTTTCTATTTGTGTGTATGTGTGTGTGTGTTTTAGAGTGAGTATGTACATGTCTGGGTTCTGAGGAAGGAGAAAAATGACTTTGGGTAAGGAGCATTTTAATGTCAAATAAACTATAAGTGTATTTGCATGTAAAGTATTATGTCTTAAATATTAATAAATCCTATCATTCTCAGTATGCAACATGGAATAAATGCCAAAAATCAATCTTCTAATGGGCATAAACAAGAAAATGAAATAAATAATTAATAGTTTGTATGTCTTCCACCTCTAATTCAAAAATCGGTCAGATTATTTATTATTTCATTAAATTTTCACTTTAGTAAGACATCGAAGCCTTGTACTCTGTCTGTTCTGAAGTATATATGTGTTTACAACTAAAAAATGAGAATACATCTTGACATCTTAGATTTTCATGCAAAACTAGTAAATGAAGGGTCATACCACTAGTATGATTCTAACTAATGGCTTAAAATAATGTGGAAATCATAAGGTTATAATTTTAAATAACAATTCATTTCTGAATGTCTCTTTTTACAAAATAAATTTAAAAGAGATATGAATTCTTTAATTTTGATTTGCAAGTCCTGTGATAACTTTTAAGATAACATTATATATCTCTATGATGCAAAGTTGTCAGAGGAATATAGCAAAAAAAAAAAAAATCAAATAGCAGTTCAGAGAACTTACTAGACTTTTCTGGGACACAGAAATGTTAAAGAAATCAGATATGCCAGAGGGACACATCACACTTTAAAATAAATTCTATTTAAGGAAGCCAACCTATATAACAGTTTTCTGTTCTTTTTCTTTCTTCCCTTTACTTTTTTTTTTAACTAATTTCTCACAAAGCCCTAGCATCTCAACATACTCTCAGACAAGATTTATTAGCACAGGATTTAAGTTAGTTGTCTAAACTTCAAAATTCTATTTTGTAGGATACTAGAGGCTATTCATTAGCATACTGTGAAGCATGTCATAAATAATTTAAACTATAGTTGTCAAGATAAATGAAAAAAATCAATTTATGCTGCACTACTCTTAATTTTTTATTGTGCATGGATTTGCTTGCTTACTAATCTACAAAATCTAGTAAATCACAGTCCCTGTCAGTTTAGTGATTTAATCTGCATCATTTCAACTTGACTGATTATGTTCAAGTAATACCATCAAGAATCTTAGACTGTTATTTAGATATTGTTTTTAAAATGAATGTAAATACTTTTTTAAGTAATGTTCAAGAAACTCCAGGAAGTAATAAAGGAAAAATATTCAAAGAGATTAGTAAAAGTGATTTTCCATCATTCAGGAAATTTTAGAACAACAAATTTAGGATAAGAAATGGAAAAAAAGAACATCAAATAAACTCAAAATGTATTAAAAAGAAAAAAGAGTAAGCCATCTATTTTTACTCTTGAGGATTAGCAAGTAGCAGAGATAATCTAGACTCCAAAAATACAAATTAGATTTTTTTTTAAAAAAGATTCTAGCTTAGTGCTTAAAGTGGAGAACTAATAAAAAGGTCTGGAATTCATTTTTAGTTATGTAACTTACTCAACATGTGGGCTTGAGTTAATTATTTTTAACTTGTACCTTAAAGAAAAGTTATTCCTTATCTTTTATTTCTTGCCATGATCATTTGTCAGAATAGATTCTTTGGTGTTCGATTTAAACTTGGTATCCATTTTAGGATCAATCTGACAATTTGAATCTTATCAGTCTATCAGTTACTGACTGAGGAACTTTTGGTTTTAAGGATCCTCCGATATGAAATTTTTCCCTAGAAGTGGTAAGTAAGACATTTTCATGACAGCCTTTGGGCAAGAACTCTATAGTTGTATACATTTTAGTCCTAATTATATGAAAGATAGCATAATCTCAGGAATAAGACTTTGTTTGGACTCTATAGTGTTTTGTATGAATTTAGCACCCCTATTCAAGATAACTGTAGCCTGTTCCTTTTTTTTTCTTTATACATTTTCATAAAATGGAATTTTCAGGCTGTCACAATTACCTCAGAGCTAGATATGATTTGAACTACTGCCAAAGGACAATTTTCTGCTTTGTAAATATCCCATGGAAGCATATTCTCAAATTTCATAGAAAGTCAATTTAGACTAGCTAAAGATGCAATTTGGTGAATAAATATAACACAACAAATACAATATCTGATTAGTACAATACCATTTCATGCAAGCTTTGTTGAATATATGCATTTAAGCTGTTATTCATTGGGCTAGAGAATTCAGTATATCAGGAAGCATATAAAAGTCTTTCAAAATTAGCTGGGCAATTTCTGGTTCTGCATGTAAGGAGTGGAAGTCCCATCCTAACAAAAAGTAAAAAGCTAAACAGATTGAAGAATCAAAAACTCTTGGATAAGAGGTGAGGACTTGGAGCAAACCCTGCCCCCAGACTTAGGAAGAAAGGCAAAAATAAGGAGTCTGCTTACTTCAGCAGATACTCTTGAGTAGAATGTCCATTGGAAGTAGTGCTGGGTAGGAAAACCTGAAACTCTCAGAGTTAAAAATCCAGGAAGCCACAGTCATAGGGGAATCCCCCACGCTTTAATGAGTTTTGCATTCAGAGGCCCCCAGGTTCTCACAGTAAATATAGAGAAAGATCCCTTCATGCTTCAGGGATGCAAGAGGTAAGGAACTACCTTTAAATGCACCAGAGTACATTCCTGCTTTCAGGATAAACTAGCTAATAAGAGCTTTGTTTGTTGGGGTAACAGAGCTAAGTAAGCCAGGGAAGGAAAGTATCCAACTCTATTCCATTCTAGCTGTCTTGTCCCACCTAAGTGGGGAGTGGGGATTAAACAAAAATAAAAACAAAAACAAAAAACCAGAAACATATGTGCAGTTTTCAGAGACTCACTGAAAAAACTGAGACCTAATCATAGGTTTACAAAACACCTCCCCTCCCCACTTCTCACTGCCACATTACTACAGACTTATTTCCTTATGCTCAATACCTCAAGTCTACCTATCAAGAAAAAATTAAAATGCAGACCAAAAGGCAAAAAACACAATATGAAAAAATAGAACAAGCATCAGAACCAGATATGGCCAGGATATTGGAATTACCAAACCAGGAATTTAAAACAACTATGATTAAAATACTGAGGGCTCTTATGGAAAAAGCAGCATGCCACAACAGATGGGCAATATAAGCAAAGAGGTGAAAGTCCTACATTAATTTTCTTTAAATGTTAGAGATAAAAACACTGTAACCAAAATGAATAATGTCTTCGGTGGCTCTATTAGTAGACTGATACAGCTGAGGAAAGGACTTCTGAGCTTGAGGGTATATTGACAGAAACCTCCAAAACTGAAAAACAGAGAGAACAAACACTGAAAAAAATAGAATTGGATATCCAAGAATGATAAGACAATGCAGAAAGAGAAAACATACATGGAATGGGAATACCAGAAAGAGAATAAAAAGAGAAATGAAAGAAATATTTGAATTGAGAATTTCCCCAAGTTCATGTCAGACCAAACCACAGATCCAGGAAGGTAAGACAACACCAAGCAGGATAAATACAAAAACAACAACAACAACAACAACAACAACAACAACAACAAAATAACCCTGCACCTAGGCATAGCATTTTTCAAACTACAGAAAAGCAAAAATAAAGAAAAAATCCTGGAAGAAGCTGGAAGGAAAGAAACAAAACAAAACACAACACTTTACCTACAGAGGAAAAAAGATAAGCATTACATCTGACCTCTCCTCAAAAAACATGCAACCGTGTAAACAAGAAGAAAGTGGAACAAAATAAAGTGTTGACAGAAAAAAAAAAAACCCACCAACCTAGAATTTTGCTGCATGAGAAATTATCATTTAAGGATGAAAGAGAAATACTTTCTCAAAAAACAATAATTGAGGTAATTTGTTGCCAGTAGGCCTGTCTTGGAAGAAATTTTAAAAGAAGTTCTTTAAGGAGAAGGAAAACGATTCATGAGAAACTACGATCTACTTAAAGAAAGGATGAGAAAAGAAGGAATAAGTGAAGATAAAACAAAAACTTTTATTTTTCTTACTCTTGATCTATCAGATAAGAGCTTGTTCAGAATAATGTTAGCAAAAATGTATTCACTTAGATATGCTTATGGATAAGTAAAATGAATGATAGCAATGACACAAACGATAGAATTAGCAGTTAGTTAGATACAGCAGGGAACAGATGTTTCTGACTGTAAGGAAGGATAGGAACCACATTTCAAACAGTGGGGAGAAATGCCAGGGAACACTCATGAGCTCTCCCCTATGATTGCTGCCCCATAGTAATCTAAAGCTTCATTATAATACATTTACACTGTGGTCTGGACCCCACCTTGAGATGGGTGGCTGCCATGACAGTTCCAACAAGGACCATATAGGGTCAAAAACCTCCCCTCCTGACAGGTAGGAAGAGTTCCTTAAATGATTGGCCACAATCCAAGTGAGGAACTACCCTAGCTATGATTTATAACCTATTCAAACATGAAAAGAAAAGATGGCTGACCCAATTATAGCTGCTATCTGGGCCATCCCTTTTTCCCATCATTAGTGTACTTAAACTTTTTAAACTTTCTAGTAAACTCTTGCTCGCTTGAGAGTTTAGCTCTAAATTCTTTTCTAGGCCAAACTCAAGAACTGAGGTTGGTGCAGAGGCAGGAAGGAAACTGCCACTAACATAGAGGATGGAAGGGAGGAATTAGGATTGCTTTGTTATAAACTACTCACACTGCTTGTAAAGTGGTATAGTGCTAATTGAAAGAAAATTTGGATTAGTAGTAAACATATATTGCAAACTCTCAGTAAATTTTTTTCTTCAGATTGAATACCGACTTATTATTGTATCCTCCAGTTTACTGACTTTTTGCTCAGTCATCTTTAGTCTGTGATTAAGCCAATTCAATATATCTTAATTGTCAAATGCTTTTATTTTTCAGTTTGATTATTTCCTGTTGGACCTTTTTCATATTTTCTATTTTTTTCTGATACTTCCATTTTTTAATAACTAGGAACATTTTTGTTTCTATGCCATTCAGCATGGTTATAATAATTTAGAATTCTTAAGTGCTAATTCACAATAAGGATTATCTCAGAGTCAGCCTCAATGACTCTCTATTTTCTTTGGAATACAGAAAATCTTGTTTCTTTGAGTCAAGTAATTTTCATTGTATCTTGGGTATTATCAATGTTATAAGATATGCTGGAATCTTGTATGTTCTTTCAAAGAAAGTTGATTTTAGTTTTTAAAGATTTATTAATTTGAGAGAGAAAGAGAGTGTGAGAGAGGAAGAGGAGGGGCATAGGGAGAGGGAGAGAGAGAATCTCCCAGCAGACTCCCCACTGAGCATGGAGCCTGACATGGGGCTCGATCCCATGATCTTGAGATCATGACCTGAGTCAAAACCAGGAGTTGGACACTTAACTGACTGAGCCACTCAGGTTCCCCAAGTTGATTTTATTTTTTAAAGAAACAGTTTGCTTCTTTGGACACCATGAAATCCATCTCTTGAGCTTCAAGTCTGGTGAGTCTGTCCCATACTTGAGTGATTCAGTTATAAATGATCCATTTTTGCAGAATAATACGTGAAAATTTGAGATCCTCTTCTCTGGTTCTCTGCCTTCTAGGGTTCCTTCCTCACTCTCCAACAATTATGGGGTAACCCAGAATCTCTTGTTTGGTTGTTGAATGCAGAACAAGAGCAGATTCTCTCTAGATTTCTAATTACCATATGTCATACTGCTAGGACTTGGCCTTCTGGTGAAAAAGCTGTAAAAAGTAGAAACTCATGTTTGCTTAGTACATTCTTCCAGCTTGATTACTATTCAAAAGTGTCTACCGTTGTTCTCTCTAGTAACTTGGCATTTGTTTATTATACTTACTTGACAGTTTATTGTTGGTGAGGGACAGCTATTACGATTAAAGTTTTCTTGGGAATATGGGGGTCGGGAGCATTATTATCTTTCACTTTTCTGCTTAAAATTCATTCTATCAATTATTATAGTTAAGGATCATCCCATTTGATTTTTTATTTCCCATAGATCTACTTCTGAACCTCTAGTCTATCCCTTTCTCTACAGTACCAGGCTAACTTTTATCTTTTTTATTTTTAGCCTTTATCAAGCAATTTCTAAAAACAATTAGTATTATTTAAAACTTTCAATGGCTTATTAGTAAATTTATTTTTAAAAACGCTCTTATTATCAGTGACTTAATAATTTGCCTTTTGATATAAACATGGTGATTTGAAGGGGCACATACTCCCCAATGTTTATAGCAGCAATGTCCACAAAAACCAAAATATGGAAAGAGCTCAGATGTCCATCAACAGATGAATGGATAAAGAAGATGTGATATATATATATATATATAATTGAATTATATATATATAATTGAATACTTCTCAGCTATCCCCCCACCAAAAAAAAAAAAAGAAAGAAAGAAAAAAAAGAAATCTTGCCATTTGCAGTGATATGGATGGAATTAGAGGGTATTACGCTAAGCAAAATAAGTCAGTCAAAGAAGGACAAATACCGTTATGATTTCACTCATATGTGGAATTCAAGAAACAAAACAGATGAACATACATGAAGGGAAGGAAAAATAAAGTAAGATGAAAACAGAGAGGGAGGCAAACTATGAGACACTTAACTATAGAAAATAAACTGAGGGCTGCTGGAGCGGAGAGGGGTGGGAGGATGGAGTAATTGGGTGATGGGCACTAAGGAGGGCACTGGAAGTAATGATCACTGGTGTTATATGCAACTGATGAATCACTAAATTCTATCTCTGAAACTAATAATACAGTATATGTTAACTAAATTGAATTTAAATTAAAAAAATTAAAAAATAATCTGGCCTTTGCATACCTACTTCTATAATCTCTATAATTTCGTATTAGATAAACTTTCCTGTGACTCAACTGGACTTACAGAAAGCTATGTGATATTTGCACTTCTTGGAGAACTTTGAATCCCATAAATAACAGACATTGTGTATTTTATCTGCCAGCTGTATGTTGAAGCTAAGCTGGCTCATACAGAGTTAGTAAATGAGACCAGCCTTGAATATATGAAATTTGAATTAGTACTTCCTCTTTATAACAAGTAATTATAAAATTTTTTGTAAATGTAAATTAGCAAATGATCTCCCAAATATAATTTTCCTTAATTAAGTCTGTAAAAGAAATAACATTTTAAAAGATTTTTTTTAATGTGTTTTTTAAACAAAGCTTCTCACTGAACTTTCTTTTTTTTTTTTTAAAGATTTTATTTATTTATTAGAGAGAGAGAGAGAGAGACTGAGAATGAGAGGAGAGAAGGTCAGAGGGAGAAGCAGACTTCCCGCAGAGCCGGGAGTCCGATATGGGACTCGATCCCGGGACTCCGGGATCATGACCTGAGCCGAAGGCAGTTGCTCAACCAACTGAGCCACCCAGGCGCCCCTGAACTTTCAATTCTAGGACTAAGAAAAGAGAAAAATCCATGAATTAATAAACTATTTCATTAATAAAAAAAGAAAAATTTGCACATAGATTGTACATCTTTTGACATGATAGAATGTCTAAAATTTGGAAAACAGACAGGACCCTAAAGGAGAGATCAATGTAATCTGGATTTAAAATATAATTTCTCTAGAACTATTTATTCTGTGTATTCCTCAACTAATATTTCAGTTTTAATAGTTAAAACATCTATTGTTTTCTGAATCATGATGTCTACACATCAAAACCTTCAGATTTATCAACCCAAATTATCTTCTAGATGTACTGTCTCTAATAATTGTATATACACTCTTCCACATGCATCTCATCTCAATACTCCTTTCTACTAAAAAATGCCTCTGTTTAACTGTCGGACCAGTCAGCAACCTAAAACACCAAAAAAGGCAAGACCAGTGATTGGGCATCAAAACTGTAATGAAAAAAATAACCAAAATATATAAATAAAGTTTGTTATTAAAGTTTTCACATTTAAAATATTTCATTTTGTTGTTCATTTGATATCTCTAGGCTATACCTGATTAATTCTGTATAGATAGTCAGACTTTATTTTCAAGGATCTTATCAGTATATATTTAGTTCAGCTCACATTTTCTTTTCAAAATATTTGGATGATTATAAAACAGTGTGAAATATAAATTTACAAAAGAAGATTTCAAGAAAGCCAACATATATGAACACAAATCCAGACTCACTGCTTAGCAGTGAAGTGAAAATGAAAAGGAAAAATGATACTCAAGATTTCACCTTAAAACCTAGAAATAATTTGCTGTATTAAATAGTAGGAAAAAAGACATTTCTAGGTTATTCAGGTAATTGTATACAGTAAAAATACAGTAAACTACAAATGTGGTAAAATAATTAAGCAATGCTGTATTATAATATACATGATATCAAAGCTTATGATGCCTCTTTGTTTTATGTATGATACATATGTGATATGTGATGCATACATACATATATATGATACATGTATATATATGTAATATAGAATTTTTTGAGAATGGGGCACCTGGGTGGCTCAGTCATTAAGTGCCTACCTTTGGCTCAGGGCATGATCCCAGGGTCCTGGGATGGAGCCCCACATTGGGCTCCCTGCTAGGCAGGAAGCCTGGTTCTCCCTCTCCCATGCCCCCCGCTTGTGTTCCCTCTCCTGCTGTCTCTCTCTCTCTCTCTCTGTCAAATAAATAAGTAAATAAATCTTAAAAAAAATTTTTTTGAGAATGTATTCTATAATAATTAACCATATGACCAAAATAGTATTTTATAAAAGGAAAAGTTATAATCTAAAGAAAGTATAATTTTATTAATTATGGTAAAAGTATATGATAGGTTATACCGAGCTTTCAAAAATGATAGTTTTGAAGAATATATAACGTCACGATGCCTGGGTGGCTCAGTCAGTTAAGCATCTGCCTTCAGCTCAGGTCATCATCCCAGAATTGGGTATGGGACTCCTTGCTCAGCAGGGAACAGATAACCTCACAGAACTATGATTATAATATATGATTAAGTAATAGAACTGGGGGCGCTTGGGTGGCTCAGTTGGTTAAGCATCTGCCTTTGGCTCAGGTCATGATCCCAGTATCCTGGGATTGAATTCCCATCCCCCACCCCGCATTGAGCTCCCTGCTCAGTGGGGAGCCTGTTTCTTTCTCTCCCTCTGCCCCTCCCTCTGCTTATGCTCTCTCTCTTTCTCTTTTTTAAAGATTTTATTTATTTATTTGACAAACGGAGACACAGTGAGAGAAGGAACACAAGCAGGGGGAGTAGGAGAGGGAGAAGTGGGCTTCCTGCAGAGCGGGGAGCCCAATGAGGGACTCAATCCCAGGACCCCAGGATCATGACCTGAGCCAAAGGTAGATGCTTAACAACTGAACCACCCAGGCACCTGAGTTTGCTCTCTCTTAAAGACTGCTCATGAGTGTTCAGATTTTTATTAATTTTCCATGTTTTGGTAAGATGACTAGGATTTTTATTTCTTTGCCTATCTAATTGCTTGAAAAACGTGGTAAGCTCCTAATATTCCTGATCCTTGTCAATTTTGTGCACCAACTAACCAAACACAAAGGTTTTATCTGACCATAAGTTTCAGTCTTTCTGTTCTCCTTTGTTTCTTTTCCCCCATGCTATTTTCCTCAGTTTAATGACATTTTTTGAAACCATCTGGAAGGCCGCATTCTTTTTTTTTTTTTTTAAGATTTTATTTATTTATTTGAGAGACAGAGAAAGTGAGAGAGAGCAGGTTAGAGGAAGAAGCAGACTACCTGTGGAGCTGGGAGCCCAATGTGGGACTCGATTCTGGAACCCAGGGATCATGACCTGAGCCAAAGGCAGTTGCTCAACCAACTGAGCAACCCAGGCGCCCTGGAAGGCCACATTCTTAATCTGAGGTTTGACACAAGGCTGCTTTACTTTATTCAACTGAGATATTTTGCAAAGTTTTCACTTTCCAAGCCTTTTTTTTTTTTCAATGTTGTTGCTGTAGCAGTCTTTATAATTTCTTCTTTGAAGTCTAGAACCAAACAGACTTTCGACATGAAATGTTTTTGATTTTTTAAATTCTATGTCTCTTTGCACTTAAAAAACAATATTCCTTCTTGAGTTATTTATTATAATATTTTGCCAAAAGTATGCAGTAATAGCCAAACACATTAGCACACTAATCCTTCCAACCATTTCTCTTAGAGATACAGCCTCAGTATATTTCATTTGCCTTGAAAATCATGACAGGAGACAGTTTTACCAATGTTTGCTTACATAAGAAACATCTCCACCCTTCCAACCAGAAAGATCTATTTCTTTGTCTTCTCCCTCAGCACTAAACCAGTGGCACTAAATCCACCAAGGAGGCTCCACAATGTTTGCTATCAGTTTCTCTAATAAGGTTACACCAGTCCTTTCATATATACATTTTAAAATCTCAGTGGCTTAACCCCATATAGAGTATTAGTGCCATTACAAGAGTCATGAAAGAGCTTGCTTCCTTTTTCTGCTAACATGTGAGGATACAAGTCTACAGTCTGCAGCCTAGAAAAAGAACCTCACTGGAACTTAACCATTCTAGCACCCTGATTTTAAATTGAGAGAGAGAGAGAGAGAGAGAGAGAATATAGAACTATAGTATAGTTCTATAGTTTTAGGTTCTAGAACTATAAGAAATATATTTCTATTGTTTATGAGTCACCCAGTACATGGCATTCTGTTTTAGTGGCCAGACATTGACTTAAAACAGGAAGCAGATATTGACTTAAAAAAGAACTAAAACATCACTGGAAACGATAAACTAGAACATAGAAAATTGTTTACAAGAACATTTGTTAGAATTTGATGAGTTATATTTTTATATGGATATGTGAAAAAATTGTTATCGCCAAGAGTTCCAAATTGGTGCCTAAAGATGATATTTTGCCTCACTCTAGAGCCTTTTCCCTCTTTTTTAAAAAGTATTTTATTTATTTATTTGAGAGGGAGCGAGTAAGAGCATGAGCAGGGGGAGGGGCAGAAGGAGAAGCAGACTCCTTGCTGGGCAGGGAACCCAAGGTGAGGTTTAATCCCAAGACCCTGGATAATGGTGAGCTAAAGGCAGATGTTCAACCAACTGAGTCCAATCAGGCACCCCCTAGAGCTTTTCTTTTTTTGAGTGTGTTATACTAAATTACTTGCCCTCATTCTCCAAATCCTTTCATATACAGAACTCAGTGTATTTATTTAAAAATAAAAGGTTTATGGGTGTGTTTAAAAAAAATTTATTTCAGATTCCTCTGTGATGTGTAAAGCTGGAAAGAGCATGCATACCATTCTAACAATAAGAAAAAACTAAATCAATTACAAAATCACAAGTTTTCTTGGGTTCATCAGAGAATGGAGGTTATTACACAAAGGAGTAGCTTGATATCTAAGAAAATATGGGTTCATTTCCGGTGGGATCTGAGCAGTGACCCACAGTGGCAGAGGAGGAAGAGACATGGATACCATACAAGTATGTAATAAGTTATAAGAATTTGTCTACATTTTTTAAAATATTTTATTTATTTATTTGAGAGAGAGAGATCACTAGCAGGGAGGAGAAGGAGAAGCAGGCTCCCCGCTAAGCAGGGAACCTAAGGTGGGGCTCCATCTCAGAACTCTGGGATCATGACCTGAGTTGAAGGCAGATGCCCAACTGACTGAGCCACCCAGGTGCCCCTTGTCTATATTTTTAACAAATGGCTAAAAGCTGAGCATATCCTCGCTGTGTGTATGTAGACCTTGGGAGCTGCAGACAGTGGAGCTTGTACTCCTACACAGTTTCTTTTCGGCATGGCTACCCACCATGTATTCACTGGAATGTTTGGAGACAGGGATATGGAGAAGTATCTCATCTCTCCGTGTCTTGTACTACCAGCCTGATTTAGCTCAAAGTACAGGTAAATTTCAAGGAAAGATGGGATGTTAGCCTTGACCTACAGAGGCAGAGAAGAGGAGGAAGAGATGTGGAAACCATGCAAGTAGACAATAAGTTGCAAGAATTCATCTAAATTTTATAACAAACAAACACTGGTGTACAAATATCCGTTTGAGTCATTGCTTTTACTTCTGGATATACATAGGAGCAGATTTGCTGTATATATTATATTCACACATTTAACCTTTTGAGAAAGCTGTACCACTTAACATTTCCTAAGTAATATATAAGGGTTGTAATTTTTTTCATATTCTTGACAACACTTATTATTTTTAATTTTTTATCTTTTTTTTTAAAGATTTTATTTATTTATTTGAGATAGATAGAGAAAGCATGAGAGGGGAGAAGAAGGTCAGAGGGAGAAGCGGACTCCCCACAGAGGCGGGAGTCCGATATGGGACTCGATCCCGGGTCTCCGGGATCATGACCTGAGCCTAAGGTAGTTGCTTAACCAACTGAGCCACCCAGGCGCCCAATTTTTTATCTTTTTAATTATAGTGATCCTAGTATGTATAAAGTGATTTTTTCCTGGTTTTGATTTGCATTTCCCTAATGACCAATGATACTGAGCATCTTTTCATGTGTTTATTGGTTACTCATAAACCTTCTTTAGAGAAATGTCCATTTGAATCCTTTGCCTTTTTTGAAACTGAATTATTTCACTTTCATTAACCATGGAGTAAGAATTGCCTGAGAAATCTCTATATTCTATTTACTTTTCTTCATTTTTGAATTTTCCCTTTCTTTACAGCGTGACTTGTCTTATTTACCTCATTTTTGTTTATACAATATGTAATGGTGCACTTTAACAGCTCCCTGAAAAATGCGTGCATGAATGCATACATAAGTTTATTACAAATTTTACTGATATATATGAAGTATAAGTGCACATATACAAACATCGACAATCCTCTTTATTCTAAATTCTTAGAGACAATCAGTTCTCATCAAGAAGGCTTTTAAAATGTTTTGCCAAACCTTTGTATCCTTGGATGTAACTGACTGATCAGAGTAGTTTTGACATGTAATTTGATAGATATTTTTATTTAAATTAATGATTAGGACAAAGCAATGATTAATTATATTGTAAATTCAAAAGTTTGTCAATGATGTGTTTGCCTTATTTGCTGAAACAGATGATAGTTTTACAGTAGTAGAACATTACTCCAAATTTTGGTCCTAATCATAATAAAATAGCAACAGACATGACATACACAACATTTCCAATAACTTTTGTGCATCTAACAAATCAGCAAAACAACAACTGAACCCTGATTTGTAGCTCTTGTAGTTCAAGGTGCAAACACTCTCACGTGAGCCTTTTTCTTTTCTTTTCTTTTCTTTTCTTTTCTTTTTTTATGTGAGCCTTTTTCAAGCCACCAACTTCGTACCACTTGGAGTTCAGAAAAAACAGCAAAGTAGCAGAAACTTAATATTTTCACTAAAGAGCTAGAATTGACATAACCTCAAGGCAAGGGACAATAGCAGAATGTATTAGAAGAATTAGAAAGTAACGAGTTTCAAGTTTTTATTATCTTTGTTTTTTAACATAATTTAATCTGTATAAATGGATTTAATTATGACTGTGTTTAATAACTGGATCCAGACAGCTGGTATGATTTGGCTTCCCCAGATAATTATTTGTATACCAATACCTAGTATCACTACCTGGTCTTTCTTTATTACCCAACAACAAGTGATTATGTGACATAGAATGAAAATACATTTGTTTTCACAAATCCTCTTCTATTTGCATGCTTCTCTGTGATTTTTTTTCAAACAAAGATTTCGCTAAGATGATATGAGCATGTGTGGTCTTTCTTACTTCCACTGTTCTTGGTTAGTAAAAAAGTACATTGGGAATTTCAGTAATTTTTCTGGAACCGTTTATTTTGGAGACAAAATATCGATTTATTTAATGGATTGTTGTGGATTTATTATAGTAGTTAACTCTCTGTGTGTTAAGAAAGGAAAACATAATCTCTTAGAAAAGAAGCATCTAAGTGTACCAGAACCCCACATAAGGCGTGGCAATATTACTCAGTGAATACTTTTTTAAGATTTTATTTATCCATCAATCTTGTAACACTGAAAAAATAAAATAAACATATTTGGGGAAAAAAAAGATTTTATTTATTTATTTGAGAGAGAGAGAGCATGAATTGGAGAAGCAGAGGCAGATGGAGAAGCAGACTCTCACTGAGCAGGGAGCCCCAACATGGAGCTCAATCCCAGGACCCTGAGATCATGACCTGATCTGAAGGCAAATACCTAATCGACTGAGCCACCCCGGTGCCCACTCAGGGAATATTCTTGAAAGAATGAGTTAAGTGTTTTAACACTTGGTCCTGGATGTTTGTTCTGAATTTCCAGTATAAAAAAGAAAACACCTAATTTCAACTGTCAATAAGAACTTTAGGTTTGAAATAAAGAAAATAAATGACACAAAAAAACAAAAACAAAACAAAACAAAAAACAGAAAACCGTGAGGCATCTGGTAAATTAAATTAAAAAAATCTTTATATAGTGTATGCCATTCTCAATCAAATTTCATTCCAATTCACTCCTTTTCAGTTAAAAAAATATCTTTAGATAGTTTCCACATCACCTTTTTTTGTTATGCTATTTTATTCCCAGGAAATTTGTGTATATAAAAAACATAGATTTATTTTTCTCATAAGAATCACCATAAGAACAGAGATGGTATACTATATTTTATAATAATGTGTCATCCCAATGCTGC
Source organism: Nasua narica (assembly GCA_028533885.1). Lineage (NCBI taxonomy): Eukaryota > Metazoa > Chordata > Mammalia > Carnivora > Procyonidae > Nasua > Nasua narica. Next base: position 33,306,555 of record CM052810.1, on the reverse strand, counting down.
AGGGAGTCCTTGAACACATGCTGCCCATATGCCCAATGAATTTACCCTGTGCAAATTCTCCTAAATGACTAACTGACTAAATAAATTCTCTCAAGACACATCCCATCATAATGCTTGATCAGCTATGGTTCATTTATTGTTATATAATTGCAAAGGATGTTTATCCTTTCTTGCCCTTTTATACTGCACAAGCTGTTGTAATGTTCTGGGTCACAGATAGGATGAAATTGTGACTAAGCTCTTTTGTGCATATTCTATAATTTGGTACGTTGCAAAAACCCAAGCAGATGCATGGTGTGTCTCCTGTTTTGTAAATCTTAATGCTGAAATATAAGTAGAATACAATAAAATTATAAAAAGTGATTTAAATTTATCAAAATGCCATAAGTGATCTCTTATTCATATTATTAAAATTAGCAACGAGTTAAAGAGATAAAAGTACTTCAGAAAATTCTGACATATTATCCTTGTTTCAGAACCGGACACACTGAGGATTTAGAGAATATGAACAGATTGTATGAAGTTACATAGATTATAAACATATTACAACCGAAAGCCAGGTCTTCAAATGAAAAATCTTGAGATGGTTCATCACACACACACACACACACACACACACACACACACACACACACACGCACACACAGCCTTTGTAAAATTCAGACTGAAAAACATTATTTCTTCTTGCTTGCAATTTTAGAGACAAAAACTTTGTAAATCATGATTCTTAAAACTGGCAGTTATTTTCCATATTTACTGATATAGTTGTGTTTGATCCAAAGACAATTCATTTTTTATTTGGGGGGATTGCTAACAACCATATATATATATAATAAGTATCCTTGGAAGCAAGCAAGTTTTAGTCCCTGTTCAGGACTACAAATTCAGGACAGCTAATTCTCCTGCCATATTCGTGGTACCTTATCATAAGGTGGGAGGAAATGTGAATCTGAGGTTTTAGAGTTTAGGACAGTCTTTGGTTATATTCATCAATATACAGGGCCAAAGTCTAAGTAAAGGCTCATCAAAGAGTGCAAATAAGATGATTTTATTTTTCTCTAATCAATGTTAAATTTATGCTGTATAAAATCTTTCTTCCTTAAAATTGCAGCAAATTTTATAACTTTCAGTTTACATGTTTTAAATTAAAAGCCCATCTTTTATCAGTGCATTACATATTTTCTTCTCATTCTTTGTACAATGGAAAGATATTATCTCCAGGGACTTGAAGTGAGAAAGGTGTCCGACTTCCATTTTTACTCTACCTCTTGCTTATTCCAGTCCTTTGATGTGGAGATAAGTGGTATATTTTGATTCAGAAATACCTCCTCTTTTCTTTTTTTTAAGCTTTTACTATTCTTTTGAGAATCTTGGAAAAGAAAAAATAAAACAGGGCAAACATTGATTTCATAAACTTTCCATGGCTGTAGGCATTCTTGGTTGGTTATTCCTGATAATTCTGACTTAGGTTGGCCATCTATTCATTCTGGATATCTGACAACTATAGGTGTTGGTTCTCAGGTAGGGTTCCTGTATTCCTTTTAAGGAACCTGTGGGGCTTTCAAGTAGGATAGTTATCTACTGTCAGATATCTGTCATCCATAACCTTTTCCTCTACCTCAGATTCTGCCACAAGAAGCTTTTTCCTAGAATCTCTTTCTGGTAGTATCCCCTCTCCCTGTGGGTTTCTCTCTTGAATTATCAATACCACTGGAGATTAGGCACTTTGCAATGGGCAAGACATAGCTTTGGCATGCCAGTTGGTAAGATTGTAAGACACTTTACTGTCAAGAAAAACCCCACTACTGCTATCCACTGCACAACTCTCCAATTTTCTTCCCCCTTATTCATGTAGAGCTGGGCCACCTGATGCAGTTCAATAGGTCCACCGCACTGCTTAATCACAATTTGATGGGTGAATGAGATATCACTCTTCTCGTTTCATATATAGCAAGTGATTATCCTGAAGAACTTACTGGGATGGAGGGGAATTCTCTACCACAAATACCTTGATGAATCTTTTCTTTCCTTTTACCCACTGTTTTGTGTACCAAACCAATTTCAATAACTCCTTATGAATTGATGCATATACATTATATATTTATACTTCTTTGTCATTTACAGCATATTTCTTAGTTTTTATTTTATGGTATTATATACCAAACAGAAATAGTAAATGTATATCATTAAAATTACTAATGTTTGCTTTTGGTTTCTAATACAAGAGTCATTGAACTCTCAATATCAGACTAAGCAACACTTAGTTATAGTTCCTTTAGTAGAAATCAATTTATTTATTAGTTTATATATTTTGATACATGAATATCAGTAACTAATTTATATTCTTTATCAATGCTAAAAATTATGATTCTACATTTTTTACTTCCTGTTGGACCCTTATATCCACTTGTAATTATTATCACAAATATTTAGTTAAGACATCATTTTCACTACATAAAATTTTAACAACTAATTTTAATAACTAAGATCATTTTTCCTACTCTCAACTCAAACACAAGGATAATATTCTTGAATAATATGTAGTATTATTTTTATGCTATTATTGATGTATTAGATATCCAAAAAATGTCACCATTAAAATCTTTATTTATTTATTTATTTATTTATTTTTAAAGATTTTATTTATTTATTAGGAGAGAGAGAGTGAGAGAGAGCATGAGAAGGGAGAAGGTCGGAGTGAGAAGCGGACTCCACATGGAGCTGGGAGCCCGATGTGGGACTCGATCCCGGGACTCCAGGATCATGACCTGAGCCAAAGGCAGTTGCTCAACCAACTGAGCCACCCAGGCGCCCCTAAAATCTTTTTTTAAAGATTTATTTATTTATTTGACAGAGAGAGAGAAAGAGAGAGAGAGAGTGCATGTAAGTGGGGGGAAGGTGAGGGGAGAGAATCTTCAAGCAGACTACCCACCAACCCCGAGTGTGGAGCCCAAGGTGGGTCTTGATCCCATGACTCATGAGATCATGACCTTAGCTGAAACCAAAAGTCAGAAGCTCAAATAACTGAGCCACCTAGGGACCCCTAAAATCATTTTCTAATTTATTTGTTATACTATTTTGTATTAAAAGATAGTACTTTCATTTAATGCAGTTTCTGGAAGCCTAGTTTCCAGCACTGTATACTCAATATTTTAGTTTATCTATTGATTTTTTAATACTTATTTAGATCTCAAATGCCTTTTAATGAAAATTATTTTCTTGGTTATAAAATATATTCACTATGCTCAAAAATTAAAATCGTCTAGAAAGGTATGGTACCAAATTATCTTCATCAAACATCCACACATCTGGCATCACCTTTATTTTTTGTTTGTTTCTTCATAGTAATATATATGAATATATTATCACTTCTCAACCTTTCCGATTCAGTTCCTGCATCTTAACTTTTCACTTGACATAATAACAAAATCATCCCATACTGATAGAAAGACTCTACTACATGAATATTTCTCAATATCTTTTATAGTTGCATATACTTTCTGTGGGTATACAATTTTTTTTAAATCCACCACACATAGATGGACTTTTATATTGTTTCCAACATTTTGCTATCATAAATAATGCTCCAAATTACAAACTTTCTATATCCTTTAGTTTAAAAGGGACTATTTATACAGAATTTAGTTCCAAGTGGTATTGCTAGGTCAAAGGTTAAACTTCCAACAGTGAATCATGGAACACTACATCAAAAACTAATGATGTATTGTATGGTGACTAACATAACATAACAAAATAAATAAATAAATAAATAAATAAATAAATAAATAAATAAACAAACAAACTTACAAATTATTCTCCCAAATATTTTTTTTTTCATTTTACTATCTCATCACCAATATATGCTCACACCTATTTCACTATAGAGTGTTGTGTTTTGAATATTTACTAGTTGGAAAAGTTAGGAATGATGCCAATATGCTTTTAATTAGCATTTATCTTTTCCTTGGTGGGATCAAATATATTTTCATATTTTAAGAACCATTTGTTTTTTTTTTTTTGTGAACTCTCAGTTTATCTCAGTTTATTAAATTATCCCTATATTGATAACATCCTAGTCCATTTTGTGTTGGATCAACCTCCCATTAGGAGCATCTCCATCTGTGGTAGGCATTTGTGAGGTCAGGGACCATTGGATTTTAAGAAGATGTGAAATTAAAGAATTTAAAGTCAGATAATTTTGGGAATCACAGCAGAATTAACAGAAGAGGGGCTTCTGGGCAGCTCAGTCAGCAAGCATCTGACTGTAGATTTTGGCTCAGGTCATGATCTCAGGGTCCTAATCTCAGTGTGGAGCCTGCTTAAGATTCTCTCCCTCTCCCTCTGTACCCCTGCCCTGCGCATGCATTCTCTCTCTCTCTCCCTCAAAAACAAACAAACAAACAAACAAACAAACAAATAAACAAATAAATAAATAAAACAAAGAAGAGGGGCACCTGGGTGGCTCAGTCATTAAGTGTCTGCCTTTGACTCAGGGCATGATACCATGGCCCTGGGACTGAGCCCCACATTGAGCTCCCTGCTCCACAGGAAGGCTGCTTCTTCCTCTCTCACTCCCCCTGCTTGTGTACAAATGCCTGCTGTCTACTCTACCTGAGCCACACATTTCTTCATGTCTCAATGCAATCACATCCTTCTCATTTTCTTGAGAGTGGTCATGTTGCCTCTATTTTCTCCATTCACTTTTATTACTTAGAGTCAGTTCCTATTATCTCTGGGTCTGCTACAGAGATCTCCTACACTGAATGATTCTCCAATACCCCATATGTTAAAACAGGTTCAATAAGGGACAAGTATGTGTTGCACATAGGCATGTGATATGTGTGGACCTCTCTTCCCTACCACAACTTCACCTGCTTCAAGACCGTGAACAGATGCTGAATCTCCATACTAGAAAGTTTTGTCATTTGTCCTGGTGACTGTAGAAAACTCAATTTCCATGATGTTCTATCCATGTTCATCACCTTTAGTTATTCTTTTAGTAGTGTTCTGTTATTTTTCCAGCCCCTCTACTGGTTATTAAGTACAGAATTAATAACAGAAGTCTGTGCTTTAAAGTTTAAGTTCAACTTGTAAATCAAAAGTATGGACAATATAAGACAAACTGTACTTTCTTTTCGTGCAAAGCTAAAGACTGGTGTCAAGCCAGTCATCATCATGTTTATTTGCATCTGTCCTCATCTTCCTTCTCCCTCATTTCAGGCATTCTACTCCTGTCTAAAACAAGTTCTTCTACTTGAGTTCAGGATTAAAGCATCTCATGAACTTTTCTCCATGATTATTGGCCAACCCATCTTAATATTTCCCTCTCAACATTCTTTCCTTATCAACTATTAATAACCATCAAAACAGAATGGCCTAAGCTCCATATTCTGACTCACTCTCTTTCCCACTTCAGGCAAACATACATACGTAATAATATGTGACCACTTCCCTTTTCCATCTTCATTATATAATATTTTATTTATTCTTATTAAACATTATAATCTGATTTCTATAACCAAGAGCACATAGGATAAAATGGTTGTTGTCAACTGACTTGTACCAGTTATTACATCCTTTTTCATCATTTGCCACCATAGACCATCCATTTCCTCCTGATTGAAATATTGTGTTCACTTGCAGTTTGTAAATATTCACTCTACTGATTTGTTCAGTAAATTTTTAGATGTTTCTTCTCATTGTCAGTTGTGGCCCTCTCTTTATCTCCTTTTATTTAAATGTTTTTTTCTGCTTTTGCATCTCATCATTTTACAAGCTCTTCCTTGATGATCTTAAATATGGCAGTGACTTCAAAGAAGATTTCTATATAGATTTATTTCTGTATACCAGAAATCTCTTCTGAATGCTAGACTCAAATAATATGATACTGCACATAATAAATTATATAACATTATATAAATTATAAATCATATATTATACAAATGATATTGAATTATATAATTGAGATATAGTATATATAATATAAATTATAAAATATTGTAAACAAAATTTATAGTTGTTTTCTACAAGTCCATTAATCTTCTAGGTTTGCATATTTCCATAAATGACACAGTAACAATCAGTGATCTGCTGCAGCTGGCTAGCACTGGCTTATGTAGCCAATGGTGTGCATTTATTCCCAACTCCACATTTAGTGATATTGTGTTCAGTGGCTTGAAATCAGCCATAGTTTGTATATTTATACCATGGAAATTGGCAAAGGTCCTGAATCTGGTTGTTTCCCTCCTCTTTGGAGAGACGGTTGTTAAATATTTATTAGCACATCACTGATTGCTATTGTCCAAGGCAGGAACATGAGGCATTGTGGACATTTACTAACGTTTTGTGTTCCTATAATCTATTAATCACAGGATCCAGTTAGTTACACTTTAGGAAGATTTCTATAATTTATTCATTTTTTTTCAAACTCACAAGCACAATTTAAGACCATCCTCATCTATAAACTTAAGTTAGTGTCAAATTATCTATGTGGAAACCAGCTCTCCCCTTCAACAACCACCACTATATTCAAATCTATAGCAATACATTTTATAAAATTCAATAATAACAGAATGATTTAGAAGGTGACATAAAAATGACATAAAATATAAGTAAAACAAATTATTTTATTCCACATACATAAAATTATATTTCAGTAAATATAATTAGAACAAATATGGGCAAAATTACAAAAGTGGTACATTAGTCCCTGATCACTGAAATTGTGTGCATATAGTTAGAATGCTACATTTCTGTTAAACTCATATTGTTTGCTTTCTGTTATTGAAGTGAACAAAATATTATGAAAGAATGACTTCTTATATTAATCGTATACATGCCCCTTACATAATTGCTTTGTGTACAAATATTTAAATGTTTCTATGTGACAAATGAGCTTGCTTCATGTTTATTAACCTACCTAATGTATGCTGGATTCATGTCAGCTCTATCTGCAAGGGATGCAATACAACTAAATTGTTTCTATCTTTTGTTTTAATAATAATCACAATAATTAAACAAAGTTTCAGAGAGGTATAAAGATACCATGTGAAAATATTTAAATCAGTTTTAGCAATCTCAAGAAAGTCATTTCAAACTTTTTTAGTCAAAACAAAAGAGGTACTGCTATCTTCTCAAAATGTGAAAATATATATTATCAGTCTATCTGTAGCCAGTTCCAATAATATATCCTATATAATTATTGCTAAATTTAAATAATAATGTTACAAAAAAGCTATATGTAAAGTATCCTATTCATTTATCTTCTTTTTTTTTCCCAAATTCTTTTATTTTATTTTTTCAGTGTTACAAGATTCATTGTTCATATACCACACCCAGTGCTCCATGCAATATGTGCCCTCCTCAATACCCACCACCAGGCTCGCCCAAATCCCCACCCCCTCCCTTCCAAAACCCTGAGTTTGTTGCTCAGAGTCCACAGTCTCTCATGGTTCATCTCCCCATCCAATTTCTCCCAATTCACATTTATCTTCTTTTACTGAAAAACAAAACATAAAATATTTTATTGCAAAAGTTTAATGGGTTTGGTTATAACTGATTATAGAAATGCAATATAAAGATTATCACAAACTCATAATTACTGGTGACTTATGGAACATGTCATAAGATTTGCAGACTCTCAGTGTCTCCAAGCACAAATTTTTTTGCCCTTTAAATTTATCTGACATAGGTAAATGTGTTGCACTTCTTCCTCATAGATGGTATTACAGCTGCTAAAATATTGAAAATATTGGATGAATAAGCAAGTATGATTGTCCATTTTTTAAAAATTCAGACCAAATTGATATCTGGCAGAAATACAGTTCATTCATATTCTCAAGAGACATTTTCTTTTTTTTTTTGAGACATTTTCTTTTTAATAATAATAATATCTCGATATATAGTAGCGTTTATACAAGCTTCTGTAATGAGAATAACATTTTAATATAATGCATTAGTTTTTGTGAATTTTCACTCTACTGATTTGTAGAGTAATTTTTATAATATTATGTAAATCATTTAGTTACTGACTTTTTACATGACAATATCTAGAATGGGTCTAGACTTCCTATGTTTGGGGAACAACAAGAGCCTATTTCCATACAAAACTTAAACTTCAGTCTATTAATTTGACAATAAAATACTTCATGCTGTATTCACGTCAGAATTAGTTGAATTTGTGGGTCTTGAAATTGAAGGCAGCATTTCTTCAAACTATACATATATAACAATTTACCATGTTAATAATAAGTAAATTAATTAAATCACAAATAAAAATACTTTGCCACCTTCCTTTTTTTCTGAATTACTCAATATTATAGCCAGTTTTTGAAGATGTGAAGTGAATTGGGTTTTGGAAAGTAATACTTGAGCTACCTTCTTCGTTGTAGAATCACCCAACATTTTTAAACAAGTATCTTTCATGTAGTCTTCCTGTGGTATTTCAGCAATTGGATATGTTTTTACATATTTCTCTAAGTATCTGTGAATCTATCTATCCATCTAATCATCTGTCTATTTAATCTAATCATCACCTAATGTATCCTAGTGTCTGAGAATGTTATTTTATAAGCCCACAAAACACTCATGTTTACTCGTGAAATCCTGAATGTCTGCTTCTGTCAGTGTCTTAGTCCAATACTCTTCATTTCATAGGACTCTTAGATTAGATTTTTTTCTGAGTTTGTTAAACGAATGGTGGTTACATTTTAATGGCCTTGTTGTTTCATTGATATTTACATATTTATAAATGTTGAACTGTGCTTTTAGGACTTCACCATCAATCACAACTATCAAATCAAACTCAATATTTACACAATTATTCTGAGTGAAACTAGAAAGGATGGTATAAGTCATCATTTCTTCCAAATCAATGTCATCATCATTTTTTACTTGATTACTACTGTGGAATTGTGAAAAGCTGAATTATTTTCTTAAAAAAGATACAGTGAAGCTGGTCTTTTTTTTAAGATTTTATTTATTTATTTGACAGAGACAGTGAGAGAGGGAACACAAGCAAGGGGAGTGGGAGAGGGAGAAGCAGGCTTCCCACTGAGCAGGGAGCCCAATGTGGGGCTCCATCCCAGGACCCTGGGATCATGACCTAAGCCAAAGACAAATGCTTAACGACTGAGCCACCCAGGCACCGCAAATTTGGTCTTAATACCAGAAGATTAGAGTAAAACAATATAAATTTTATATCCTTAAGTTAGTGAACAACACAAAATTAAATATAAAAGTAAACTTAAATAAAAATAAAATAATTGTGAAAGTAACAGTTCAAATGAATAAATACATTTTCAGATTTTTATTCACCTTAGGGTTAAATATGACAAACCCAAATATGCTAAATAACAAACCTAAAATCCCACACATTTTTGTAAGGTTTTATTGTAAATGCCTGTTATGCACCTTGTTCCAATAATTATGAACATTCTCTTTTTTCTGAGTTACAAATAGTTATATTAGTATATGCGGTGATCATTTTTCTTATCCTCTTCAAATCCCCTATCCTGTAACATAAATATTGTCTTTACTGGTTAATGTTGAATCTCAATATTTAAGTTTAAGAATATCAAAGGGGCATATGACTTAGCAAGAGGAAAATGTAAGACTCAAAGATAGTTATAGAGATCCGGAAAGAAATTTTTGAAACATGTTTCAAATCGTGCATGTTTTTGGTTATATGAAAAAAGTTGCATTATATTGGATATATTCACGATTTTCCTTACATCGTTACTTAAAAGTTAAACATGGTTAAAAGTGGTATATGTGGAGGCCCAGTTGACAAAATTTGGACCATGATAGGTTTGTGGTGTGTGAACATAACTAAGCTGGAACTATATTTTTTCAGTATTCCCTTTGCCCTGTATTTCCAAATATATGCAGTTACAAGGGATTTTTTTTTTTTTTTTTTGTGGAAATGAACTAGCCATATTCTTGGACCATTATCTTGAACCAAGGTACAATATAGCTCTTTTAGCTGACATGGCTTGCTAAATATCTGTTGGATGCCTTTTTTTTCCCCCCTTTTCTTACCTTATTTTTTTACCATCTAGGATAGCAAACAGATCTGCTACAAGTCCAGCTTCTGGCAAATCTTCTCCTTCAGCTTCTTTGACATCTCAGCCACATTGGGTATCAAATCCATGGTGTAATGTCCAACCGCTCCTGCAGATCATCCTATATACGAAGTTGAAGATTTCAGAGTGGAAGAAAATTCTGATTCCTGTCTGTCTTTATGGACAGACATTTCTGTTTGTCTGACATTTCTTTTCCCACATTGCTTCCATCTTTTTTTCCCAACTGATCTCCTAATGGATTTGTTTCTAATTAACCTCTAACTGATACAACTAATAAAAATATATATGTATCCTTAAAACACACTATTTGATGTCACAAAGATTTCTATTCAAATGACAATCCAATCATTTATGAGTTGTCTATTTGGTAACATAGCTTAAAACGCTTCGCACCTCAATTTCCTTTCTTAGAAAATGATTCTAATAATAGCTAGCTTAAAGAGTTGTTTTGGCAAGTAAATGACATCAAATGTGCAAAATGCTTTTGTTCAGAGAGCATTCAGACAATGTCAGATACAGTTTATTGGAAAAAGATGTAAAAGTTGATTTGATTTAAAGTCAAAGTTAAAAAAAGAAATTATCAGCATTTCTCATACTGTTCCTTGTATGTACATGGTTAAAATATTTATGCTTCCAAGAACACTTGAATAAGAAATTATACAATCTTACCTGAAATGAAAATTAATTTGAGTATCATTTCAAAAGTGTATTTCATGTTAGAAGAACATGATAAATATACAGCATCTTTCAAAACAAGCAAATATTTGTGATTATAAATGTAGGAATTATCTCTTTTAAACCCATTAGGTACATTAAAATATATAAATATATTTTCGTTTGGAGGATTAGTAATGTCAGGAAGTCCAGCAATTTCAAATGAAGTCATAAAGCTCTGCTAGGGAAACATATAATGGAAATATGAAGGTATCTTAAATTTCAACTCTGCTCAGGAATAATGAGAAAATTTCACTAAAATGTGAAATATCTATATCTATGTAGAGAATCTTTCACTTACTTATTGCATTTTCAATTTATAGAGCAGTTTTGCTTCAGTATTTATTTTCAATATTATCAATATTGTGAAATAGATACTACCATTCTTACATTGAACTTTTTAGAGACCCTATCATTTATTAGTATCAAAGCTAAGAATTATCTGTCCAATTCATTATGATATAACTGTATTTTAATATCTCTGAGGCTACTATGAATCATATCACTTTGAAAATTATAAAATGCTACACAATAATTTATTTTCAAGATATGCTGGCAAAATGAGTAGGAGAATCCTCTTTATATCCCACCCCACAAAGAGAGTGGTCTTTAATTTGAAATATATTCAGAGCAATTCCTACACAAAGAAGGGAAAGTAAAAAGAATAGATAGTTTATGAAGGATCCCAAAAAGCTGTGCTCTGTGCAGGTAGGTGTTCCATTGACTAGCAGATTGTTAAATCTTTTACAGATTGAGTTTGTATTCATGTTACATAAAGATGTTGCACTAATATGTTTCTGCACTCTCCCTATGGTTTCAACATTTCAAAACAAATGTAACAAGTATTTAGGTGTGTGCAAAATCACTCTCTGCCTTGCATCACTTGGTGTTCTAGAAATCAGCGTTGTCCTTCTTAAGATTCCTAAGTCTACTTGGGGTGCCTGGGTGGCTCAGTGGGTTAAAGCCTCTCTGCCTTCGGCTCAGGTCATGATCTCAGGGTCCTCAGATAGAGCCCCCCACATCGGGCTCTCTGCTCAGCACGGAGCCTGCTTCCTCCTCTCTCTGCCTGCCTCTCTACCTACTTGTGATCTCTCTCTCTCTGTCAAATAAATAAATAAAATCTTTTAAAAAAAAAGAAAGACTCCTAAGTCTACAGAAACCACCTTCCTAATGTTGCTCACCATTTAACTTTTATTGAACAACAGCAAGAAAAAAAAAATACTTAAGAAAAGGTGCCAGTCAAATTAAATGCTAAGGAAGACCGCAATAAGCCTAGAATTGAGATTTAATATAGTAATAAAATACCAGGGTTCACAGACACTAAAGTAATTTCTAAAAGTTTCAAAAATAGTGTCATAGAAATCATGAGCACTGGAAAAAAGAGGGGGGGAAATTCAGTAAGTGAGAAGAGAGTGGACTGAGTGAGCTAAGGAAGACGTCAAATAGTATAATAATTTAGTGTGGATACATGGTTTGAGAACAGCTTTGTGGAGGTATTTTTTTTTTTATAAACAGTTTATAAGGGGTAGTTTCCCTGTGGTTTATTTTTAAAGTGAGTGTCTCTTTCTCTTTTGTTTTAAAGATAGACATCTTAGTAACGGTTATCAAATTTTATATGCTTCTCTTTCTCTATAAAAGCATGAAGAAATTCTTCCAATTACCCTATCGTGTACACTAAAATAAGGTTGAGGCAGAACTTTTTATCATAATTTTCTGAGATAATTAGACATCAACAGAAATCATATACATTTTTATCATCTTTATACTGGGTTTTGTAAAATATCATTGCACTCTCATCTATAGTATAATTTGACATTAGAAAATGCTATCTTATATGATGCTATAAGAAAATATAAAATTTTGACAAACAATAAAAATACTGATATGGGACTCAAAATATACAGAATTTTTTAATATAACATTCCAGTTAAAGAATAATTTAACTTGGATATGTATTATCTCCCTAATTAACTTTGTTAATGAACATAGGAAACTTACTTAAATATAAGGAAACATATGTAAAATGCTTAAGATATTGGTCAATGGGGCAGCTGGGTGGCTCAGTGGGTTAAAGCCTCTGCCTGCGGCTCAGGTCATGATCTCAGGGTCCTGGGATCAAGCCCTGCATCTCGCTCTCTGCTCAGCGGGGTGCCTGCTTACCCCTCTCTCTGCCTGCCTCTCTGTCTACTTGTGATCGCTCTCTCTCTCTGTCAAATAAATAAAATCTTACCAAAAAATTAAAAATTTTAAAAAAAGATATCGGTCAGTAAAAAACCTAAAAGAAAATATCTACTTTTGTTGTTGCTATTATTGATCAACTTAGTTCTTTTCCTTTCTGGGGAGCAGATAGAAATAATCCATTTGAGAGAGCAACTGAATAGAAGGGAAGCTAAATTGTGTGTGTGTGTATGTGTACATGTATGAACATGTGCACACTTGTGTATGTATTAATAATGCCTCACTGTACAGCAGTCTAGAGAAACTTTCTACCCATCTTCACTTCTAAGTCTCTTTGACCCAGTCAAAGCTCATTCACTATGTCACACACCAGAAACTGAGCATCGGAGCTGTTACTTTGCCTTTTCAAGGTCACACAGCTAACAAGGAAGAGGAGGAATGGAAATTTGAAACCAAATTTTTTTGACACCAATGTTACCTGTAATTTTCGCGCTAAATATATTCCATGGTCTACATTATTTATGACAATCGAGGGTTGGGTGGGGATAATTGGAATAGCCACACTTGAAAATGATTTTGAAAACAAAATATACTTTTCAAGTACTATTGCATCTCACCATTTCTAGTTTTATTTAAAGATGTTTATCTAGACTGCATAAATGTTGATTTCAATGGAAATTAAAAGCATTAAGATGCTGAATATTTACCAAAAACACACCAAAATGCAATAAAAAATATTGAGGTGATAGTTCACATGAGTGCTTGATCCTTAGCTGGTAGTTGACATGAATTTAAGCAAAATTACTTGTAATGGAAAAAAAATGCAATCAACATTTAATTTTCTCTTCTCCAGAACTAAAATAGTAGTATTTTCCTCCATTCTCTGGCTGCCAAAATATGAACAAATTTGAATCCTATCAATAATAAAAACCTTTCAAATGGCCCTTGTGTCTGTTTCGGAAATTAGTCCAATTTTCCCCTTTCCTTTAATGCCAAACATTAATCATGAAGGGAATTCAATTAAAACCAAAATGAGACACTACTGTAGACATATTAATATGCCTAAACTGAAACAGTTGACAATACCAATTATTGGAAAAGGAATTATTTGGCTGGAACTATAATACTTTGCTGGTGAAAAGGTAAAGCTGTAAAAACATTTGGAAAACAGTTTGACCTTATCTTACAAATCTAAACATGCACTTATAATTCTGCTCCTGGATGTTTACCCAAAAGAAACACAAAAACTCATACATACATACCTCCCACAAAAGCATGTGTGGGTATGTTTCATAATAGCTTAAATGTGGAAGCAACCCAAATACCCATCGGTTAGTGAATGGGAATAGTCTGTCAGTACCTCTGCATGGTATTGGAAAATAAATAGGAAAGAACTACATACTTAACCATGCAATATGACAGAATTTCAAATATATTGAGCTAAGTGCATTCAAGCCAGACATGAAAGACTACATGTTGAATGATTGCATTTATTTTTATATTTATATTACATTATAATTATACATTGCATATAATGTAATATATAACTACATATACATATAATGTATATGTAATTGCATATAACTACATATAAATATAATGTATATATAATGTATATTTAATATGTATATGTATACATATATGTATACATACAATTATAATACATATAATGTAATTATACATTACATATATATTACATTTATATTCACTAAAGTGAAAATAGATAAACAAATAGATGTAAGAAGAGAGAATGAGCCATGGTGTTCAAGGAACTGGGAGGGGGATGAGACTGACTTAAAAACTCAGGAGGTATTTTGGAGGTGATGGAACCATTCCATATCTTGGTGTCCATTGCATAGTTATATGCATATGTCAAAACTCATCAAATATTACACTTACAATTGGTGAATTTCATTGTGTGGGTAAAATACTTCAATAAATACAAATTCTACATGATTTCTCCCGTAGCAAACTAGCATGCTTTGGAAATAATGTTAACCATTTTTTTTTTTTTTTTTTTTTTACTTTTGGGTTTGGGCAATTATTTAGCCTTAAAGTACCTTTGTGTCCTGGTTATAAAAATAGTTGTACTAATAACTTCCTCTGACCAAGAAAATAATTAAGTTGATAATCCTAAGTGAATGAAAACACGCCTCAGAACCTACTAGCTTAGTGGATCTTAAATGTTTTCATTCCTAAGAATCAAATGTAATGCTGAGTTCTTGACAGAAACTCTTTCAGACTCTGCAAAGCATTGGGCATGAACTGGGTCCAGCGTGAAGAGGACAGCTTTCTCCTGTGAGGCCTGCCAGGCAAAGCCTTTGCAGTTGACTATTCTCAGCCTGAAAAATCACAAAAATTCCTCCGTGGGTGCAGCCCCTGTCTCAGGTGAGTCCAGAGGGGTCTATCATGGTTTTAATAACATATGCAGAGCTTTGATGCTGGCTGGCTGGTCTCTCTTCAAGTAGACTCTTATTACAGACTGCTTACCACTGGCATTTGAAAGGATACATTGTTTGAAATTTATTAGAATTTGAAATAAGGTGCCTGTGGTCATTGCTATGGTATTAATTACCTCTCACAAGGATTATTAAAATTGCCTCCTATGTGGCCTTTCTTTTTTCACTATTGCCATATCACAGTCAAACCTAATTTGCCAGCCAGATCGTCTTAAAAATTACAACTCAGTTCACGTAATCCCTTTCCTTAAATTTTAGAGCAATTTTCCATTTCATTTAGAAAAGTAAGTGAACTCATTACTCATTACTACTTTCTATAAAGTCATAAAAGCACAAGACCCTGCTTACCTATCTGCTTCCTCTCCTCCTCTCCTTCTTTATTATTATGCAGATAACATTGGCCCTTGTTCCTATTTTTCAAAAATGACAATGATTTTCAATGTAATATCCTCAGAGGGCATTAGATGACTATTGTTACCTGACTGCCCCATGTAACTTGAATTACTCTGAAACATATTATTCTGTTGTTTCTTTTCCATAAAGTTTCTTAAAATAAATTACTTGTTAATTATATAAGCCTTTATCACACTGGATTATAAGCTTTCTGATAGAAGGACACTTGTCTATAATCACCTGAAGCTAGATAGAAAGTTATATTTTTACTATCACGGCAAGTCTTATTTTTTCTTTTATGAAGTTACTATATATATGGGGGTTAATGCTTTATTTGGTTTTTATTATTTAAATATATTAGAAAATATATTTTCTACTCATAGTCAATGCAATTTTTCATCATAAAATCTTTGGCCATAATAAAATTTTACAAAGGCTTTATATATAATCAGAATTTAAATGACTTTTATAAACTCTTATTAATATTTTCTTACCTTGTTTTGTTTATATTTCTATGAAGGATAAAATTACATGTATTTTTACTTTCTTTTGAGTATTTTATTAGCTCTTGCCTTTCAAATGTAGGTGAGTTGTTTTCCATCTACAAGTCTTAAAGTACAATGAGGAAAAATTCTTGTAATATAATGTTGATAGTTCTGAATCATGATTAAGCTATAGCCCACTTTCCAAGACAATAATACAGATTAGCGGTTCATGAGTGTGAAAGAAAAACAAGCTAAAATATACGTCCCAAATAAAGTGAGATGGAGGCTACACCACAATTAGTTACCAGGATATAATGAGAATAGGTTCAGATAACACTTTCCCGCTGAGCTGGTGGCATTCGGGTAAAAAAATAAAATAAAAAACAAAAACACCTCAGTCTCAAGACCTTTTTTAGGACCCAGTCTGAAAGGTTTATAATGTTAGGCTAGCAGAATCCAAAGCAAACAGGCAAGAGGCTACAGACAGATAAGAACTTGAGGCAAATATAAAATGAGAAAGAAAATAAAAGTCTATCTGACACCTGGGACTAGGGATAAGGAGACTAAGGAAAGAGAGCTAAAGCTTTTTATCAACACAGCCAACCCTGGAAAAATCAATGGACCCCAGGGAACTATACATGTGTTTCTTTTTGCCTATCTTCTCTGATTCCCATGCACGATACTAAAGGGGATTTATAATTCAAGTAGGAAATCTGGGACTTAAATATCATAGAGTATTTTAAAGAGATGTTAATCAGCTATTCTGCATCAACAAAATACAACACACACACATAAAACAAACAAACATACATGTATATACACTGTGTTCATGAAATAGGGTAATGTAGAAAAATTATGACAATGACTTTTCAAGTTGGGCAGTTTAACATAATGACTTTTTAATTCTTTAGGAGAGAAGAGAATAAAAAGCCTTCATATAAGGCAGTATTTTACTATTGCAAATGGTTCTAGAGGTTACCATTTTAATTACTGAATATATTACCATAGCAATTCAAGTGGTTCCATCAAGTAATTTTATAACACAGCATCCTCAACATCTCTATTTCTTTAATATGATAATAATCTAAACAGACGAATTCAAAATAAAATTTTAAGACTCCATGTCTGTGGTAAACTGCTAGCTAAAATATAACTACACAGAAAAGACAGATTTTTTTCTCGTGGCTATTAGCCCTTAGAAGACATCTTCAAAAAATATATAAGAGGTAAAACATCCTTTAACAATATATTTTTGTGCTTGCTCTTTATTTTTTATTTATTTTTTAAAAGATTTTTATTTATTTGACAGAGAGAGATCACAAGTAGGCAAGAGAGAGGGGGAAGCAGGCTCCCCACCTAGCAGAGAGCCCAATGCGGGGCTCGCACCAAGGACCCTGAGATCATGACCTGAGCTGAAGGCAGAAGCTTTAACCCACTGAGCCACCCAGGCATCCATGTCCTTACTCTTTAAAACATACTCCAAAAGAATATAGTATACACATTTTAGGGCATTCCAAGGCCTAACACTTATTATTCACAAATCTGAATTTAAGAAGCCTCCGTATTGTAATTATTTGGACTCCTAGGAGCAGACATTTTGGGGTTCCCACTTGTAAGTATACAAGATTGAACTTCCTCACACACCTTATAGTTAGATGTGGCCATTCTACTTGCAATGCCATTGGAGTGAAAGTGGAGGTAACCCATAGCACTGTTTGGAAACCTCTAAAGGCCACGGCGTAGTTCCCCCTAACTGCCTCTTCCATGATACAGTTTGTGCAAGGACCTGTCAAGATAAACGTTCTCTGTCTGAATCCCCGGCATAGGAAAACAAGCAGCCCCTCCAGGTCTGAGGTTGCTATGTAGCATGGGAAAATAAAACATGCTGTGATGCATCACTAAAGTTGGTAGTGGAGCAGGTTATCACTTCAGCATAACTAGTTTATCCAGATTCATATACCAAGCGAGACCAAATTCTCATGCTGACCCTGTGATTTTGCAATAACAAACACTGCTATTCCATTACTATCCAAAAAAAGAAATATTAAGATCAGCTAAGAGGCTCTTTTTCTCAAAATTAGGTTTAAAAAAATTCTTTGAAGACCTGAAACATAAAAGATGAGAGCTGTGGAAATATAATTTTGCTATATCCTAAGAAGACAGGATTTGGTGATTTTTTTCAATGTGATCACTAAGAACAGAATATGATTACTTATATTCTAGCATCGGTAACAAAAAAAGAAATCTGTGCCATATTGGACATATAAGATTTAAAAGGATGGATTTGATGCACAGATAAATGTGTGCATGCACACACATGCGTACACATAGAGTTGTATTTATGCATATTATGTGTTGCATGTAGTTGCATTAACATATATAAATATAGCATACATTGAAAAGAGGGCATTTATTAAAATAATCATCTTGCTTTTGGTATAGTCACAGACTGAAACCTATTGTATACTTTTCTCTGATTTTCCCCCACTCTTAATATTGAATAAGTGGAATCACATTGCATATATTCTTCAGTGCCTCTTTCTTTAGCACAGCGTTCTTTCTCAGTTTCACCTATTTTTTTTAAAGAGTTTATTTATTTGAGAGAGAGAGAGAGAGAGAGAGTGAGAGAGTGAGAGAGCAGGAGCAGGGGGGAAGGGTAAAGGGAGACAGAGAAGCAGACTCCCTGCTGAGCAGGGAGCCCAATACAAGGCTGGATCCCAGGGTCCTGGGATCATGATCTGAGCCAAAGGCAGATGCTTAACGGACTCAGCCACCCCAGCACTCTAGCTTCACCTGCTTTTGTGTATAATGGGAGTTTGTTTATAGATTATTTTCACATGACAATGATGTATAGTACTCTATTATATGCACATACAGCAAAATTTTATACATTCTACTGTTGATGACATTTTCATCATTTGAAGGGGACTATTATTAAAAATGCGGTTATGAACAATGCTGTGCATTTCTCACACTGCACAGGTGAAAACATTTTTGAAGAATATATGCATGAGATTTGAATTTTTGGAGCACTGGTTATGCCTACATTTAATTTAGTTAATTCAAATGATCTTCAACAGTGTTTGTAATATACACTCCTACGAGCAATGCTTGAGTCCACATTCTCAGAGGTGACTGGCTGGCTTAGTCAGTGGAGCATGAGACTCTTGATCCCAGGGTTGTAAGTTTGAGCTCCACACTGGGTGTAGAGATCACTTAGAAAAATAAAAATCTTAAAAAAAAAAAAAGCCCACATTCTCTTCCTTTTATCAAGATGTTCTCTTGATCTCTCTCTCTCTTTCTTTCTCTCTCTCTCTCCCTCTCTCTCTCCCTCATATCTCATCTGGAGTAAGGGCAAGAAATTTTTGTTATAATTTGAATTTTGTTTTCTGGTTTGTTAAGCAGTGTGAAAATATTTTTATATGTTCGTTGGCCATTTTGATATCTTCTTGTTCTATGTCTGTTGTAGTCTCTTATCTGATGTTATATGTGGTGTCTGGGTTTTTTAATGGTTTGAAGGAGTTCTTAATATATATTCTGGATTAGACTCCTTATTTGACCACATATGTTGCAAATATATTCTTCTACTCCATGGTACTTATTTTAAAAACAATTTTTTCTTAATATATATATATATATATTTAAAGATTTTATTTATTTATTTGACAGAGAGAGATCACAAGCAGGCAGAGAGGCAGGCAGAAAGAGGAGGAAGCAGGGAAGCAGGCTCCCTGAAAATGTGGGGCTTGACCCCAGGACCCTGAGATCATGACCTGAGCTGAAGGCAGTCACCCAACCGACTAAGCCACCCAGGCATCCCTAGGACCACTTTTCTTAAACTATTCTTATATCCTATGAAGAAATTTTCCCTAGTCCAGATATTTATATATTATTTTTATTTTAAATTGTAGTTTTTCATTGTTTTATATTTCATTGTTTTATATTTCCTATATAATTTATCTTTGTAAATGATGTCAAATGGAAGTTATATTTCATTTTCTCTGTCTATAAGGACATACAGATGCTGCCTAACTGATTGAAAACTATCCTTACCTAACTGCACCACAGTATCTACCAACTTTGTTCAAAACAAGTGATCAAGTATGCATATATCTGATTCTGGTTTTTCTATTGTATTCCATCCCAACCACACTCTTTTAATCATTTTAAATATAAAATAACTCTTGATACATGATAGTCCTTCAATTCTTTTCTTCTTAAGATTACCTCGAGTACCTCTTGCGCTTTTTAAGAATAGTTTCCAAATTTATAAATCCATTTTTCAAAAAAAGAGAAAAATAGGAAAGAAACTCACAGACATCTTAATAGACACATAGATTCCTAGATCACTTTTGCAATGGGTTGACATAGTTATAATATTGAATTTTCCAATAAAATAATATGGAATATACCTTTTTATTTAGATATTCTTAAGTTTCTCTCAATAATGTTTCTTAGATTTCTATGAAGATAAATTATGTATTTAAGTAAACATATTCCTTAAATATATTCTATTAAATTTATTCATGTTACTGAAACAATGATTTTTATTTTATTTTCTATAAATTTGTCATACATAGAAATACAAGAGATTGTTTTAAACATCTTATTTATTTATTTATTTATTTGTTTGTTTGTTTGTTTATTTATTTATTTTAGAGAAAGCATGAGTTGGGGGAGGGGAAAGGAGGAGGAAGGGGAGAGAATCTGAAGCAGACTCTGCTGAGCACAGAGTCCAATGTCAGGCTTGATCTAACACGGTGAGTTCATAACCTGAGCCGGAACCAGGAGTTGGACACTTAACTGGACTGAGCCACCCAGGTGCCCCATAGAAAGACAATAGATCGTTTTAATATGCACCTCGTATTTAGCAACTTTGCTACCTTCATTGGTCAATTACACTATTTTGGTGTAAGTTATACGTTCATATGGGAAAGATGACAGTTAAACTTTTTTTCCCCAATCTTTAAACATCAGAGTTTGTACTCATTTGAACTTCCATTATGATGTGGAATACTAATGGTGATAGTGAGTATCCTTGTCTGTTTTCACTGTCAGGTTGAAGCTATCAGCTATTCAATATCACCTATAATGCTTTTTTGGGCATATATTCCTTATCATATGGAGATGGTTCCCTTCTATATTATGCTGCTCTTGTTTTCAAGGATGGTTGATCTGTATCTATTGAGAAAATTATAAGAAACTTCTCCTTATTAATTAATGAATTATACTGATTGATTTTCAAATTTAAACCAACTTTGCATTTCAATGTGTTTGTGATTATATGGGATTATTGGCCTGTAAATTTAATTTCTTGTAATGTCCCCGTTGAGTTTTTGTGTGTTTGTATTTTTTTTTTAAAGACTTCATTTTATCAGGGGCGCATAGGTGGCTCACTGGGTTAATGCCTCTGCCTTTGGCTCAGGTCATGATTTCAGGGTCCTGGGATCGAGTCCTGCATTGAGTCCTGCTTCGGGCTCTCTCCTCAGCGGGGAGCCTGCTTCCCCCCTCTCTAAGCCTGCCTCTCTGCCTGCTTGTGATCTCTCTCTCTGTCAAATAAATAAATAAAATCTTAAAAAAGAGAGAGAACAAAAAAAAGACTTTATCAGAGCACTTTTATGTTCACAGCAAGATTGAAAGGAGGTACAGAGATTTGTGTATACTCTTTGCCTCCACACATACCTCACCTCCACCTTTATCCATAGTGGTATGCTTGCTAAAACAGATGAATCTTCACTGACACATCAAAATCTAGTTTACATTCCAGGTGACTCTTGGTATTGTGCATTCTATGAATTTGGGCAAAATATAATGGCATGTATCCATCACACGACACCATGTGCTTAATCTGCACTTCGTTTTTAGGTTCCAGTGTAGCTGTATCCTCACGAGTCCACTTACCCCATCTATTGTCAGGTAGAATCACTTAAAGGAATAGAAAGAGAAGATTGTCAACTCTTCTCATATTCAGGATTGTCTTGTGTTCCATATAATTCTTTCAGTCTCTTCCTTTTATCAAGATGTTCTCTTGATCTCTCTCTCTCTTTCTTTCTCTCTCTCTCTCCCTCTCTCTCTCCCTCATATCTCATCTGGAGTAAGTCTGCTTCCATGAACCTTCTTGTAGAGAAATCAACTTTCTAAATCTGCCAGGTTCTAGGTTATTTGCTTACCAGTCAAATTTAGTATCTAAATGCAGGGAAAACTGGCTTTTCCTGGCAATGCCACATTGTTCTCTTTTCTCTTTTATTCAAATAAGTTCTCTTTGTACCACACTTGGCACATGTGCAGGCTTCCTTACACTCAAGATTCAAAGTAACCAATACACTTCCACATTGAAGATTTCTTGCTCGGTTCCTAAATGCCAAATCCTTTGATTCCAACAGTAAACAATGTTCCAATTTAATAAGTGTTTTGCAATGCTTATTTAGCAAGTGTTGCCATCCTCTGAACCCAGCATATATTAGATACCTTTTTAATCTTCTCACTATCTCTAATGAAAATGAACAAACTAGTACCTCTTATCTGAGGTTCTCCCTTCATGGTATGGAGTCTTATAAAATCAAAGCTTTCGGTAACCAAAAATCTGTTAATACTAGATAAAAATACATTTAATATAAGGCTACTGGATAAATCACAATTTTAACCAAAAAAAAAAAAATACAGGATGCCGAGTTAAATTGTCAAATCTGTTCCATAATAGCAGCAACAACAATAACAAAAGTAGTGTCTATTCCATGCAATGTTTGTGATATACTTATTAAAAATAGTGTTTATTGTTCGCCTGAAATTCATATTTAACCATGTTGTGTCTTGTATTTTACCTGGTAACCACATTTAAATAAGCAACACAAACATGCGGACACGCCACCATCAACACTACCAAAAAGCAATCTCATTTCTCATTGTTTGCAATTGCTGCTACCATTTAAGATTGTTGCCACCACTGGTCACTGTTTCTGTAGCTTTCGGAAATGGCTCTGTAGTTTAATTTTAAACTGATCTTTTGTTTTTGAGTCATTTCCTCAAGACTTAAACTCTTATTAGGAGATTCATTTGTCTGTGACCTTAACACCAATATGAGAATAAGGGATTTTAATGTTCATTCAATTCTTTAGTGGAAAAATAGGCCCTATCTCACACCAAGACTTGCAAAATTAGGCAGAAGCTGAGTGGGGGGAAGGTTCCCCTCCAAAATAGAATATTTGTACCATGTTGAACAGCCCAAAATGTTTGTTTTTCTTATTGTATGTTATTCAATGGAGATTACATTACTCACAGATAATTAACCAGATTTTTTTTAAAAAAACTTATCAACAGCAATTTATTTGACAAGTGAAGTTGAGAGCCTCCAGGCCATCCCTCAGTCATGGTCAGGAAAGAATTCTAGACAACAGGTTCAGACAGTTGAATTTAATTAGGAGGTTAAGTTGGGAATGGAATAGCATAATCCGAAGACTGGCATGGGACCCTGGGGGACTGGCCATCTTTGCCATGTAAGGGTGGGAAGAAGAACACCCTTCTTCTTCAAGGCAAGGGACAGGCTATTTGGCAAGGAGACATGATGGGTGGATCCCCGCTGTCAAAGAACATGCTCAGGAAGGCCACTGAAGTCTATGCAATTTAGGGAAGATTCAGGCCACTTGAACCATGGAGCTAAGCATCAGGGAAGGTTTAGGGCTCAGGCTGTTGATTGAAGTTTGCGGTTCACTTGAGATGCTGACATTTGCGTATCTCTGTGTGTTCTCAAGGAAGCAGCTTAGGATGTCTGCAGCTTCCTGGGGCATTTTGGCTAATCCCTACAGCCCCCACTTCCACAGGACACCAGTGGATCTTATTAGCTACGGTCAAGGGACTACTGATCCCCTGTGCCACCTGGGGAAGCTCTTCTAGCAGTATGTCCTGCTGAGCAGCCTCCCTACAGCTGGAATGTTTTTGCCTTCTTGGCTATCTGTCCAGCCTCCACCCAGCTCTCCTTATTTATTTACTTACTTTAGGCATGGTGGGGGGAGGTGGGTAGGGCAGAGAGAATCTTAAGCAGGCTCCATACCCAGCAGAAAGTCCAACGTGAGCTCAACCCAAGGTTGGATCTTACAAACTGAGATCATGATCTGAGCTGGAATCAAGAGTAGGACACTTAACCAACTCAGCCACACAGGCCCTCCCCCCGCCCCCCGGGTCTCCTGCTTCTGAGGCAAAGGCTTTGGACTCCTTGCATGTTTGAACACTCATCTTCTGCCTCTGGCTGCATAATCAGCTGGGACTTCTCTGCTTTGGCAAGGGCTCCTGCTTGTAGCCCTAGGCTTCTGGTGGCTTCCTCCAGCTCTTTTCTGGGGTTAGTTCCTGCTCCTGCACTGCCACCTGGTGGACCTGCTCCGCCATCCACTCCAGTACCTGCTCCCCTTTGATCTCCTTAGCCTTAGCCACCTGAAGCTGATGGGCTGCTCAGTCTGTGCAGGGCTGGTATTGACCTCCATGTGAAATGTAGCCTTCTTTACCAGCAGTCCCTCTGCACCCTGGCCATCTTCATGCCACAGAGATACTGAGCCTTTTCCTGCTTGGCTGTGGCCTCCTGAATCTCAGAATCTCTCTTGGCTTCCAATTCCCAATCCCAGTATTTTTTGAACCTGAGCTTTTGGAGCCTTTCCCAAGGAGTGCAAATCGTGTTGATTATTGTGAATGTCCCTCAGGGTGTAACTAACCATGCCAGTAGGTCTTAAAGAATTCACAGGAAGTGGTGGTGGTTATTGTGATTAAAAAAAAAAAATCTTTTCTTATCATTGTTTGTTCCAGGCCATAAATCCACTGTTTTACATTACTTTTTCAGTTTTTCTATTATTTGCAACTAAAAGTGACTTAATTTAACTAATCTCAAATGTTTGTGTTTATGTCTTTCCTTTTAATTCATTCAAAGAGGTTTTCTTGTGACAGTTCAGCATATTACTATTTAATCTAGTGAAATGAATACTCTTTATACCTCAGTTGGAGTGCTAAATTGTGTTATATTTTGGACCTTCCATGTGTTAGATAAATCACCACATTTGGTTTTCTTTGTTTCAGTTTAGTGTATGAGAAAAACCTTCCAAAATAACACAATAAACTTTCCACAATAATAATGATGTTTTCCATTCTTTCTCTGTACCTTTATATAAAATAACCGCACATTTCAGAATAAAAAAGCCCATTCCCCTCTTCTTTCTACACTCATCTTGTAGAGAGAAAGCTGTCATTTCTGACGTGTGTAACAGTAGTGGATTTGAAGGGGTAGAACAGATCATTAATTGATGATAATTATGATAAACTTTTGTATATAATTAGCACAATTTCATAAAAATCTGGGAGTCATTACTCCAACCTAAAAAAATAGAATTCAAAAAAACAGATGAAGGTAGTCGAAGAGAAAGGAAGACTATTCTTTTACGTTTATTGATTTCATATGCAGAGGTTATGCTATATATCTTAGAAATAGTACTTGAGAGGTAATTAATATAAAACATTGTTCTCTTGTTCATAACTGGTAATGATCTTTGGGGTCTAGAAATTTTTCTTTGGAATGATAAGGTAAGTGGGAATACATTAAATGGATGCTTCTTTTATTCAAAATTTCTGTCTACTAACTATATGATAAATACATCATTTTTATATATTTATTGCAGTATCTCCTATTACCAAAACAAACAAAAAGCCAATGATAGGTACTAAAACTCTAGAATGGGATACTAAGTAGTAATGTGTCATGGGAGTTTTCTGTACTAACATTTACTAAAGGAACAGACAGATATCTATAGTGATTAAAATTATGAAAGTCATTAAGGGTATTTATTTAAACCAGAAAAATCAAAGTGTATTATCATATTCTGATTTCTCTGGTTCCTACAATCTGAATACCTATTGATCAAATAACTTGATCATTTAATAATCATTGTTTTGCCTTTTTATTGACACAAAAATATCCACATGTGCTATATTTAATAGCAGAGATGACACTAATTTGAATATCCACAAAGATAGCTAGGAACAAAATTCGGGCAAATGAAATATATCTCCCTGTGATAATAATTATGCTACCATAATTTCCAATAGCCCGAGGCCACTTTTGGATAACATGCAGAAATAATCTATTCTAACAATTTCAAATTAGCCTGCAAATCAACTTTTAACAAAAGACCTGCCATCATAATGGGTCAGATAATAGCCCACAGTGGGACTTTTGTATGCCCCACTTTCAGTCAGAACATATGACTAAACTTTTCCTGTTGCAAGGAAGATGCTGTGAATTTAATCAAGGGCCACAATATCACAACATAGTACTGTGGCTTGATTCTAACTCAATACGGTTTACTTAAAAAAAAGTGGACATTTGGTCCTGGGGTCGATTAGACTGTGTCTAGCTGGGAAGGTATTTTAATTACTCAGTTCACCATTTGATTAAGCTTCCTTTCTTGGCGGTCAGAAATTAGTAACAATAACATTAACAATAATAAGAGTAATAAAAATGCAGTATTGGCTACATTAGAAAAATAAAATATTTTTTTCAATATCATGCATATGATTTACATAAAAAAGGTTAAATAGAAAATGCATTAGAGACAATGAATACTATGGTATAAGAAAAAATTTAAGTTGTGACATTATTTTTTATTAGGAACCAAATGCTATAACTAAGAAGAAAAGAAGCTCACTTTTATTTACTAAGACTTTTAGGTAAAATATGACTGAATAATGCTTTTTTTTTTTTGACAGAGAGAGAGATCACAAGCAGGCAGAGGCAGGCAGAGAGAGGGGGAGGCAGGCTCCCTGCTGAGCAGAGAGCCCGATGAAGGGGCTCTATCCCAGGACCATGAGATCATGACCTAAGCCTAAGGCAGAGACTTTAACCCACTGAGCCACCCAGGCGCCCCTGAATAATGTTTCTTGATTGAAATATTATATATATTATTATTAGAAGACTGTTATTTTACAACCAAATGAGATAAAACTTTTTTAGCCATTCTTTAAATAGCAACAACTCAGTGTTCTAATAAAAACACTTTGCTTTGACATATTTCATCAGAAAAACAAAACAAGACAAAAACCCTAAAGACAACCCCCTCCCCCCAAAAAAACCATTCTCATGGTGACTACATCTATCTTAGTGAACACTGAGTAATTTATAGAATTGTTGATTCATTATGTTGTACACCTGAAATTAGTATAGCATAGTATGTTAATTATACAACAATAAAAAAGGAGAAAAACACATACACTCAAAAACTCACTATAGTTATATACTTTCAGCATGCATCATGAATAGCATCATTAATAAATATGTAAGGCTGGGGCAAGCAGCCTGGCTGGTCAAAAATTTAAGCATGTACTGTTAATACATAGGCATTGGTAATGTCAATAAAACACACATTTTTTTACAAGAATAAATTGATGGGAAAATAAGATCTCTGTGTCCACTTCCTTTCTTATAATTTTTTTTTAAATTTAAGATGTGTATCTATAATCTCTACAGTTTGATATGTTGTTATATATTTATTTTATACCTAAATATGCCATTGAGCTCTGACAGTCTAACAATGACTTCTAATTTCCTTCGCATGAAGTCTAATAAACTGTGATTTGATATATTTCCTCTTTGTAGAATAGAAAATTCTGACAGCTTATCAGTGTTTCTCCCTAAAATAACTAGAAAAGCCATCAAAACACAGATATGATCTGTTTGAAGGCAATGAAGAACTAGCTGTGCCAATCAGAATTAGAGGGGCAAGGGCACAAAGCAGGAGAAATTTCGGAGTGGTCAACTATATAGCTACATCTTATAGCTACTTCTTATTCTACTTATAGCTTATAAGTAGCTACTTATTATATAGCTACTTCTGATAATACTTATAATTAATAGCTTATATAGCTACTTCTATTCTAAGAGAATTCTCTAATTCTGATTAGAGCAGGAGGTTGAAGATCTAGATGATAGCCCAGGGAATAGCGCTGTGACTAGACAAAGATGCCAGATGAATTTCTGGTAGAGACATGGAACTTCAAAGACATGACTGGTTTCCATCTTAATACATTTTCTGAATACTGAAGTTGCCTGAGATTTATGACTACAATCATCAGCAAAAGGTCTCTGATAGGCAAACAGGACATTTTCAGAAGCTTTATTAGGCAAATATTGGAATTCAAAAACAATTAGAGTAATGGGCCCCAAAATAAAAGAGGATTATAGTTGAAAACTCTGGAAACCCAAGGGCAAATCCAAAGTAAACTTAGATTTATAGGGATTGCAATATAGCCTCAACTCAAGACAGTCCATAATTAATGAGAACAGCCATCATTCTATTTGCCTAAAAGAAGGAAAGGTTAATTATTTCCAAAGGAGGATAACATTGTCTGAAGATTATAAAATTTTTCTTTTTTCAAAATGTCTAGCATTGTCAAACTTTAGTAGACTCACAGGGACACCTGGGTGGCTCAGTTGGATAAGTGTCTGCCTTTGGCTCAGATCAGGATGCCAGAGTCTTGGGATCAGAGTTCCACATCCAGCTCCTTGCTCAGTGGGGAGCCTGATTCTCTCTTTGCCTGCTGCTCCCTTGCTTGTGCTTGGTCTCTTTCTCTGTCAAATAAATAAATAAAGTCTTAAAAAAAAAGCTTTACTAGACTCACAAATATATACACGTACAAACACAAACACAAAATGTATCACTTGACTAGAAATCAAAGAAAAAAATAGAATTATACCCACAGATAATTCATGTATTGAGGCTACCTAACAAAGAGAAAACTAATCACAATTAATAGTTTCCAGAATATACAAAGAATTATTAGAAAATAGAAAAAAACACATGGAAGATTTAACAGTGAATTGGAATCTGACAAAATGAATTTTAAAAATCTAGATGTTCTAGGACATATGGAATTAAACTCTAAAAGTAATTTAACAGATTGTATACAGCCAAAAAAAAAAAAAAAGTAGATAGGCCACTTGAAAATATACAAATGGGAGCATGGGCATAGAAAAGAGATCATTTCTGCAAAATATAATGTTACTCATCAGCTGCGTTTTTGTTAACAGATATCTTTTTTCCCCTCATTTCAGCTCTCAATTTAACTGATACTCAGAGGTAATAAGGGATCCGACAGGTCTGAATAAAATTTTGTTTTTGTGCATTTTTCGCACATTGCCTCCAGTGAAATATTTATATTGATATAAAGACATATAATCCAATGAAACACATTGAGGCACAATACTTTGTTCCAAATTCTTACTTCTTTCTCAGGTGCTTTTGGTCAAAGGATAAACAGCCCCTGAAGTAGAGCTATGTCTTCTCAGTACCCATTTGAAGCCTCTTGGGGCTACTGCCCACTATTTCCTAAAACTTTTTCTCCAAGACTCTTTTCCAAAATTATCTTTAGATAATTTTTTCTCCTTCTCCTTCTTCTTCCTTCTTCCTTCTCCTCCTTCTTCTTCCTTTTCTTCCTCTCCTTCCTCTTCTTCTACTTCTCCTCCTCTTCCCCTTCCTCCTCCTCCTCCTTCTTTTTTTTCTTCCTCTCCTCCTTCCCCTTGTCCTCCTTCTCCTCATCCTTCTCCTTCTCCTTCTTTTTCTTCTTCTTCATTATTATTAATTAGGCTCCATACCCAGCATGGAGGCATGAACTCACAACCCTGAGATCAAGATCTGAACTGAGATCAAGAGTTTGACATTTAACTGCCTGTGACACCAAGACACTCCACCATTTCTTTATTATTTTTGAACAGCATTTTACTGAGTTACCAGCTTTAGTTTGTGACTAAAGGGTGTATTGTTCTATTGATATATGGTCTAAGCACCTCTATGCCTCATCATTTCATATATTCAAATAGCAACCTCCAAGGATCAGAAGGCAATCCACTTTTGAATTCTAAACCCCATCTGAATCAGCAACTGTGTTTTTTCTTTTCTTTTCTGGAGTTGGAAGATGCTACTTAGCCAGATGTAATCCCCCTCTCATGTTCTCCACAGAAACGTCTATGATTGTGTTCCCCTTGGAGAACTGTTTTAATTTATCCAATTAAAGAGGGTCCATTTGCTTGGCAATAAGAAAAGATCTTCAATCATGTCATATGATTTTAAATATTCAAATATCACCACCTGGGGACAAGATTCTAGGTGTTCCTGTACAACCCTATATGCTTCCCCCAATTCTGCCTGTCTTGAAGTCTCGTTTTTTAACTTCTGCAGGCAAAATGGTAATAGTTTCCAACTGAAACGTGAAAATGAGATTTGGAAGATCCCACAGGAAAACTGGTTTGCTTTTTGTTTTTGACAAACTTTTAAGTTTTAGTCCAGTCAGCAAATAAGATGGTGAAATTCTTTTGGGGTTCTACTGTTTCCAAGAGGGAGGGCTACCAACAGTGCACAGATAAGATAATGGACACCTAGATCATCGATGACACTTTCCTGCGTTAACATTGTATCTCCCTAATGGCACCTCTGGTACTGCAACACTTTCAAACAACTCTTTTTGTTCTGGACCTTAGACAAATTCAGATTCATTTCTGACAATTTTTTGTATAGATGTTAATAGGATACATGATATATATGTGTCCACTAAAATCTGACAAGTTTCATATAGTGTTGTAGTGCTTTATTGTTCGAAGAATGCATCAGTATGTCTGTATATTGTTTATGGAATGTCTTTTGTGGGCCATGCTCAAGCTATTCTAATAATTTGACAGGATCATTTGGGCCCTGTACTTTAGATGGTTTAATTTACCATTATTTGTGTATCCCAATATATATTGTATATATGCTATAACATTCAGTCATATATGCTATTTCATTTCCAAAATTTCTTGGCTATCTTTTTTGCAAAAGATAATGCTATGATATAATCAATGTGATGAATCAAGTCTATACTTCTCATATCATCAGGATGTAGCAGTACACTGGAAAATTCCGACACTCTAAGGAAAGAATAGTGAATGAACTCAACAAAAGATGGGAGGGGGAGGAAAGGAAAGGAAAAGAAAGGAAAGGAAAGGAGAGGAGAGGAGAGGAGAGGAAAGGAAAGGAAGGAAAGGAAAAGAAAGGAAAAGAAAGGAAGGAAAGGAAAAGAAAGGAAAAGAGAAGAAGAATATGTGCTTAACTTTCTTCAAAATTGAAAGAGAACATAAAAGGAAACCTTAGCCAACTCTATGACAGACTAACAGTCAATTTTATACTTTAGCCTGTCATCATACCTGGTAGAAGATGCTATTAAAGGAAGTATGTAATTCATGCCATCAGAGTGAGCATTTACTTTTCAGGAACAATTTAGTTTTCTTAGAGGCCAGTGGGGACTCTTGCAAGTGGAGATATTTTGGGCCTAGTATGCCTACTTCTACCATCCTTTCACTGAATACAAAATTTCTGCTTTCAAAAATTCCTAAAGTTTCTATTTAGCATAATAATAAAACGAAGTTCAGACTTGCCCAACATCCAACTATAAACCATCAATGATAGTTGCTCCCAATTACAGTCCCGTTCATTCCAGTTATGCATCCTGTACCACTCAGTTGTACAGGTTAATCTATAGTTTCACTATAACAACTGCTTCCATGGTGTGAATTTACCTACCAGGTTTCATTTTAGTATATTTTTCCAGTATATTGTAAATCAAAATCTGTTTCTCCCAAAATTTGTGTTTTCTACCTTGGGCTATTTAACTTTAATTCTAGCATTCAGTGTTGGAACCCCAGCTGGAGATTTGGTGAAATGATACTCTTCCTCATATCATTCATCTTCTACCACTAGCATATTGAAGAATTGAGTTTATTCAGTACCCTGGTCTAATATCTTAGTTTTTTGTTTGTTTGTTTGTTTGTTTTAATCTCCTTTAGCATTCTTGGAATTAAGTGTATCCAAAAAGATGAAGGGAACGTATTTGACAGGTTCTTTTAGCCCCTGTGGTGCCTGGCCAGAGGTTAGTTTTCCTCCATTCGGATAACAACAATGTGCCACTAGCTTTTTGTAGTAACCACATCAGTATTCTCTTTTTTAATTACCCCATTATTGATTTAATCTTATATTGCCACTCAGTTTACTTCTTTCTTATTTCCATTATTATCATTATTTTTATGTCAACCATCCTCCTTTTTTTGGATGATTCAAACTTTGTTAATACCATCAAAGACCTTACTTGCACAGTGGCAGGTTAGCCCAGGTTCCAGGATGGTCTCTTACACTCTTCAAAGCTCTTAAAAGGAGAGTTGAATCAAGGTTCATTCATGAGGTGATGGCAACCTGTGTCATAGCCTCTACCATCAGTTAGATCACAGGCATATCACTTCACTTGCCTCTTTACTCATCATTCTGTATTCCATCTTATGTCCCTGGTACCTATAAGCATTTTTGTAGTTGTGATAAGTTGCCACAAATTTAGCGACTTAAAAAAATTTAATTTTATTATCTTGTATTCTTAGAAGTCAGAATGACAAAAATGTCTCTTATGGGGCTCAAATTAAGATGTCAACAGAGCTATATTCCTTCAAAGGGCTCTAGAAAAGAATTCATTTACTGACCTACCAGTTTCTGGAGTCTCTGTATTCCTCAGCTCCTGGATACTTCATCCCAACCACCTCTGCTTCTACCATCTTCCTTTCTCTGACACTGAACCTCCTGGGTTCCTCTTGTAAACACTCCTGTGATTACGTTGTGCCTACTCTGATAATTCAGGAAAATCTCAAGGTCCTTAAGGTAATCATATCTGTGATTCTTTTGCCATACAAAGTAACATATACACAGATTTCAGGGACTAAGACATAGCATGTTGGAGGGGGGCATTATTTTTCTTGCCACAGTTTCAAATATGTTTCAACTACTTTGATTTTGTTTACTTTGCCTCCTATATTACTGGAAGTACTACACTTACGGATGGACAGCAACCAGAAAATGATATTTCATAGCCACTTTCTAATTTTTATGCTTCTCCCTCACCCTTTGTAATCTCCCCTGCGATGTCCCTTCTGCCTTTTATGTAGCAGTGGTCATGGGTTTGGACTGACAATCAGAAGCATGAGGAAAAAATAGGCTTCCTTCCATACCAAGTTTATTTACCTAAAAGCCAAGGGAGGATATTCTCTTTTTCTGAGAGTAAGGAAACTAAAACCAGCCTAGCTAAAGTCTATTACTAGTAGTCTCTATTTCCAAAGACACAGATATTCTGCATTCAAGATGTGTGTAATTATAAAAGATGAACATAATTGTTTGAGGAAGAGGTCATCTCAGAAGATCCGTGGTTTCCCTTCAGTGATTACCCTAGCTGGTCACATTATTCCCTTAAGGCTATCTGACTCGCTAGCTATAAAATTCTCAAGGGATACATAATAATGTCCATTTTCTAATGCAGCTGCATCTCATCCAGTTATTCATTACTTGATAAACAATCCTGACAATGAGATACAGATGCTTAGTTCAGTACATAGCCCAGGAGCTAGATTCTCAGTTATCATTGATCCAATATTATCAAATTCCTAATAGTTCATGGAGTTAATATCATGAGGTGAATTTAATCAAGAATCAAATTTTCATGTATCCATAATATTAGAGGAAAGTCTATCAAAGTAGGCATCTACCTTTTCTTTTTTATATCTTCCATTGGATTTTGGAAATGCATGTCCATTACCATTTCAATAAGTGCCTTTTTATATCCTCTCTCCTCATATTTTTGGATTCCAATTACCCATTTTTAGGCTTTCATTGATTTCCACAATTCTTTAGTCTCCTCTTCTCCTTCCTTCCATCTCACATGTTCTCCTTTTCTTGTTACTGAAATTGCTTTCATTGGGAGGCAAGGTAAACATTCCCTCTCACTGAATCTGAGGTTGGCCTTATAGACCCTTAGAGTCTAAGCTAAAGGGGTACTATATGGCTTTTGAAAATACAGCATAAAAGATTAGCTCCTACCTTCCTCACTCTAAAGGTAGTTACCTTTGGCACCTAGTCACCTTCCTATGAGGAAGTCAACATGATATATGTGCAGCCAAACTCCCATTGGTAAGGACAATCCCATCAGTATTTTATTTTCCCAATATAAATCCTTCTAGAGACCAAACAGAAAACAAAACTCTGGTAGGTCTATTCCTGAAACTTACCCTGCGAGTAGCCAGTATAAATGGCTCAGTCAAAGACTTCCATTCAGAACATCAAGTCTACATAATAATTGGAAAAGGCAGGGAAATTGTCACAGAAAGTGATTGAAGCCCATAAATGGAAAAATGATGCTGAGAAAGGATACCATCATTCTCTTCAAAGAATTCCTATCAGAATAAAAGAATATTCACACTTGTTTCTCTCAGTTGTGGTGCCAATCCATGGCCAGCTCCAAAGACGTCCCTGATTTGTTATCCTCTGAGAAGAACTGAATAAATTCAAGCTGTAAAATTTACCTGACAAGTACACTTTGATGATTTGAAGGAAAGACATCAGTCTGTGTCCTGTGATATTTCACTTGCATACAGCAGTGTGGAAATGTTCATTTGGGTTATACTTTTTTATTATTTTTATAATATTGGTTCCTATTCAGCCTGGAGATAAATCTTCCCTCTGAGCTTGTCTAGATTTACTCTGACTGGCATACGACATCTGATGCATGTGTTGCTGTGAATCAGAATGACATTCTGTTCAGGCAATTTCCTAGGTATGAAGGACAACACTTCCTGGGGGACACAATTCTAATAGGCAAATACATTATACATAAATTTCTTCAATGCCACAATATTCAATAGATATAGCATTTGTAGTAACCTAATTGACACTGGCCCCAATTCACAGGGTATCGGGGATCTTGGGAACTAGACTGACTATGTGGATCTAAAGGGAAATTTATTATCTGGAGGTTTGTGCACAATGATGATGACAAGATAAGTCCTAAATGGAGACCCTACTGTCATTCACTTCTAGGAAATTGGACATATTTGGTAGTCAACTGAAAAATCTGACAAAGCTATATACAACTATTTCAAAACTATCATTGTGTCAATCTCATTGAAAATCCTGGAGAGGGTGCATACCTTCACTAAAGAAAGTATTGTTAATATGTTAATCACAATATACTCTGATGTATTTAAAAGACAAGGCTGGGAATGCTGGAATCTCAGGATAATGAGGTCAATTTGGTGGAATCCCATGGTCTGAGAATATAATACAAAATCACCACTATCACTTGTGCTATTTACTGCTGCACCCTCTTTACCACTGTGCCCCAATTTAATAGGAACTTATATCTACTAGTACAATTGGTTAAACCAGTCAGATTAATGATCAATATTGTATTGACTCCATATAAGGCAAACAAATGATCTTCCTCAGTGATATTGGGAAACATATGTCAAAGAAAAACATGTTTTTCACAGGTTAGTTATAGTTAAACCCCCAAATAAGATGGAACTTAGAATTTACAGAATAGTCGGACTACTACTAAGGAGGCCTACTACTAGTAGTATAACTACTACTAGCAGTAGTAGGACTACTACTACTAAGGAGGATTACTACTAATAGTGGTACTACTAGTCCTACTACTAGTAGTAGGACTACTACTAATTCACTAAGGACTCTCAGTCAGGAGATGTACAATACATGGGAAAGAGCATTTTTGTTTGTTTCCCAAGAAGAAATAAAACACTGAAATAATTATTAAGCAATGTGTGGCATATTAATCATTATACTAATACTTCAACAACTCTACAGGGTAAAAAAAATGTATTTTTGGTAGAAATGTATAGTTAAATAAGAATGAAATTCTATAGAAAATGGTCTCCAAGAAAAACATGCATTTTGAATTGCTGACTTAAAATTCAAACTGATATAATACACATGGAGAGTAATAACAGGGAAAGGAAGAAAATAAATTTAGCTTTGGTAAAGTTTTACACATACAGTTAAATACTTCTATCAACATCTATTGAAATTTGTAAGTAATAATAGGTACAGTTATGTGAAAAATAGTCCAGTTGATAAAGGACCAGCAGAAAGCTTATTAAGACTATGGTCATGTTTAATGTGTTTAGAAAGAGAATTCTAATTCTGTAATTTTTTCCCCTTAAGAGGTTTTTATTTTTTATTTTTATTTTTTATTTCTGGATAAGCTGTAGCAAAGATATCAAGGTAATACTTGATGGGTGATTTGGGGAGGGAGTGAAAAAAAGAAACAGATAAAAAGAACTTCTAAGATTTTTATTATAGCCTTAGGATGAATGAAGGTTTGCCCATGTTTGTATAATCTTTACTCATGGAACCACTCAGGGCTGCCCTGTACCTACTTTACCTAAGACGAAGGAGAATCTGAACAAAGACTATATGCCAAACCAAGCACCCATAATTCCTTGTTGAAATTGTTCATTTAGTGTTTAGCAACTAAGAATGATAAATTGCAGCTTGCCTGGGGAATGGAAGTGAGTCACATTTCCCTGAGTGGGTTATGTGATTAAGCCAAAGAAATCCCACGGCTCATGGCTTTCTGGAGCCGAGATTGTTTATGAACACTCAACCTCTAGTTTCGTGAACATTTACAGCCAATACGGAATGACTAGAACATCAGATGCATGGAAGTCAGGAGATCATTGAGATGCTATTACTGAACATTCTTTGCTTTTTTTCTCTCCTGTATCTTTTCTTAAAGCTCAGTAAATGTGTTAGGTGAAGATACTGTTTTTATGAGCTATACAGCGGAGCTGAATCTACTACTACTACTACTGCTAATAGGGCACAGTCATCAATCTATGGGATGAAGATCGTCTATAAGTCATAAACCAAATAATTACAAACATATTAAGATATATCATAGTAAGACAAATGGACATCGGGTGGCTCAGTTGGTTAAGCCTCTGCCTTAGGATCAGGTCATGATCCCAGGGTCCTAGGATTGAGTCACATTTGATTCTCCCTTTCCTTCTGCCTGCTGCTCCCCCTGCTTGTGCTCTCTCTCTCTGTCAAATAAATAAAATCTTAAAAAAAAAAAAAAGAAAGGACAACCAGACCTCAAAAACACTATCTCCACACTATCGAGAAAAAATATGTATACATTACTGTCAAAGGAGCTGTGACATGACTGACAGCTGAGTTTTCAAGAATATTTATTTCAAGTGAACATAGACCATTTACCAAAAGTGATTATATTTGCTAGGCCATAAAGCAAGTTTCAACAAATTGTACAATGTTAAAATTATTCACAGAATGATATCTGACCAAACTGACCATAAACAAGTCTTGACAAGTTTCAAAGCATTGAAATCATCCAGAATATGATGTTTTGACATATAATTTAAAAAAGAAAACCAAGAGCTAATACTTTAGTCATTTAGTTAAACTGATATGGGGGAGTATTTTGTCATGATGAAAATATTCTTAAGCTAGATTGTAGTGATGATTGCATACTGTGTAAATTAACTGAATTCTTTGAAATGTATATTATAATGGGTGACCTTTATGTGTGTATGATCTTACCATTTCTATTCTTTAAGTATTTATAAAAAATAAAATAGATATAAAAACATTTTAGAATTAATCAAACCCACAATTTCCTAAACATGGTTTTATGCTGTGTTCATTAAATGCTGAAGGAAATTTTCCTACTATGTGATTTTTAAAAATATATGTGTCTAATATGGGTAGAATTTTGATAAAATGTAACATGAAGTTTAGAAATACTGGACTCGTAAACAAGTAAAGTTTTTCTCAGGGTGCTAATGTACTTAATAGCTTCATACCTCTTAATGGAATGGAAGATATTAATCACTTAAGTTGAAAAAAATCACCATCATTTGAATAGGTATCAAATCCATTTGATAAAATTTAAAGATAATTTTTGACTTTTTAGCTTTTTTATCACAGATTTTATTGTCGAAAACAAAAGAGTAAGTGAGAATAATCAGTGAGA
Organism: Nasua narica; assembly: GCA_028533885.1. Lineage (NCBI taxonomy): Eukaryota > Metazoa > Chordata > Mammalia > Carnivora > Procyonidae > Nasua > Nasua narica. The sequence goes on along the minus strand of CM052810.1, from coordinate 33,268,365 downwards.
CCACTTTTAAGTATTGGCTTTTATTCAGAATGATGTAATATGAAAATGGTCCAAGGGAAAGCTCTACTTTGGGGAATAACAATATAGTCATAGCAAGAGGGGTCAGCCAAATTTCGACTAGTTTTGAGAATAAGCTATCAAAAAAGAGTTTTGGAAAATAAAGGAATTATTCTTGTAGTTTTTGTGCCTTTTGGTTGTTTGGATAATAATATGGATTTAACAAAAAAGATAGGGAGGAACAAAAGGAATGTGTGACATTTTTTCAGTTCTGTTGGGAGTCTTACCTGAGAGAAGAATATAGTAAATCCCAGCTACACATCAACCACTTTAGCAATTAACAGCAATTTGACTTTTTTTCTCATTTTTATTCATCCACACATTCACTCTTAAATATTTAATTAGTTAGATAGCATATCATTCATTCATTTACCTATTTCATTTACTTTATTTGATTAGCTTAACTCTTTTTTACTGGGGTATTTTAAAGAAAATATCAGCATAATAATATTCAATTGGCTAAGACTAAGTCTCTGAAAAGCAAGAACTTTTAACCTACACACTGTGCTAGTATCATTCACACAATTACTAAAATAATTTGTTAATATCATCTATATCTAGTTCATAACCACAGCTCCCATTAGATTAAGAAATGCATGTCTGTTTGAATTAGAATACAAGAAAAGCTCTACATATTAAATTTAGATGATATATATCTTATATCACCTTCATATTCCAATAATCTCTCTATTTTCTGAAGCTATTAATTTGTTAAAGAATCAGGTAGTTGAAAACGTAAATGTTCCCCACTTTATTAGTAGTAGGCTAATTAAAATAATACATTTATTGAAAAATATAAACATCCATTATGCAACATATCCTTAGTGGCTTGTCACAGACCTTTAATACACTAAAATTATAACAAAGTATCTATTGAATTTTAAAACAATATTGAATATTGAATCGCTGTTTCATAAAACAGCAATTATGCATTAATGGCCTGTGGGGCATATAAGGGGCAGAAAGAAGCTCTTATGTAAAACTGAGCTACTGATATACAGCTAAGTATTTGCAATTATGGTCATTTCCCAACAAAATAAAAAATAATTGTCAACAATGCCAAAGTTAAGATCTACATGAATTAATAAGGAAAACATACTGCTGCCATATGCAAAGAAAAGATTATTAGTTACTTTTGTTATACAAATTCTTTTTAACATTCAATATAAAAATCAGATTAACAAAAGGAGGGAGATTGGAAGATTTCACTTAACACTGGTGACAGTATTTAGATCCAAAGAATTTTAATTATGATGATAAAATATCAGCCTCAAACTAAATATTTATATCAGTTAAGAGTCCTCCAAGTCTTCTGAAAATACTGAACTTTTCTTAGTATGAAAAAGTAGTATTTTAATAATTTATTGTCTAACCAAGACATGGGTAGACCACTGTTTTATAAAATTTAGGGAAGACGACTATGTGATTTTTTTAACCAGTGATTGTAGAAGGAAGGATTCCCTTAGATTTAAGAAATATTTATAAATTAATTTCTTTTCACAGTTTTTCAAATTGAGGTAAAGCTTCACATTCATAAACTAACCATTTTAGCATGAAAAATTCCATGGCATTTAATACATTCAAAACGGTGTATAACTACCATCTCTACCTGGTTCCAAAACATTTTTATCACCCCAAAAAGAAACCTTACATGTAACCAGTAAGCACTTGTTTCCCTTTTCCTTGTCCTCCAGCCCCTAGTAACCACCATTTGAACATAGAATATATATGCATTCTTATAGGAATCATTTCTTTACATAGGATACATTTGAAAGTATATTATGCATTTAAATTAATTATATGCTAAAAAATATGAGTTTTGCAAAATGTGTAAAAGCTATCACATACTAGTACACATTGTGATGCTTATCTTGGTGAGAAAACACTAAAAGTTTTGCTTCAATTTTATAACTGTGCACCATTAGGTGATAAATGATCTATGTAACATCCACATTAACATATTTGTTCTTAAATTATTAATGGGATATATATAAAATGCATTAATATGCTATAATCTCCCAATTGTTTTCACTAGTATCCTCTTATTTGATGTCCACAATAATCATTTTTAGTAGTTGTGACACTTTCAGTTTTGATACAAAAAGTTTATTCGGGGACATATCCAAGGACACATAATTTAGAGTGTAGTGAAACCGGAACTAAAGCCCAGATATCCTACCTTAAATGTAATGATACTTGCACTACCCTATGTTACCATTTATTGTTTGTATGTACATATATTAAATATACACCTGTCTTGTGTTTTCAAGCAGTTTACACTAGAAAGTTAAGCTTCATATGCATGTTGATGCAATGAGAAAATAACTACAACCAACGCATAAGCAAATGGAAGCTCCCTGAGTTCTCACCTCACTACTTGTCAGGTAACTGAAAAATAATGGAAATCTGAATCACAACCTTGTGTCACAGCATTATATTTAAGTGTTTCCTTGAAATTTCATATGGAATTCCTGACCAACTATGAAGAGTTAACCCTTAGTAGCTATGGCATTGTGAGAATTCAATTGTTGAACATATAATCTAGCAGAAAATAGGTCCTTGGAGATATGACCACAGGGTGGCTAAAGTCCAAAGCAAGGGCAATAGTACATGGGCACTGGAGTGGATGGGCCCTGGAATGGAATGACCTGGAGAACCAAAAATAACTTTAGGAATCGATAGCATCATCTATACTTATCATGATCAATTTCTCTTATTAATGTTGTCTCTGAACCCTCTCTCATTCAGATTTCATATAAAAACCATTGAAATTGCTATGTCAGTAGAAAATAATTACCCTCACTAATGAAAAAATGTAAAACTATTTTGGATGATTCAGTTTATTTTTTAAAGTTTCACAATTCATAGACACATATCCTATAGCATAATGTCAAATAAAGAGTAATGATACTCCACTACATCAAAATCAAGTCAATAATAATCATAAAGATAAAAGTCTGAAAGTTAGCATAAATATGATTGTATCATTGTCTTCCCTCCAGTTATCTCCTTGACAAAGCCTTAAGAATATATAAAGCCCAAGACTATAATTTCTTAGGGAATTATCACCATTTGCACTATTCTTATGAAGTCATTTTTAATAATTGGCTTATATAATCAGATCTATATTAATTTATTTTAAATGAATAATTATTGTGGGTGAAACCTGGAGGAGTAGATTATCTGGACGATCATTTTTGCGATAGGATTACCTTTTACTTATTTAAATAAATAGCAAATAACTGTTCATTCCAAAAACTCTTCTAAGCACAATGTAAACAGTGGCATTTTATTTTATTTATTTATTTTTAAAGATTTTATTCATTTATTTGACAGACAGAGAGAGAGTACAAGTAGGTAGAGAGGCAGGCAGAGAAAGGGTGGGGGGCGAAGCAGGATCCCTGCTGAGCAGAAAGCCCGATGCGGGGCTTGATCCAGGACCCTGAAATCATGACCTGAGCCAAAGACAGAGGCTTTAACCCACTGAGCCACCCAGGAGCCCCAACAGTGGTATTTTAAATAGTTATGATTTCTTTTGACAATTTCAAGTTATTTCAAGACAATTTCAAAGTAATAGAAGAAATAAATTCATGAAGAATAAATATGTAGTTGTTAGTTGAGAGAGATAAACAGATAGTCATAAAAAAGAAACAGAATGATCAAATTATGATTGACTATTCAAGAAAGCCTTTCTATGGAAATCATATATTAGCTAAGACCTAAAGGTGAGCCTAATTAAATTAGTAAGACAAGATTTGAAGTATGTATAATGAAGGCAGAGAATACAGAGTGTTTCAAAATACATTGAGAGAGGGGTGCTTGGGTAGCTCAGTCAGTTAAGCATCAGACTCTTGATTTTGGCTCAGGTCATGATCTCAGGGTTGTGAGATCAAGCCCTGTTGTCAGGTCCACGCGAGGAGCCTCCTTGAGATTCTCTCCCTTTCCCACTGCCCCTCCCTCTGACTCCCACTCATGCACGTTCTCTCTCTTTTAAAAAAATAAGTACATTGGCAGCAATGATCTTGGTGTTTCAGAGAAAATAAAAATAGGCCAGGATAGATACATTGAACGGTATATATGAGCAAATGCATGTAGAAGTAGTGTTTGAGGAGGTGAGTAGCATCTAGATCATGCAAACTATTACAAGTAGGGACACCCTAAAATTTATCACTTAAACCCAGAGCCATCTTGAGAATATAATGAATCACCCTGAATAAATACGCTGCAATCATAAATGTAGACCAAAACTGACCACGTCAAATCAGAAACCGACATACAGATCATAATTTAAATTTCAATGGTTTTAAAGTAGAAAATTTCCTTTTAGACTTCTTAAGGTGTTGGGTTGACTGTACAAAGTAAAATGAATACAAATGAAGTAGCAGGTCAGAAGCAAAAGGATAGAGGGCAGAAAAGTGGTAGCAGGAAGAATGTAAAAAACAAAAACAAAAAGATAATGACACTCATGTCATGTGGGTAGGACACACTAGTGGCACAGAAACAGAAATCATCAAGCTCAAATGAGAAGTGTAGAAGTTATGCTTATTTAAATTTCTGTATTCACTGAACTTCCTTTCTCATTATGTTATGCCCCCACCCCACAGGTATTTAATTTTCATTTCCCTTTACTTATTTAAAGTAAATCCATGAGTTTGATTAAGGATGAGGAAACTTAAAAAAAAGAAAAAGGATGAGGAAACTTAACAAACTTGAAGATCTTTGGTCTATGAATGCAAAGATCACCAAAAGAAGATAACTGCAGTAGTGCTGAGTGCCTTGTAAATTTTAAATCTAAATATACTGAAATGAAAATATTAGATATTTACAAAAATATTCTAATGTTCCTAGAAATTCCCACAAGTTTCATGTTCTTATGGAATATGTGCATTATAACATGGCGGATATGCTGAATGTAATGTTGACATCATTAAAACGATAATCCCAACAAAAACTACCAAGGTTTATATTAAATTATTTATATTGCTTTTAAGCAAGTATGAAGTATCTGGCTTTCACATATGAAGACCAGTATGGGTCTATCAGACAGAGTTTGGTTGAAGAAACAGAAATCACTCTACATAGTTTAAACCAAGGACATTGGTACAGATAATTCAATGGCTCCAAACCTTTGGAAGGGCTGAGAAGCGGGCTTCTGCTAAGCTTCCAGGAATAGTGTAAGAGCAATGCAGAACAGAACTAGCAAAGAAGCAATGAGATCTGAAGGCACTAATGAAATTATGCATTCCAGAATAGCCATCTCCTCACTCTCCTCTTCCTGACTGGAAGTTGTGATGTAGTCTCGGAAAGCTGGAATGATGACAAAGTCTGCACTGCTGCTAACTGGGTTGCACTCAACAGCTTGGGTGCTGCAGAATAAACAATGGATGCGGATTCCGGAAAGATCTGAGCCTGGCTTTCCTGGTGACAAGATGTTGATATGCTTATTAAATTTACTTACTTGGTTATTCAGATAAGCTGCAGTTGATCATGGGCATATCACCTTTCTTATATAGGCTGGATTTTATTTAATCAACATTTATTATGACTTTTTGGTCTATGTTCATGAAGGACGTGTGCGTGTGATGTCAGTGTCAGATTTTTATATTTGGCTGACTCTGCTTTCCTGTAATAAGTCGTTAGGAATACCTGCCGCGGCTATTTTCTGAAAGTATGTGGACTTGTTACAGTGGTGTTATTTACTATTTACAAGATTGATAGATTTTTTTTTTTCTCCAGTGAAATCATGCTTGTCAATATTTATTTGTGGAAAAGGTTTGTAATACAAGATTTTTTTTTTATTTTAAAGAATGCTGTTTAGATTTTCATTTGTTCCACTTTCTGTTTTGGTAAGGCAAATTATTTTGTAATTGTTTCCATTTAATCTGCCATTTTTTTCACATAAAGTTCATGTCGTTAGGAACTCTAGTATTAATTTCTTTTTTCCTGTGTTTCCTGAATTAGTATTACTTGGGGTTAGTTTATCAATTTTGTTAATATTTTTGAAGAACAAACTTTTGGCTTTGTTAACTTATCAAATAGTTGTCCTTTTTCTAATGATTGTTTTTTTCTCTTATCATCCCCTTCTTTTAACTTTCTGGGACTTTAATATGCTTTTTTTCTCCTAGTGTGCAATTTTAAGGCTTAGACAAATGATGTTATACTATTCTCATTTCTAAGATAGGCATTTAAAGCTATAAATTTCCATCTGAGCACTGCATTATCTTCATCCCACACATCTTGATATGTTGTGGTTTTATTAATATTCAGTTTGAAATATCTTATAACTTTTTGTTTTGAGTCCTTTTTTGACTTACGGGCTACTTAGAAGCATTATGTTTAATTTTCAAATATTTAATAATTTTCTAGTTATTTGCTTTTTCTTCATTGACAGTTTAATGTAATTATAATAAGAGAATGTTTTTAGTATATTTTTGACGTTCTGAAATTTACTGTGGGTTTTTATGGCACAGAAACGTGTTTTAATTTGATAAATGTTCTTTGTGCACTTGAAATAATTGAAATTAATAATGTGTATTCATAAATTGTTGGATGTATTCCATAGATATCAATTATTGGATTTGATCGAGCATTATCCAAATATTTAACATCTTTAATGAGTTCCTGTTTATGGTTTTCTCAGTTACTGAGGAAAGAGAGTTCAAACATTAGCTGAGTTTATATGGGCTTCTATAGTGCTATTCTTTCAATGTTTCCATATATTTAAAATACGTTGTAATAAAATATTTTCAAAAAAGGAAGACTTTACCTCTCAAGCATGCTTGATTTTGTTATTGTACAAGGTTATTGAGCACCATGCTTTTTTCTTTTTTTAAGATTTTATTTATTTATTTGAGAGACAGAGAAAGTGAGAGAGAGCATGAGAGGAGAGAAGGTTGGAGGAAGAAGCAGACTCCCCGTGGAGCTGGGAGCCTGATGTGGGACTCCATCCCGGAACTCAAGGATCATGACCTGAGCTGAAGGCAGCTGCTCAACCAACTGAGCCATCCAGGCGCCCCTATGCTTTTTTCTAATAGCAAAACAATTTTTAAAATAAATGAAAACCGGGAGCATACATATAGCAGATAAAGACAAAGCTGAAAAAACAAAGCAATGTGGTGGTGGTGTCTGGGATCATTAGTGGAAGACTCTGTCAGTCGATTTAGGAATGATTTCTGGGACAGTTTTGCAGAGCCTCTGTAATAGCATAAATTAAAATAGCAATAGTGTAAATTCTGTCATGATAGAAACATTCTATATGCTACCAAATATGGTAGCCATCAGCTACATGTGGCTATGTAATATGGCTAGGACAACTCAAGAACTGAATTTTTTATTTAATTCGATTTTATTAATTGACAATAAAACTTAACCATAGGTGGCTGATGGCTACCTTCTTTGACAGTAGAACTCTATAGCTTTTATTAACATTCTGTTTAAAACCAAAGCACAAGATAATACAGGTAATTTGGATATTTTATCAGCTGGTTATTACTTTGTATTTAAGTAATGAACAAGTGATCATATAAGTACACTTCAAATCATTGCTATTTCTAAAGTTTAGTGATTTCACATAGCAATAGCCAAAGTAAAGTAAAAATTTATGCATTGTTTTTATTTAAGATTGCACTATCATTTATATAACTATTAAACAATGAGAAAGATTGTTTCTTCTAAATATCTGAAGTCCTCGAATAGGCTTAAATATTATTTGATAATGATTTTAAAAGTAAAACTTAAGTACTTGATTTACCTAAGGTAGTTTGTGATTTTCAAAAGGAAGTGTGTAGATGGGTGCATCTTTGAGTGCTCATTACTACACCTTGAACATCATTAATTGAGACGTTCAATCGATTTTTTTTTAAGATTTTATTTATTTGACAGAGGGAGATCACAAGTAGGCAGAGAGGCAGGCAGAGAGAGATGGGGAAGTAGGCTCCCTGCGGAGCAGAGAGCCCAATGTGGGGCTCGATCCCAGGACCCTGAGATAATGACCTGAGCTGAAGGCAGAGGCTTTAACCCACTGAGCCACCAAGGCGCCCCAAGACGTTCAATAGATTTAAAATATTTTTATCTCATATATATTAAAATGGAAACAGATTTAAAAAAAAAAAAGGTGAGGGGCATGTGGGAACCTCAGTCAGTTGAGCATCTGACTCTTGATTTTGGTTTAGGTCATGATCTCAGGGTCATAGGATAGAGACCCGCATGGGGCTCTGTGCTCAGTGCAGAGTCAGTTTGGGATTCTCTCTCACCCTCTCCCTCTGCTCCTCTCCCAGCTCACATGCACACATGCCCTCACTCTGAAATACATAAATAAATAAAATCTTTAAAAAAAAAAAGACAAAGTTCTTCAAAAAAATGGTAAAATCATGTCAACATTAACATATTTCCCTTAACCTTTTTTTTATGTCCTTTTTTTTTTTTTAATTACATATAATGTTTTTGCCCCAGGGTACATGTCTGTGAATCATCAGGCTTACACATTTCACAGTACTTACCATAGCACATACCCTCTCCAAAGTCCATGACCCAGCCACCCTATCCCTACCACCCCCCACCTCCCAGCCACCCTCAGTTTGTTTCGTGAATTTAGGAGTGAGTCTCTTATGGTTTGTCTCCTTCCTGATCCCACCTTGTTTCATTTCCCTCCCCAACCCCCATCACCCCCTGCCCTGCCTCTCAAATTCTTCATATCAGAGAGATCATGTGATAATTGTCTTTCTCTGACTGACTTATTTCACTTAGCTTAATACCCTCTAGTTCCATCCACGTCTTTGCACATGGCAAGATTTCATTTCTTTTGATTCCCCTAACCTTCTGAGTGACACAAATAATTATACTTAAAACTTTTTTTAAAGATTTCCTTTATTTATTTGACAGAGAGAGACCACAACTAGGCGGAGAGGCAGGAAGAGAGAGGAGGAAGCAGGTTCCCTGCTGAGCAGAGAGCCTGATGCGGGGCTTAATCCCAGGACCCCGAGATCATGACCTAAGCTGAAGGCAGAGGCTTTAACCCATTGAACCACCTAGACACCCCTTAAAACATTTTTAAGACTAGAATTCAGTGGAGTATAATATTTTATTTTAAAATAGTATTTCAAAATAGTGAATCAATATATGTCTTCTGAAGATTTTTTTTATGTTTAACTTTGTTTCGTAAGTCTCAACACATTAAGACTTTTTCAAAGCACTATTTTTTCTTTGAAGGAAGAGTATTTAGTAACATGAATAGAACCTTTGTCAATTATTATTTATATACAAGAATGGGTTTCTAGAAACCAATGAAGTATAAACTCCAGGGCCCTTTATTACATGAGCCACTTCTAGGCTCTGCAGGGAATTTTGTATTTTAACTTGTGTATTTCTTTTCTTAAATAAAATACACAGATATTATAATCATTAAGTCTAGAAACCCTAGTACAGAAACAGAGGAATAATTAATTAATACCTCACTTTTTTTTTTAGAGAATTGAGAACAGATATCTGAAACATCCACTATCAGTTCTCATCATCAGGTTCAAAGATAGGCAATCAATGTGTTTAATCTGAAGCAACAATCACATTACTTTTATCTAATTGCAGATCTTGATCACTAGAGATAAATGTCTAAATATAGAGGTGAGTTTATGGCTTCCTACCCTAAACCTCCCCTTTACCTTGGTGAAAATTTCAGACAAGCACAAAAACACTCTGACACTTTCAGAACACTGTCAAGGTGAAAATGATTTTGTCATTTCTTCTTAGAAGAAATAGCTTATGAGAATTCTTCATTTGTCGGTCTATAGGGAAAGTCAATTTCATATATACATGAGTAAATACTATAAATAAAGATATTACCTTCCCCAAATGATACATTATCATTACTAAATTTGGCTTTAAAATTAAAATATGTTAAATGTTCTAGTAGTGTGCAGATAATGGATTCTTTTAGTGTTGAAAATGGTATAGCTGTATTTTTTGCATGTCTGTTTATGTGTTTTTAGATTTACAAATCTATATGTACATCTGCATTTACTTTATACAGAGAATTAAATCCATGGTCTCTTTATATAGCGAGTAATTTTTTTTTTTAAAGTGCACTAGCTGGGTGAGCAGATTAGCAAGGAGGAAAATGAAAGATGAACACAGATCCTGCTGAAGATGTTTTCGTATCGAGTCGGAAATAAAATTTATATAATTTAAAAGTGTATCTTCAGTTTATCTGTTAAGTTCAAGTGAATTCAGCTAAAGGAGAGAAGCTCTTATTTTGGAAATGCACCGTGGCAACAGGAGTTCACTATTACATATTTTCAGTTGAAGGAGGAAGATGTACACTGGTCGTTATGACTTTCATCTCAGAATCATTTTAGTCCTAATGTTTCTGAAACCAAGGAAATATTGCACATTTTGAGCCTTTCAAGTATTGTATTGAGGAAAACGGGTCACTCACAACAGCATTTCTAATTTGACAGGGGATTACAAAAACATTTGGTGCTCTTTAACTGTTGTCACAACCATCTATTACATTAAGAACAAGTTGATTTTAATATTAGTCAAATTAAAACGCATTGTATCACGCTAACCTTGGGCATTCATTTACATAATTGGCTCTCTACTTGCTGTGTATTGTGTGACACCCTCATTTGATTACTGTTCATTTTTCCTGAAACTTTGAAGAGGCATCTAACATAACCTGCATATTAATATTTCTTTTTCATCAGGCCTTATTTTATGTAGTCAAGCTGCAGCAAATGCTACCTTTGCATTATTAAGCTTGTTACAAGTCACTTGTTCCAGAGCTTTGAAGGAGACAAAGTTCAATTCACTGTTCCACAATAAAACAATAAAACTACACTCTAAAGGTTTAGTTTAAGTAGGTAAAGACTCCTCTTGCTGGGGTTGGTCTTCAGGAAATCTCTGAAGCTTAGGTAAGAAAAATGGAATGTTTATTGGCCCTTATATTAGTCAACTGTGTATAACAATAAAATAAATAAAATAAAAAATTAAATCAAATCTTAGCAATTAACAGCAAACATGTAATTCTCTTTCTTAGATCTGCAGGTTATCTGTGGCTCTGCTGGGCTGTGCTGTGCTAAGTGCCGATCACAGGTCTGCTTCAGATCTGTTCTACCTGTGTCTGATTCCAGGACCTAGACGGATAAAACAGTGAGTGAGTACTTGGGCATGTTCTTCTCATGATGGAGGGCAGGCCTATAAGAGTATAATCCAAGCTTCTCAAACCACATTTAAAGCTTCTATTCAAAAATTAATTGTCATTGATGCTCATATCCATTGACAAAAATATGGTTAAAAGTAGACATCAGTGGTCCAAAAAAATGTAGACTTTTCATTAACAATAGAAGATATAGTAAAAGGGGCTTTTGGGTGGCTCAGTCACTTAAGGGTCAGACTCTTGGCTTTGGGCCAGGTTGTGCTCTCAAGGTAATGAGATCAAGCCCTGCATAAGGCTCCATGATCAGCGTGGAGTCTGTTTGGGAATCTCTCTCCCTCTCACTCTGCCCCTCCTACTCATGCTCTTTCTCTCTCTTTAAAATAAATAAATAACTCTTTTAAAAAAAAAGACATAGTGAATACTTACTAAAAAATAATACACCCTATCCTAATTCTTCAAGGGAAGTTCCAATTTACTAGACAATTCATACGTGTAGAGTCACTTGGCTCTCATGCAACCATGATAAGCAGATCTTTTGTTTCTCCTTTGTACATTATGAGAGTAAAGCACACCAAATTTAAGAGAGGACATGTACAAGCTTGAGTTGTTTACTGAGCCAGAATTGGAATGGTGAGCTATTTAATCCAAAAGCCTTTTAGGAATACATCCCAGGTAGGCTTTGTTCCATCTATGCTACTCATTACATCTCCATCTCTTACTTTATAAGCTCAACTTTTAGAGACCAAAACTCTATTATAGTCTAAAAAAAAATCATCTCTGTGTGTGTATCCCTTTATTTTGTTCCTGAAGCCTAACACATAACCTTCACTGCTATAGAAATTTACCTTCCTGAATGAAATAGTTTTAAGAAAGTATCTAGTTGGGCCCCTGGGTGGCGCAGTTGGTTGAGCGACTGCCTTCGGCTCAGGTCATGATCCCGGAGTCCCGGGATGGAGTCCCACATCGGGCTCCCAGCTCCATGGGGAGTCCGCTTCTCACTCTGACCTTCTCTCTCTCACTCTCTCTTTCCTAATAAATAAATAAATAAATAAATAAATAAATAAATAAATAAATAAAATCTTTAAAAAAAAAAAGAAAGTATCTAGTTAATTTAGGTCCAGGAGAACTCACAGAAGTAGCCTACATTTTTGTTCTCCCATAAGGTCCCTACATAAGTAATTTGGGATATAGACCTGCAAGAAAAAGAGGAAATAACATTATAGCTAGTTCATGTAAAGAGATGTGGAATAAAATGAGGATATCCTACAACATTAAATGTCAAGATTGTCTATAAATCTTTATGTCTTGTCAAATACCAAGTCCCAAGATCAGCACCAAAGGATCGTAATGCTTTATAAATGTGTGTGATTTACATGTACCAGGAGAAAGTCTTTCCTCTGGGAGAAAGGCTGAGGAAATATGGTAGACAAGAAGCTACAGGCAGAAGAACAATTAATTCTACAAAGCTTCTAAAGAATAAAAACTGCAGTTTCATGTATGTATTGAGTTCTCAGTATCCAAACTAAACCCCATTTTCTAAAAGATTTATTTACTTTCTTGAGAGAGAGAGCATGCAGAGGAAGGGCAGAGGGACACAGAGGAAATCTCAAGCCGACTCCCCACTGAGAGTAAAGTATGATGTGGGGCTTGATCCCACAACCCTAAAATCATGACCTGAGCCAAAATGAAGATGTTTAACCAGCTGAGCCACCCAGGTGCTTCTCTTTTTTGTGTTTTAGGTGATATTCTGTGATTTACCAAAAGTGCAAGTGTTTTAAGTAAGATAAGTTCTGTGCTGTGTGTATCAGAAGCTTATTCCGGCAAATAAAGCAGAAAAGCATTAAAAAAAAAGGCGTTTTGGAAGTGTTGGGAGTGCCAGAGGACTAGGTCCGAGCCTAACTTTCCATGACTACTGTAAACAACACAACATAGATCTGGTCTGAGAAAGAAAGCTGCTGCCACCAACAGGCATTAGATGATGCTTTCTGCCACTTGTAATTCTGTGGTCAAAAGCCAACTGTCGGTGACCACCACTGCCACTGAAACAGCCTCATGATTTTCTCTTTACTTCTTACTAACCCTGTATTCAGTAAAGAAAGTAGTGTATATGTTCCTGGTGTTGAAGAGGCAAAGGTAGAGGACATCAGCACGTCTAACTCTTCTGAGTAGTGGAGGCCAAGCAGGACTCACAAGGATGGATGTACACAACACAATGGTCAAATAAATGGCCCCCCCCAAATTGTGTTCTAGTAAAGTGGGTAAAGTCAGTCATCATTGATCTGTATTTTTTTTAAGATTTTATTTATTTGAGAGAGAGCGAGAGAGCATGAGCAGGGGGAGAGGGAGAAGCAGACTCCGCACTGAGCCGGGAGACAGATGTGGGTTTCAATCCCAGGACCCCGGGATCATGACCTGAGCCGAAAGGCAAATGCTTAACGGACCAAGCCACCCAGGTTCCCCTTGATCTGTAATTTATAAAGGAATATATCACCTCAATGAATTAAAAGACTAAAAGCAAATTTATTCAGTGTTTTTGCCCAAATATCTTGTTTGCAGTGTATATGGCTATTACCTATTAAAGCAATCTTTTGGCATGTAAGCTACTTAAATATATCAATATGAATAGCACATATGGAATATCAGTGCACTGGATGCAATTAAATCTGTTGCATATTAACAACTTTATGGGAGTTTGCTAAATACGTGCAGAACCTTTTGTAGTATTACAAACCATATAACATGCATGTGGCTACAGTGATTTTTTTAAAAAAATATTTTATTTATTTATTTGTTTGAGAGAGAGAGAGAGAGTTAGCGAGTGAGAGAACACAAGCAGTGTCAGAGGGAGAGGGAGAAGCAGGCTCCTCACTGAGCACGGATCCCGACACAGGGCTCAATCCTAGGATCCTGGGATCATGACCCCAGCTAAAGGCAGACACTTAACCGCTGAGCCACCTAGGCATCCGAACAGTGATATTTTAACTCATTTTTTAAAAGTGTTGACTCCATTGTAGTGAAGGCCAAAGCATCTAGTGTACACATCAAGCAGGGCACTATTTAAAACAGAACTTATGTTATTGGTAAAATAATGCAATAGTAGAATTTGAAATTTAGTGTGACATCAACTGTATTATAACCCCAATTTGTCAGTATTTTCAGAGCTAGAATGGTAAATCTTACTCTACATTTTTCCTTGCAAACATACATAGTCATTTCCTTCATCTATTTTTCTTTATTAAGCAATACTAATCAAATATCAAGTATAGATCTCCTACATTTATGGATTGTAGCCAATACAGTTAAAAAATTTTTTTAAAAGATTTTACTTATTTATCTGAGGGAGAAAGAGAGATACAGTGAGAGAGGGAATAGAAGCAGGGGGAGTGGGAGAAGGAGAAGCAGGCTTCCCACCGAGCCGGGGAGCCCAACGTGGAGCTCCATCCCAGGTCACTGGGATCATGACCTGAGCTAAAGGCAGATGCTTAATGACTGAGCCACTCAGGTGCCCTTAAATTTTTTTGTTTAAAAAAAATAATACAACAAAATGAAATTTTATGCTTCCATAAGAATTGAGAATTAATTTTCTGTAAGCTGCATTTAAGAACTTCATCAATGATAATGTAGCTTTTATGGCATATAATGTTCTGGGATATTTTTTTCCCACAATTTCACGGCATTCGTGAAATCATTTATTATTTTTTGGCATCAGTGAAATTATAAGTCAATGTATTTTATTTCTTTTTTTAAGTCAGTGTATTTAAACTTCTGGTAAAATGAAAAAAAACACTTTATTTTACAATTTTGAAATTTCAATTTAGTTGTATTTCTGAATTTAGCATAGTATTCCAAGAATGCTCAGTGAAATTGAATAATAAACTCAATTTACTGAATTCATCTAAGACAATACAACTTCAGGGGCACTTGGGTGGCTTAGTTGGTAGAGCATCTGACTTAGGCTCAGGCCATGACCTCGGGGTCCCAGAATTGAGCCTCACATCAAGATCCCCGCTCAAGGGGAGTCTGCTTGTTCCTCTCCCTTTGTCCCTCCCCCTACTTGTGCTCACTCTGTCTTTCTCTCAAATAGATAAATAAAATCTTTAAAAAGATAAGAAATAATAAAAAATAAAACAATACAATTTCATTTATGCTAGAAAAGAAGAAAAAATTCAGAGGGAAAAATGAAGGATTAGTATGGTAAAAAAATCTTGGAAAATTGTTTCATAAATACATTAGATTATGAATAGAAAGTAAATTGCTTTTCAGTATCAAAATCAAGGAATATTTAAATTATGCAAATACCTTTATTTTATAGTTGAGAATCCCATCAGAGGCGATTAGTTGCCTACCAAATATCAATTCTCCTACCTTCCTATAGTAAATACCTTGATGTTATGCAAAGTACCAGTGGGCCAAAATAAAACATGCCTGCCTTATTCTCCCTTGAATATAGGTGTCACCATGACATTAAGTTCTATCCAAGAAAATACAAGCAGAGTTTGATTGTTGAGTTTTTAGAAAAATTTTCTTTAAAGAGGACTGACCATTTTCAATCATGAGGTGACATTGAAGATTGAAACCACTTTTAAGCATGGTGATATCAAACAGGAGATTGCTATGTTGTGCCTACCTTGAATCTCTTTCAAAGAGAGAAATAAACCACCACTTTGTTTAATTTTTTATTTCTAGACAGCATTTCTAGCAGCCAAAACATTTCCAAGTCATGACATAGACACAGGCAGCATCATTAGTTACATAGATTTACTAGCTTTCATTGCTCAGTTTTTTAAAATATCCTACAATAGTTGTAATGCTTTAAAGTATTGCCCATACTATCTCCAAACAAATCAGGAGTTTAAAAAACATGCCAACCAAAAGAGAACAGAGAGACCAGAAATAAATCCACACATGTATGGTCAATTAATTTATGACAAAGGAGCCAAGAATATACAATGGAGAAAGGACAGTCTCTTCAATAAATGGTGGCAGGAAAACTTTTTCCTTGATGAAATACAGTTTTTACTAATTTTGCTAGATATCCTTTTTTTTCTACACTTTGAGATGCCCTTTTTTACACTGCTGTTTTTTTTTTCCAGAAAGCAGAATCTGACAGACTAAAACAGTAGACTCTTGCTACCCAGCTTTCTGTGGCATTTCTCTCAGGGCAGACCGCTCCAAGCAAAGCTCTCTATCTAGTTCCGGTTCCCCTCACCTATTCTGCATGCCTTGGAGAGTAGAACTCAAAATGTTCTTAGCTTTTTATTTCTCTACATTCTATTTATATCTTAAACCCAACTTGAATTGTCCTAATTTGAGTCTGCAATCAATCTCTGTACTATTGGAAACTCAAACAGAATACTGAAGGTTTAAAGCAATGGCTGCATATTCAAAAACCTGTTGGAGACAAGCGATTGAGTATGCAATAGGTTTGATAAAAGACTGCTAATATTTTCACCCAGCATAACATCTGCATCATCAGGGTGCCTGCAAGGACTTCAGACAATATACTTCCCATTTGTGACTTGTGGTTTCTTTTATATGTCCAATTGTTACAAACACTGTAGCATTTCCTCTGCTGAGTTCCTATAGGACTGTGTATTTTACATCTTACTATAGCTTATAGAAACTAGATGTTATAATTTTACATCTCCCCAAAGACTATGAGCATCTGAAGGATACGACAGTCTTATCCATCTCGGAATTCAATGCACAGTAATCGTGGTAACCGCTAAGCAGAATAGTTACTGACTTTCCCTAATAATTATTTTGTATACTTAATTCAACACGTTTAAGCAGATGTCCTATGAGAGGCTGAATATAAATCTGAGGACAAAGGGTTCTTGACAATTCTTAGAGGTGGAAATCCCATATATTTTTGTTGTGTTAAGACTGCATGCTCAGCATTCTACAGAGACCATGCCGTGTAAAGCTGTAGTTTATTTACTTTCGTATGAAAGTGAACACTTACTTTAATCTGCATATGTTCCATATACCCTGAGAAAATGTGGGTTTGTTTATAGGATAATTGGGTTATGTATTTAAATCTCATTTTTAATATTATTTCTGACAGTTTGTAATCATCTCAATGGAACAATTATGAACAAGTTTCTGTTACCACCTCAGTCTAATTTTTCAGAATAAACTTGTGCTAGATTGTAAAAACTTAATCTATATTTTTTTAAAGATTTTTTTTTATTCATCTGAGAGAGAGAGAGAGAACGAGCAGGGGGGAAGATCAGAGGGAGAGGAAGAAGCAGTCTCCTAGTTAAGCAGAGGCTGGATCCCAGGACCCCAGGATGACCTGACCTGAAGGCAGATGCTTAACTGACTGAGTCACCCAAGCACCCCAAAACTCCATCTATGTTAAGAAAAAAAAACTTAATCTGCGACATCTTTGTGAATGGATTTTGTGAAAGATATTCTGAAAGCCTTCGTGTTTGCAAAGGTTTTTAATCCTAAAATATTAATTAAAATCACTAATGAAAAATGTTAACAATTAATTAGAAAGGGAAAACTAAAGGTAAAATTTAACATGTGTCTGATCTTACTACAATGGTTTATTCATTAAAAATTGAAGGATTTCCAAGAGCCTTGTGACTTTCATCTATTGGTAGAAATCCATGATAATGATTAAATAGTAAATGAGTATATAACTCTATGAACGCAGTAATTTCCCCTGGTAAATTATTTGGTTTTTGCATTCCTATAAATGTTCTTGCATCAAGTACCAACAAATGGTTATTAAATACTAAGTAGTCAGAGAAAAAATAAAAGAAAGAAATGAAGGAAGGAAAGAAGGAAGGAAGGGAGGAAGGAAGAAAGAGAAAGTAAGTCTACTAGAGACAGGTGACCAAAAAATGATGCAACCAAGAAGGCATCTTATCAGCAACTAGCATATGTGTGCCACCAATGAAGCCTTTTCTTCCACTTGATACAACAATCTCATCAGTCATAAACATAAAACCCAATTCTTGTAGTAGACAATCTTTGCGTTTCTGTGAGAGTTAGATTATGCAGTTAAACTAGTGCTTTGTTAACTACACTCCCACTGCATGAATCATAGCACCTGTATATTCAGGCTTAAGGAAATTCTTGCTTTTTAAAAAATCTTTTGCCCAGCTAATATAGCACAGATGGTCTTATCCTTAAGCTATAAGAATTAAAAATAAAACGCATTAAAGCATTAAGTAAAATTATTTTCTACCTCTACTGTTTTCTTAAGTAGTTGAGTATTAAATCTTAAAAATGTCAAGGAGATTAGAAAGCAAAATACTATAATTTATTACATCCTAGCTCTCTTTTAGGTCATTTTCTATAACATAGGACTGCTTGAAATATAAAGGAGTTTTCTGATCTTCTGGTCAAAAAATCCCTAAACGCATGCAATATTTTGTTAAACAAATTAACATTCTAGCATTTAGTTGAATCATTAACATGTCTAACATATTGTCAAGGAAAAAAAACATATTGTTAAGGAAAATGTGATTTATATATTAAATAAAAGGAGCTATGGTCATTAAAGTATAAAATTTAATTTATTAATTCATGGAATAAAAGTATGAAGGAAACAATTCTAGAATGGCAATGTGGAGCTGGAGATGTGGTTTCTCCTTTCATGTTTGAGTCTTCTTTGATTTTCCATGAATATGTTCACAATTCATTTTAATTGTTTCTACAACTTTGAGCACCTACTATGTTCAGAGAGTTGTGGTAGAACTCTGTATGGCAGAATAGTATGAACCACAGACCTTGCCATCAATATTGCTTATGTTACATCTGTATTTACAAAATATGTAGAGGATTATATATTAAGTGTAAATGGATAGTTTGGTTGTTAATTTCTTTTTTTAAAATTTATTTATTTGAGAGAGAGAAAGAGAGAGAGCATGGAAGGGAGAGATGAGAGGAGAGGGGAAAAAGAGAAAGAATCTCAAGCAGACTCCCTGCTGAGCACGGAGCCTGAATCAACTTGGGGCTTAATCCTCTGACCTTGAGATCACAACCTGAGCTGAAAGCAAGAGTCAGTTGCTTAATTGACTGAGTCACTTCAGTGCCCCCAGTTGTTAATTTCTGTAGAGATTAAAAAGTGGAAAAAATCAGGGATTAGTGGAGAATGGAAGATGTTTTAGAGCAGATGGCTTTGAAGCAGGGTCTTAAAAGTATGAGTATACTGGAGAGAATTTGAGCAGTAAGTAAGAATAGGCAAATATTACTAATTCTATGATATACATAGTAAAATGATTGAGCTAACTCAGTTTAGGTAGATCTTCCATGTAGGAACAAAAGGTAAGTTAGGATAGAAGAATAAATAAGGATCTAATGTAAATAGCCTTCAATTTTACATTATATAATTTATATTTAATATTTTCAGGACTAAAGGCAATAGGGACTTCTTATTTTTAATGCAGAAACATACTTATGGTGTTTTAAGAATACACACACATAGAAAGATAGATACATCACACACATAGGAATGTATTTTAGAAATATAGAAAATATATAGAAAAATATAGAAAATATAGGAAAAAAGAAAAAGAAAAATATATAAAGAGAGAGAGTAGCTGATGGAGGAAATGACTTGCAGAATGTTTAGCGAATATTAAAAAATAAGCATAAACACTTTTACCTGGAAAGGAGATAATGAAATCACATTCAATACAATGAGACTGAAACTTCAGAGAAATAGTGTTGGCAGGAATTTCCAGCTGCATCCTAGTCCTTCCTGGTAAGAGAACTCTGATTTCGTATGAGGCAGCAATGGGCCCAAGATAAAGGAATCCACTGTCCAGCCCCCCCTTGCTGGTGGGTAGAGCAATGTGACAGGTGTGGTAAAAGAAATGTAAGCAGATACTGTCGGACAGGACTTCACGTAGAAGTCTTTTGAAAGGAAGAGATACATGACACTCTCCTTTTTGCTCTTTGTAGTTTCTCCTTCCTGCTATCTGTCATGTGCCTGTATTTCTGGAAACTGCAGTAGCTATCTTTGTCCCCTGAAGCAACTTTAATAACTGATGCCAAATGTCAAGATATTGACCAGAAAGATTGAATTTGGAATGATTAGTAAGTGCATACCAGCTCTTGGCTGCCTACGTTCAGAATACAAAATAAACCATTTTGTGTTTATGTCAAAATTATTTTGAATTTTCTCTTATATGCTGCTCAAACTGATACTCATAAAGGATCGCAGGTGAAATGTCAAATAAGGTGCTAATACTGTAATGTAAGATCATTAGAATGAAGTCAGATACCTTAAATTTTTTTTTAATCCTCATTAGAAGAAAACTGGTTCCAGTGAACTCTTTGTGCCTCAATTAACTGTACATATTACATATTTGCATAGTTGGAAGATGAAAAATAAGATGCAACTTCCAACAACAAAAATCAAAGTAGAACATTCTAGGGAAAGGGGAATTTCTCAGAAGAGCACTGAAGATCCATACCTGCCTTTCCCTGTTGAGTGGGTATTATCTGATGCAGGACATAGACTGCAACTATTCATATGATCACATAGAAATTCTCCATTAATGATTTATTGTGGCGAATTATATTAGTGGATTTTCTTAAAATAGACTCACCTTGAATTCCTGGAATAAAGAAAATTTATAATATATTAATTAGTTGTGTTTTGTAAAGGGCACCTAATATTGTTTCTAAGTTTGCTTCTATATTAAATGATATTATAACAATCAAGTCCAGGGACCTAAAACTCAAGAGAGCAGTTGAAAGTAAGGAACCTGAATGACTATAATGATGTATGGTTTAAATATTAGCCTTAATTTCTGGTTATAATCTCTACTCATTTCATAGCTGCTTTCTGAACTACATGTGTATGATCCACATTTCATGTAGGCAAGCTGAACTGAAAGCAATTCAACTGAAATTTGGGCTGCACCTGTTGCTGGAGAGAATTTATAGTATGGACTCAGCCAGATTAATTGCTCCCTTAAAATAATAATCTTCAGAGGAATGTGGCAGAATTCATAATCTCTACAATATATCATACTACCCACAATTTCAGAGAAAGACAAAAACATGACCCATTTGCAAGAGAAAAGATCGCCAGAAAATAAACATGAAATAACCCTGAATTTATAATGATCAGAAAAGAGTTTTAAAGTAGTTAACACTTCTATGCCCAAGGGTGTAAAGAAAATATAATGGTGATAATAAAGAGAAGAATTCTCAGCACAAAACAAACCAAACTGAAATTCTCAATGTGACAATCCAGTGTATAACATAAAATATTCACTAAATAGGCTTAGGAGCAAAGTGGAAATGACAAAGGAAGCAGACATTAAGCTTGAAGATTGGTCAGTAGAAATCATCTAACTTGAAAAAAAAATGATCATCGTGAAAAAAAAAAAGTCTCAGGGACCTGGGGGATGATATGAAAGGTCAAACATATGTGTAATTATAGTCCTCATAGAAAGAAGACTGTGGTTCAGAAAACAAAAATTAGAATATAATGGCTGTTTGGGAAAAAGCATACATTTATTATTAAATTTAGACATTTAAAAATTTAGAGAATATCAAACTGAAATAATAAAAATAAACAAATAGACCACTTAAGTAATGACAGCCAAACAGCTAAAGACTAAAAAATAAAGCAAACAATTGAAAAGAAGCCAGAGAAAAATGACACATTGCATATAATAGAACTTGGTTGCATATTCAGAAAACAGGGAGACCAGAAGAAGTAAGAAAATAGTTTTAAATTGCTGGGGGAAAAAAAAGTTAACCTAGCATTCTAAAACTGTCAAAAATATACTGGAAGAATGAAAGCTAAATACAGATGTGACATGAAAGGAAGCTAAAAGTTATATATTTTTTTTCCACCAAAGGACATGCAATACAAGAAATGCTAAAGTAAAATCCTGACCTGACACAAAATACAAAAAAAGAGAAACTGAAACCCATTGGAAATACTAATATGAGTGAAATAAGCAAAATTACAACATTGTTTCTGCAGTTTATTATATACAGAGATGTAATATATATTAGAACTAAAACATCAAGAACTTACAGTTGAACGTTTTCCTCATTTTAGGAAGGGGGTAAAATATTAACTCTAAGCTCTCTGATATTCAATATTTATACTGGAACCCTTAAAAAAATAGACAAATGAGGTAAAAAAATGTATTTTTCTGGAAGTTCCCCCCATTCATGTACAACTTCTTATGAAGTTCAAAAATCAAGTTGAATCACATTATAACTCTTAAAATTATGGGAAAAACCTAGGAGGGGAATACACAAATATGTGCCTCTCTTTTGGAGATGATACTAGTGGTGACTTTTTTTTTTTTGGCATTTCCATTGATGTTTAAATATGTGTGAAGCACTAATTAAAGTGGAACATCTTATTAAAAAAGGATAAAAATTATTAGAAAAAAGAGAAAGAAAAATGTTGTGAATAAAAGACCAACATGGTATTTAATTTGCTGAATTACATCATACTCAATGTTATAGCCATACTCCAGAATAACTCATATGAGTTTAAATAATTCTAGCACCTGCTATAAGGCAAGTTCATTCCCCTGACAGCTTTGATATGGTGGGTATTTGTTGTTTACCATGGTTCATCTATATGTTTATTAATGATAAAATTACTTCTATATTTTTCTGTGCAGTCGATGATGGACTTTATCTGTTATTAAATAGATATAAAATTTTATTTTTATCTTTATATTCTCCAAAATACACTGGAAAGTGGTTTATTCTGAAAAAGGTCTGTGATTAAGTATTTCATTTTTTAATACACCTAGTCTAGTTATTCTCGACAGAGTTTGTCAAGCATCTGCCTTAGGGTGAATGGCGTACTAACAGGGTCTCATTCCAGATGGTTATACTACGCATTTTAATACGGAATCTTCATTTTCTGTGCCAGTGCAACCAAATTATGTTTCTAATATTGGACTATTAACTATGAGAGATCTTCAATTTGATGTCTGGATCACAGATCATAATATCAATGTAATTTTCTACAACAAATTGTCCCCTCATTTTTTTCTCCATAAGCATCTGCTACTTTGAAAGGATTACATTAAGCTTTAGCTTGGATTTCAAGTTCAGGTTTGCTGTGTACAATTTTCACTGCTTTGAACAGCTGGCTATCACTTTTGCTTTCCCATTTCCCTCACAGTTGAAATGATTTACCACCTGTAGATGCATCCTGTTTCTTCTGTGTTCATTTGTTAGGTTAATTAACTTTTACTCTTTTTTTTTTTTTTAAATACAGGTCTTAATAGTTAATTTAACCATAAACAGCTAAAGGATGTGCATTATTGTACAAAAAAACAACAGCGCTGAGACGTCTGTAAATTGTGTGAATTTTTCAGAAAAGCAAACTAGTTCCTTCAACTAACAAATATTATATTAAAGCTCAGTCTTTTCGTAGGCCATTTGATTTTGATATTAGAACATTAGACTATCAGTAAACCAAATTTTTGGTCCGAAACAATTTTCTCTGTCTTCATAATTTTTCCTACAGAAATATATGCTTCATTACCACGAATAAAATCAAGAAGCCTAGTTTTATTTCCAACATACCCCTAGGTTGTGATACTTTCCTGATGGCTGTATGTTCAGTCTCCAGACAAAAAAGCTTTTCCCCAATTTCCCTTGCCACATTTTTTTTTCTTTTTGCATACCTCAGTTGACATAGTTCCTCTTTCCCTTAAAACAAATTATAAATTCTAAAATGGTTGAGCCATGATGTAAACAAATAAAAATGATTTTATATTTTATTTTTATTTCTAGTAGATTTCAACTGAGTAATATGGATATGAACATTGTTGCTTTTTTTGTTTTTTGATTTTTGTTTTGCCAAAATTACCTTCAGCAGTTAATTGTACTTTAGTTGACATTGACATAGAGAAGGACTCCAGATGAGAAGTTCTGTGAGCCATAATTTGTATGCCATGGTAAATTTTTTTGGCTCCAGCTCTATCTTGAGCTGTTCAATCAGCAACCAGTATCAAGCATCCCCTCATCAGTTTTGTTCAAGTACAACTGGGCCGTCTCCTGATGAAAATCTTGCTATACACTTTTCACTTCTTTTTTTAGGAATTTCCCGGAGGCCATGGAAGTTGCCATCTATGATAAACCAGGTGGTAATCACACACTCATACCTAGAAAGAGCGAGAGTTAGTACTATAGGGCAAATTTGACTGTTTAAAGATGGCAGCTTGTCGTTAAACGCTTCCCATCTTTATCAGAGAACAGAGGATTTGAGGCAGGGGGTGTCTTTTTTTCTTCCGAGTGCAAAAATAGCTCCATGTCCAGACGGTGTCCTTTCAGCTTTCCAGTCAGTGGGAAGCCATAGAGTTTCCCTTGATGCTCTCTGATCAAACATACCCCACCTAACCACAGGCCCTCTGATCTTGGCAGATCTTAATTCCAGTTGGTGGAGTCTGTCTACATTTGTATCAGTGGCAGATAGACATTACCTAGTGGATAACCCACTGGCATGACCCACAGTCCAGCCTCCCCCACTATTGATTTGTTGATTTGTGCCTCTAAGGGTATTTTGTAATTCTACCTTTTTTTCTTTTTTTTTAAATGCCTTTGAGTGGAGTTTAATTCCCAAGAATTTAGAATAGGACTTTCAGGAATGCAGACTATGATGACACAAAGTCAAATATCTTTTCTCTCTTCATCCAGGGTTAGAAGAAACATTGTGGCAATTAACCACTACTGTTGCCCTATTTCACTTCCCGAGGTTTGCCTTAAAGCCAATGGCAAAACTCTTAACATTCTACTACTTGATGAAAGACTAATGAATGTATTTTATTTGCGAGCTTAAAAACCTTTACAGATTTAAAGGGAGGCTTAAGAACTGCCTTGAAGCTGAGACCTCCCCTGAAAATATAAGCAATTTTCTTCAATCTTTTATGTACAGAACCACAGAATGAACTTTCTAGCTTATCAGAAGGAGTCAGTGGGGGGCCGCCTGGGTGCCTCAGTAGCTTTAGCTTCTGCGTTCTGCTTGGTCTTGATCCCAGAGTCCTGGGATCAAGTTTCACATAGGGATCCCTGCTCCCTGGGGAGTCTGCCGCTTCCCCACCACCACCCCCGCCCCCGCCGCAACTTGTGCAAGCTCTCTCACACACATTCTCTCTCAAATATATAAATAAGCCTGGAAAAAAATAAAAGAGTCAATGAGCATATTGACCAATCATCCTTCGCAGGGGTCACCTTGGCAATGCTTTGGGATTGCTTTTCCTTTTTTCATGAGTCCACTCCTCTGGTTTCTCATTCCAGCACTCAGGAATTATTTTTCCAAGTAATCGCTGGCATGGAGTTTTTGATGCAGATTAAGAAAAAGTTAATATAATATCATGAATATGTTTCTTTTATTTCCTTTTCTCTTTTGATACTCTAATCTGATTCTCTAAGAAAACAATATGATTACATATTACATAACTAAGTTGAAATAATGAACAACTCCAGATTTTCAAAACAAATGGCATACATGGGCTATCCAATTCTATTATAGCTCTATAACTGTAAGTGAACAGGTTTCTTGGACCTAAAAAAAGGCATAACCTCAAACACTGTAAAACAAGCAATAAGGCAAACTGGAGGTATTATTATCTAGCAAAAAATATGTAAGTAGCCACTTTAAAAATACTGAAAATTTCCCTTTTTTTTTTCTGTCTACCTATGTATCCCAACTCCCTCATTTAACATATTCTCTTTTCCGTTATGGAAAATAGTTAAAAGCAAAGATGCTGATAGAATTGTAAATCACATGTTCCTGCTGACCAGGGGAGTTGTGGGTGAAATGGCCAAATGCTAATGTCTTCAGCACAATTGAGAGTAGTGCCATTACTTATCTCTGAGCTCTAGGAGAAAATGCTAAGAACAAGAGAATAAAACTTTGAAATGCACAAATCTCTAGCAAGCATGCAAGCGCACGCACTCACACACAATGCTTAACATATTTTCACCTCTATTCCTTTGCCCTATCTCCAATTTTATAAACATTTCTGTTATTAAATGAATGTCAGTGGAATGAGTGCTGATGGTAAGAGTTATGCCATCTCCTCCCTGGAAGCAGTCAGCACAATTCAAGGCAAGGTAATGTGCTTCTTAGCATTCCTTTGCTCTGCAGCTCTATTCAGATTTTCATTGATGTGTAAAATAGAAGAAAAAAAAATAGAGAGCCTTGTATTTGTCTTTCATAAACCTGCTGTTCTTATTGTTTTGAATATAGAATCTATCTTTGAAAAATGGCAAAGAAAGAAGTATAAAAATTGAAGTGGCATTTTAAAATAGCTAATGGTTTTATAGTACCATTGTTGGAACCTATAGGTGCAAAAGATCATTTCAGCTAAAATGTGAATATACAAGTGGAAGAACTAGAAGATTATAAAATGGGTAGGAATAAAAGCAATTTCAGATTCTATAACAGGTACTCTAAAAAGTAATTTATTGAAAATCTCATTTTAGGAATTCATTATCATGCTGTATGAAAGTATTTATTTGATATCTGTTTTTAGTAAGCAATGTTAAAGCCCAAAACATCTACAGTGATTCCCTATACCTAGTCTAATCCCTAATTTTGCAGAAAGAGATTTCCCAAAAGGTTACATAACTTTCTTAATATAGTTATTGACAGAAATGAGAGTACAGTACATATTTTCTGACATATTTAAAAGGATCCATATTAGGATAATATGGGCTAGTGACATGGTATACAGCAAAAATAAAATTAATTTCAAGCTTAATTTCTATATAACAACAACAACAACAATAATAAGCTACTAACTAGAAATTTCAATTGCAATAATAATAAGTTGTATAAGAGTTTACAACTACTAGACAACTAAAAATATATGTATTTGTAAACTCAGATGTCTTCGGTTCAAGATAGCACAGTTCTTGTCATGATCTTTATATATACTATAAACTGTAGTGAATTTTCATTAGGACTTAATTTCCAGTAGCTTTTGCTTATACTGAATTCCATTATCCAATACTAAAATTAATAATAATAATAATAGTACCTTAAGATTTTTACACAATTATTATGACATAAAATGCACTCATGTTAAATAAATTAATGTTAGAAAATACTTATATAGTACCTTAAGATTTTTACACAATTATTATGACATAAAATGCACTCATGTTAAATAAATTAATGTTAGAAAATACTTATTTCCCTCATATATGTCTTATTCCTTGTTTTATTGGTATGTTATACTGATTTAACTAAGTGATTGAAATGGATTAGACAGAGAGAAAAAATAAGGATTATATACAAAGTTCGATCTGGGGAAACTAAGGGAATAATACAGGAAGAAAAAATGACACTTTATTCTATACTTTCACAAGGTCCTGTTCAAATATTAAGAAAGTGCCTTATGATATCTTCTCCAATAACCAATCATCCATCTGTCCATGCATTCATCCAACCATCCAACCGTCCAAATTCACTGAGAATTGAGGATCTATACCTATATCAGCTTTTGCTGATGAATTTATTTTATGTAAATATTTGATGTTTAAGTCTATCATATTAAGACTGTTTATAAATCTTTATGGGATTTTGAAGAACAAATATTGTTAAAATGTTTATAGCACCCAAAACAATCTACATTTTTTTAAGAAAATTATTTATTTATTTGAGACAGAGTGAGAGAAAGAACATGAGCAGGGGGAGGGGCAGAGGAAGAAACAGACTCCCCACTAAGCAGGGAGCCTGACTCAGGGCTCCATCCTAGGACTCCAAGACTATGAAAGGCAGACACTTAACCAACTGAGCCACCCAGGCCCCCAGCATTCTACACATTTAATTCAATCTCTACCAAAATATGACGAGCATTTTTTACAGAGCTAGAACAAACAATCCTAACATTTGTATGGAACCACAAAAGACCATTAATAGACAAAGCAGTCTTGAAGAAGAGCAAAGCTGGAGGCATTACTATTCCAGACATGTTATATTACAAAGCTGTAGTGGTCAAGACAATATGGTTCTGGCACAAAAAACAGACACATAGATCAATGGAACAGAATAGAAAACCCAGAAATGGACCCACAACCATATAGTCAACTAATCTTCAACAAAGCAAGAAAGCATATCCATTGGGAAAAAGACAGTTTTTTCAACAAATAGTATTGGAAAAATTGGATAGTGACGTGCAAAAGTATGAAACTGAACTACTTTCTTATACCATACACAAAAATAAATTCAAAGTGGATAAAAGACTCAAATGTGAGATGGGAATCCATCAAAATCTCAGAGGAGAATACAGGCAGCAATCTCTTTGACCTTGGCAATAGCGACTTCTTAGTAGATATATCTCCTGAGGCAAGGGAAACAAAAGTGAAAATGAACTATTGGGACTTAGTCAAGGTAAAAAGCTTCTGCACAGCAAAGGAAACAATCAACAAAACCAAAAGGCAACCTACTGAATGGGAGAAGATATTTGCAAATGACATATCTGATAAAGATTTACTATCCAAAATCTTTAAAGAACTTATCAAACTCAAAACCCAAAACCCAAATAACCCAGTTAAAAAAAGGGCAGAAGACATGAACAAACATTTTTCCAAAGAAGACGTCCGGATAGATAATAGACACATGCAAAGATGCTCAACATCACCCATCATCAGGGAAATACAAAGCAAAAGTACAATGAGATATTACCTCACACCTGTCAGAATGGCTAAAATTAACAACCCAGGAAACAACAAGTGTTGGTGAGGATGTGGAGAAAGGGGAACCCTCTTACACTGTTGGTGGGAATACAAATTGGTGCAGACACTCTGGAAAATAGTATGGAGATTCCTCAAAAAGTTAAAAACAGAACTACCTTATGACCCAACAATTGCACTACTGTGTATTTACCCAAAGGACATAAAAATATTGATTTGAAGGGACACATGCACCCTGAGGTTTATAGCAGCACTATCAACAATGGCCAAATTATGGAAAGAGACAAATGTCCATCGACTGATGAATGGACAAATAAGTGGTGGCGTATTTATAAAATGGAATATTACTCAGCCACAAATAAGAATGAAATCTTGCCATTTGCAATGACGTGGATGGAGCTAGAGAGTATTATATTAAGTGAAATAAGTCACTCAGAGAAAAATAAATACCATATAATTTCACTCATGTGAAATTAAAGAAACAAAGCAGATGAACATAGGGGGAGGGAAGAGAGAGGCAAATCAGAAAAGAGATTTTAACTATAGAGAACAAACTGACAGGGGAGGGGAGGTGGGCAGTGGGATGGGTTAAGTGGGAGATAGGTATTAAGGAGGCATTTTTGATGAGCACTGGGTGTTATACGTGAGTCATGAATCATTAAATTCTACTCCTAAAACTAATATTACACTATGTGTTAACTAAATGGAATTTAAATAAAAACTTGAAACCAAAAAGAATGTGACATTTTTATACTTCAAACAGTCCTTGTACATTTTCATGTGAATTCACCCATATAGAAATATTATACTAGTGGGGTGCCTGGGTGGCTCAGTGGGTTAAAGCCACTGCCTTCGGCTCAGGTCATGATGGTGGGGTCCTGGGATCGAGCCCCGCATCGGGCTCTCTGCTCAGCAGCGAGCCTGCTTCCCCTTCTCTCTCTGCCTGCCTTTCTTCCTACTTGTGATCTCTCTCTCTGTCAAATAAATAAATAAAATATTAAAAAGAAAGAAAGAAAGTATAATATTAGATTATATGTATAATATTATATTATAGTATAATATTAGCATAAGAATCCAAAATGTCCATTTAGGATCCTTCCAGACCTTGCCTTATTTCTCTCTTCATCTGGCTGTTCATCTGTATCTTTTATCCTATCCTTTAATAAACTGGATAAGTTTATTAAGCTTAATAAACTTTAATAAACTGGATAATAAGTGAATGTTTCCCTGAGTTCTGTGAGCCTACTCTAGGAAACTAATTGAACACATGGAGGGATGACTTTAAGGGTATTTCAAAAATAATGGTAAAAACCACAAAAATGTATCTTGTATTATATATACAGAGAAAAATATTACTTGTACTTTTTTTTCTTCTTTAAGGGTTTTTTTTTTTTTTGATTTATTTATCTGAGAAAGAGAGCACATGCAAGCAGGGAGGGGGCAGAGGGATAGGAGAGAATCTCAAGCAGACTCCCCACAGAGTGCAGAGCCCCATGTGGGGCTTGATCCCACCCCCCCTGAGATCATGACCTGAGCCGAAATCAATAGTCAGATACTAAACACACTGAGCTACCCAGGCCCCCTGAATCTGGTATTAATTTTTACTGGTTTTGGGGGTTTTCAACAATTTTCATTCTGTCCTACTCAGGTTGCAATTATTAACCATAGGAGATAGTGGTGGTGTCTGTGTCTTTGCAAAGTCATGAACTATTTACGATACGATGTTTCAATACATCAATCCAAAATAGTTGTATTCTCATTTCTTGACATAGTCTTCTTCCCTTCTAAACATTAATATCTATAGACTTCATAGAAGAAGAAAAAGAAACTAATGTTGTCTAAATATATATATACATATATGTTTACATGTGAATATATATAATTTAAATACCACTTCAATTCAAACTTCTACAATAGTTTATCTACTCTTTGAAGATTTTCTTGTTTTCTTCAAAGAAATGGTTTTATATTTTTCAAAGTAACCATTGTTCCAAACCAAATGTGGGTATGAAAATTTTAATAGTTACATGCAGTTACCATAGACTTTTACAGAATTTGTAAGAACTATTTATTAATAACCTATAAATCACACCTATGCTTCAATGTAAATTAATTCAACACACATGAAGTAAATAAATGAGATGAAAACTTAGTTTTGTGTACTCATTTGTTATTTAATTTTAAAAGGTAAAATCTAATGAGAGTAAATGAATGGTGACCAGTTACTTAAATTATTAAGTGTATTGAGAAAAAATAGGCATATATATTTAATAATGTTTAGAAAAGAAGTATTTATAATACAATCAGAAAGAAATTTTCTACTTGTAAGCAAGAAAACTGAAGTATTACCTTTGACAAAAGAACTATTTTAATCATAGTGTTTTTACAAAATTTTTTTACAATAAGATAATGTGTAAATGAATGAAAACTAAGAAATTATAGTCATATCAAGTATGTTACTGTAAAACATTCAAAATCAGAACTTCATTTACATTCAATAAAATAGCTATGAAAGGTTTGTGAATAATATCCCCAATAATTTTCTAAGTTTTTTAATGAAAATTCCTTAAAAATTTAAAGATTTATTTATTTATTTATTAGAGACAGAGACTGAGAATGAGAGGGGAGAAGGTCAGAGGGAGAAGCAGACTTCCCGCAGAGCCGGGAGTCCGATATGGGACTCGATCCTGGGACTCGATCCTGGGACTCGATCCTGGGACTCGATCCTGGGACTCGATCCTGGGACTCCAGGATCATGACCTGAGCCAAAGGCAGTCGCTTAACCAACTGAGCCACCCAGGCGCCCCCTTAAAAATTTAAAGTTAGGTTTAGCCTATCACCAAATGTACCAGGTTGTTTTAAAAAATTATGCCTGCACTTTGCTTCCTGCCTCATTCTGGGGCTACATTGTTTAAAACACGAATTGAGGGGTGCCTGGGGCTTAGTCATTAAGGTTCTATCTTTGGCTCAGGTCGGGATCCCTGAGTCCTGGAACTGAGCCCCACAGCAGGCTCCCTGCTCTGCGTGAAGCCTGCTTCTCCCTCTCCCCCCCCCCGTTTGTGTTCCCTTTCTCACTGTGTCTCTCTCTGTTAAATAAATAAATAAAATCTTAAAAAAATAAATTAATAATATAAACGTTCTGAAACAAATGCAGCTAGGCCATGAGGTAGGTCATAGAAAACAGTTTCTTTGAAAAAAAAGTTTAAAGAAAAATGTTTAAAAACGCTGTGTTCAGACTGTATAATATCTTTGTTCTATTGTCAGCTAAATTGTACTATCTTCATTTTTGACAAACTTATTTTTAATCACAGATTATAGATAAAATGATGTTTTGAGAGAACATGAATTGATGGAACCTTACGTGTAATTGGAATGGCGGGATTAACAGGTTAAATTGTATCCCCCAAAAGATGGATTTCGTAGCCCTTGGGATCTGTAAACATTGCTTTCTGTGGTAAAACATGGGATTAAATTAAGGATTTTGAGATAAGGAAGCTTATTCTAGATTATCCAGGTGGGCTCTAAATCTAGTGACAAATGTCCTTAGAGAAGCGAGACAGGGAGGTGAGACAGATACAGAAAGAAGAGAAGTCAACATGAAGACAATGATTTGTGACTGAATAAATGCAGTCACAAAACAAGGAATGCTGACTCCAGAAGCTGAGAGTCAAGGACCTACTCCTGAAGGTCTCTGGAAGAGTGTGGCGCTAAACGAACTTTGACTCAATACTCCCGGCCTCTGGATTATGAGAAAATAAGCTATTATTTTAAGTGCCAAATTTTTGATAATTTGTTATGCCAGCCCTAAGTAACTTACCATGGAGAGAAAACCAGCATTTTAGTTAGCTGATCACTTGAAATTAAATAGTACGGTAGGTTTTAAAAATTTATAAAAGGGTTTGAAATGATCACAAGATAGATCAGTGATGGTGGAATCAGGGTACTTCAATTAGCCACTCTACTGACAAAATAAGAAAACGTTGTTAAGTAGTATAAAAATAAACCATTTTGTCTCTAAGTTTCACACATAATTTAGAAATTTTTAAATTATGTTTATTAGGTTGGTTATAGAACTAACCTGCTGATATTTTCCTTCCACTGCAGTAACATGAAAACTAAGGCTTTAAACTTTAAGCATTCAGAAGTGATAAACAAATTGGATTGATATCAAGAAAGAGACATTTTGCTTAATAGCATTTTCTGAATTTCATGTTTCAGATGTGGTCTCAAGTGTTTACAATATGCTTCCTACTTATTTGTATCAGTAACTCCAAATATTTGCCAGTTTTTCATGAATCCAGGGCAAGGATTCCTATTTATGCCTCTCTTCATTAAAATTTCCTTTTACTTCTTAGGCACACTTAAATGTGGTGATTTAAAATCGGGTGGTTAATAGGATGCTCTCAAATTTTCACTCTGTTCATAATTACACCAATATACATGAGTTTTTGAAGCTGGTCAAGGTCTGAATATTAAAAATGAAGAAGGATCTGTTCACTTTTATTCAAGGCTGTGGAACAGTCTGAACATGACTCAGTGAGACAGGTCCATCTTCCCTGATATTTATTTCTCCTTGAGTCCCTTTCACTACATTTGTCAGGCTTGTCTCCATGGAATTAAGTCCCATTCATTTTCAATAAGTTGATATTGCTTTTCACTGATGGTCATCTAGAACTTTTTCTATCTGTGGTGCTCTGAAGGCTCTCCCGTATTCACTTTATAATTTTTAAAAACCTTTCAAAGCATGAGCAAGGAAAAAGTACTAGCATTTTCCATGGTCTGACTCTTTACTTATTATTTTTTTTTTTTTACGTAACAGTATGAGATAGGGTAAGTGAATTCAGGATTTAAAAATATACATACAATATATCGTGTCTAGACACTGCTGTGTGAGTAAAGGAAATATCAGAGCACAAAGGCTCATTTGTCTTGTGACAGGTAACCTACAGGCTGACAGCATGTAGTACTCCCATCCTGCAGCTTAATATGCTGAGCAACAAAGCAGAAAACAATAGTGTCTGTTGTTTTTATAACTCCTCTAAGAGAGAATTTTTAGTGTCACTCTGACTTCATAATATTGTTTTTAACAATTTTTTTGAATATACCACCATATTAGAAATCCTGGCCCATTTTATTTTTGAAGACTTCACCTCGATATTTTTTTCCATGTAGGTCTCCACAGCGTTATGTATATATGGATTGACTTATTCATTTCTCAGTGGGTGCCCACTAACATTATCATTTATAGATAAAATAATAAAAAAATTAATATAAATGTACATTTAATATTCCCAAGAAATAACTTTTCTTTATTCTTATGCTGCTGTCTTGACTTGATTGCTTATAATTTCTTGTCTGGCATAAAACATTAGTCTAGTTAGAAAATATTCTACCTACTTCTGCTCTTGCATTTAATCTGAAATTGCCTAAGGAATTACCTTAAACTATCTAAAAACCAAGGCAACTCTATAATCAAGTTTTTTTTTAGATAAATCTTTGTGTTTTCTCCAATGTCGCCAAAATAAAATCTCAAATTATTTGGGGGAAGTCCCACCCAACTTATATGGTGCAGACTTTACTTACCTATTCCATCCAAATGGGAAAGAAGAAACAAAATTACCTCTGTTCACAAGTGATGTGATCTTGTATGTGGAAAACCCCAAAAGTTCCACAAAATAACTGTTAGAAGTAATAAACAAATTCAGCAGAGTAGGAGGATACAGAGTGAACACAGAAAAATCAGTTTAATTTTTTATACAGTAACCATGAAAAATGTAAGAAGAAAATTAAGAAAACATTTCCATTTATAATAGCATCAAAAAGAATAAAATATTTAAGAATTAACTTAACCAAGGTGGTGAAAGCAGTATGTAATGTGGTGGCATTTTTTTTTCTTACCATTCTGCCAATCTGTCAATACTTTTTAATGTAATGGAAGGAGTTAGACATTAACAATTCTTCTTGGTTTTTACGAGAGGCTTTCACCAGTAGAGATGAGAGGAGAGGGGAGGCAGGACAGGGGAAGGGTGTTAAAAAAACACCGAAATCAAAACAGTTTCATTTTCATTCTGATGTTAAGTTTATGGTGAGTGATCACAATGAAACAGATTCTTGGTTCCTGACCTAATCAATGCAGATTGCAAGGGTAAGGATTCCCTACATGGGTCCAGCCTTCTCCACCCACCCACTCCCACGCTAACAAAATCAGTGTTCATCTATCCAGTATTTAAATGTACTTCCAAAGTTGAGGAGTCTGAGGAATAGGGCACAGCAGGAGGCCAGAAGAGGAAGAAAATTGATCACTAGCAAAACTTGACTGGAGAGAAGGTACTTAAGCCCAAAGGCTTGTTGGAGATAAAAGAGCACCGATAGATCAGAAGAGAAGAAAGTCAAAAGAAATTTTAACCAATTTCCTGGTTCTTAAGAGTCACCTGGGCCCAACCACTACCTTCTTTCTTTCCAACTAGCTATAACCTGTGGAGACTCCATGGAGCCTTAAAATGTAAGACCAAGTATTAGGATACAGCAGACATTTCCAGTGGTGTGGTGACATCAGGGAGTCACAGGAGAGGCAGAACACAGATCCCTTCTTCTGGCATAAGCAACCTCTGCTGTTTTTCCCAGCATGCCAGGCAAAGATTACTTTTTACCCTTAAGGAATAGATTGGGAATGGTTGCATGCCCTACCAGTGCCGTCTCGAAATTCTTAATTTTTAAACAAAAGGCTCTGCAGCTGGTCCTGAGTACAGTACAAGAAAATGAGGAAAGGGAGAAAAAAAAGCCACTCAAAGGTCAAACAGAACCTTGGAATAATAGAGCAGGAGACTGTGTTCAACTGGGCCCCAGGGCAGAGGGGGCAACAAAATTAAATAAAGGAAAGGTTGAAACAAAATGAAACAAAACAAAACAAATGGAATATGTTCCACTAGTTACCCCCAAATCTCTTTGCCACAATACATTGTTTCAAGTATAACAATTTAGAGAAAGGTGATCTGGGGTCAGAGGCAGCAAACAGGACTCCAAACAGAGGGAGGGGTCAAGTGTGAATATGGGGACGTGTTGAGGAACAGGGTTTGGTCAGTGAGCCCCATGAGCTGCTGACTCTGTTACCTCTCTGACAGCAACCAACGGAACCATCCTGATCAACTGGCTGGCCTCAGGAGGATCAAGGGGTCAGTTTTTGTTTAATGTTTCTGGAGTTACGTTTCAACGATTTGATTTTTGGTTACTGGCAAAAAGGGAAAAACCACAGTTTCAGATTAAGTACAGAGGCAATCCAGCATCCATGATGCTCTCTGTTAAGGAAAAGCGTTTCTCCAGCACATGGGTCCATTCTCAGTTACCGGGCTGTGTTCTGGTTGGCACCACCTCTTTCAGATCCGACTACTCAAAAATCAGTCCTCACTAACAGTCTGGGAGGCACCACTCAGGCTTGAAAACATAGCAGACAGGTGACTGTCTTCTTTTACACATTTTCCTTCTTGAATCTCTTATGGTCAATGTGGTGAAGAAAGGGAGAGACTAGTCAGGGATAAAATGTCTCAGCACTGCTTTCCTGACAAGACTTTCCTGAGGGAACATGTAACGAGGTGCATGCAGATGGTGGAATGTGGCCACTGACACAAAACCTTTCAGGTAGCATTCACCCCACCAGAGAGCCAAGCACCTCAACTTGGTGGGTTTATCAATGTTGGGCTAGGGGGAGAGAAGCAAATGCAACATAGAGATCTAGTTCACCTGTATGTCTTGGTATAGCTTTCCAAGTTTAGGAAGGATGAGAAATTGTGCAAAAAGGTCCTTCATGTGACTTGTTCCCTCAACCCAGTTCTCAGTCTACTCAATCACAGAAAGGAAGGGTGATGAAAGGTCAGGAATTCAACAAGCCCCAACTTTCTAGAACTCACATGCATTACCTAACAGGTTCTCTGGGTTTATCCTGCAAGAGACTATCTGGAGAGAAAATAAAGAATTTGCTTGTTTAATGAGTTGACGCTTCCTCCCCTAGTTCTAGCCCCTGCTTCCCAAATCTCTGGCCAGAATTATCCCCTGGAAGATGGCTACCTGCTAGGGAGAAACTCATTTTCCTGAAGTCACTTATCCAAAAGAGATGCTGGGTGATATGTCTACAAAAGCAAACATAATTTTTTTTAAAGATTTTATTTATTTATTTGACAGAGAGAGAGAGATCACAAGCAGGCAGAGAGGCAGGCAGAGAAAGGGGGAAGCAGGCTCCCTGCCAAGCAGAGAGCCCGATGCGGGGCTGGATCCCAGGACCCTGAGATCATGACCTGAGCCGAAGGCACAGGCTTTAACCCACTAAGCCACCCAGGTTCTCCAGCAAACATAAATGTTAATGTACAAAAAGGCTTTGTGAGTTCATTAAAACCACTTGCTTGTGAAACAGCCCTGGGATCCTACCAAACTGAGTCCTACCAAGGGCAGTGTGGAGCCCAAGGCCAGGGACTCCCAGAGCTCAGCCAAGCAGGGTAAGGTAGAGTGTCACTGCGGTGCCACCCTTTGAATATGTGTGATCCAAGGGCCCTCTCCCTCGAGTCTTCTTAGGGCAAGACCCCCTCAAAAGTTAATGAAGAACAGACAACCAGCCCCAAGGACTTTCCCCAGTCACCTAGGGAGGGCCTGAGTCAGCTGCTATCCACTAGCGCTCCCTGGTGGGGATGCAGTGACAGATCAGGATAAATTCTGGCAGGTCAAAGGTGAACTGCCCAAGCTCTTGCCTAATTAGCACAAAACAAAGAGCAGGCTACCTGGCTGGGACAAAGAGAACCCTCTTTGGGTCTCTTTAATCAGGAAGGGCTCACAGTTCACTTCTCTACCACCTCATGGGGTCTCCTCATCTGCACTACAGATCAAACAAACTTCTAGATGGGTGTCTGGATGTAAATTAAGGCAAGGCTGCTGCTGCTGTCAGAGACATCCCCACCTCTCCACCAGAACACTCAAGGTCAACGAAGGTGACCAGAGGACAAGCGACTACATCACAGTGGCTCCCTGTCCTCTTTACCCCACAGGGAAGGCCTGACATTCTGGCCTGTCACTGCATAAAATCATGTTTCTTTGGAATTAAGGAGCAAAGAAAAAACTCCCTTCCTGCCCATCCAGGCTGCCACTTCAGTTGGCACCGCAGAATGCCTCTTCTGGCTGGCAAGGATTCATCCCAAAGCTTTCTGACCTCAGTTTGGATCTAGCTGCTGAAACGTTTTACTATCCAATCTGCAAAGTTGAGTCTTGGAACAAGCAGGCACC